>CM068315.1:31036168-31053668 GCA_034766995.1 Acanthacorydalis orientalis | reverse complement strand
CACACATTCATGCTATTCTGGGTTATAGATAAATTCTTGTAAAAAAAACTTCCTTGGAAACAATGTGTCAAATAACAAATCTTGTAGAATATAATTCTATAAAATCATTATTTGTTATTAACCTGACTTGATACGTCTTATTATAATCTGATCTGATCAGATTTAACTACTACAAATCTTACTTAACCCGACAACTTCAAGAGAAAAACCAGTATAAGTGGTTAGAGAATGAATATTTATAAAAAAATAAATTATTTCAACGAATTAACAGTTTGTATTAACCTATTGTGGTTTATGACGAGTATACCCGTCATGGAGATGAATTTTTGATTTTTCAAAAAAAATGCAATACCATTTCGTTACAATTAAATTTTACAGCAGCTGCATATACTCTGTGTTTGACGAGTATACTCGTCTCCCTTCATTTTTGCGGCACAATATAGGTACACACTTTTAAAATAGGGCGGCATAGCTAACATATTAAAGAATAGAATATCTATGAAAGTAGAGATATTAGATTTATTAATAGAAAGAAAAGAACATAAAAATCCAACCAAGATGTCCTGTTCTGATCTAACCGGTGTTTATTTAACAAGATCTGAACAGTTTTATCCGTTTTGTTCAGATTTGACGAGACATGACCAGATCTGATCTGATGTGACCTAGTTTCAAAGGAGAACCTTGCCTTTGAGTTCAAAAAAAATGTTTACAATAAGATTATTGTAAGAAAAATGTAGACTTTATATAAAATTATTTTCTTGTGTGTAAATGTATGCGATAAATTCAAAAAAATGAGATGCTGTACATTAAAAATTGCTAAAAAAAATCAAAGTGTAATTGTCCGTCTTTGGATCCTTTGTTATCAGATTTAACCTAATCTTACTTAATCAGACTTGTCTTTAAACACTAAATAACCAGCCAACTAATTTAAGCACAATTGGGCGAAATTAATTACATACAAATAGAAAAAAGCTTTTATCAAAAAATGATACTTTTTGTAAAATTGTTTTCGAAGAAATTTCGAGTCATAACTCTTCTGTTCACACTCATGTCGAAACTATGTTAATATAGATCAAACTTTTCAACACAGTTTTGTATATTACAACAAATTAAATACTGAAACCCAAACAGCCAGGAAGCAAAGAGAATCTATCTGAGTTTTATGAAAGAACATTTTATCAAAAAGAGAAAATCGATCTGGGGTTTAATGAAACATTTCTCAGCTAAAAAAAAGATGAAATCTAAAAAAACAATCCAAACATCCTTTAACTGATATCTGCACAAGCACGAATATATAATCAATAATAAGTGACAAAAGTTTTTTTAATAATTCACAACGCTCACAATGTTACACGTCTGCACTCCTCTGAATCTAATTCAAAGATAAAGATATGCTACGAAATTTGTTCGCATAAATTCCTGGGAAATCCCAAAATAAGTGGAGGGGATGAACACTCTCTTTGTTGAACTACAGCTGTCGAATTTTAAGAAAAAATGGGTCGACAAGTAGATGACCGGTATCGTTGGTACCGGAGTACCCCGGGTATTAAACAAATTGGGAAATTTTGAGTATAAAGTTTTTGAGTTAAATAACTAAAATTCTGAAGTACAGTCTTCCATGGATCACTCGATTTCATGAAATATTTTCTGTGAAAAATATTACCAAATTTCCAAGAGACTAACAAAGCAAGTGCAAGAAAATATGAATTCTTTATTATTTTATATATATATATATATATGTGTGTGTGTGTGCATATGTATATGTATTTCGTATTATTGATAATATTAAAAAAAACTGTCATTGATAACATTTTTTCTAATCCACAATATGTATATTTTAATCTTAATTCGTTCAAACGTCATTGTTTTTTTCTCATTTATTTTTTTTGTAGTACAAGATATATATATATATATATATATATATATATATATATATATATATATATCTTAAAAACATATTTCCATTCATAAAACAGTTTTCAATTCAGAAGTACTTTTTTATCTGTTAATTCATTTAAACTTAACAGAAAAGAGATAACGTTATCAGGTGTTCATTTCATTAGGCATGAATATATAAATTGAAACAACTGCCATTATGTTCTTTTTCCATAAATAAATAAATAAACTTTATTCTTAATAGATAATTGATCCTAAATTGAAACACTGTGACAATTATCGTTTCAATTTAATGTCTTGAACTGTTAATAATATTAAATTTAATGACTTAGAGAATGACTGATAGGTTAGAATGTTGTCCAGCCGACGACATCTCTTTTCTACATATTTAAAATGTAATTCTCTCATATCGTTTTTCTTATTATTGATTCGTGTCATTCTGTTTACTTTACATTGCATTTCTATTACTTATTTATTATCTGCTTTTTTATAATATATTTCGACCTTTTCCAATACAGATTATGTTGTTATTCTTATCGTAATTAATGTTTTTATGCATGTGGAACCATTATATTTAGTATCGTTATTTTGTTATTCTAAACTGGGTCTTGAGATGCAAGAATAATATTTAAATACTAATTCAAATTTAATTAGGTTAAGTCTGGTTATGTTGAATCAAATCAAATAACTTCTGGTTAGGTCTAATCAGCTCAAATAAGGTTTGATTATGTCTGGTTAGTTGAAATCAGGTCGTTGCAGTTTCTAAAAAGCATTGCAATGAATGATATTTTGGAAGAATTTTATTTGTAAAAATGTGTTTTTGATGAACTGTGTTTCTAAGATTTTTCTTTTGCAGATTATCTCTTCAACAATGTACTTATAATTCATTTATTTATAATGTAGAAAAATACTATGAGTGTTTAACCACCCCAGCTATTTTAATAATTTTACATTAGAAATTGTACAGCCACCCTTAAATCACAACAAAATTTTCTACTCACTAATGTCAATAATTGATAATTAATCATTTTTGATGTTCCTTATGTGCATTTAGGTGACAATTACATCATCCTCAGTACGTTAAGGTACAGAAAAAACTCCTAACGCTCTAAATATCATGAAATCGTGATTTAAATTCACATAAACAATGTTAATTTTATTAAAAGGCAATTAAATAAAGTTTTTGAGTAAAAAAAAATGTGATTAATGAGATGACTAAAAAATCCTTTTGTGAAAATTCTAAAATTATTTTCCGAAATTTTCTAGAACATTAAACATATAAATCTTTATAAATTTCTAAGTTCATATAAAAACGTTCAATTATATTTTTCATGTTAATAGATTGTGCAATTTCAGTTAATTAATTTAACTTAAATAAAATTATTTCATTAATTAAAACTTCAAAGACAAGAACTTCTTAGCTATTCCAGAACGGTTTGCCAAATTTGCTAATTTATTAGTAGTACAAATTAATTCATGTTGCTCTATGGAACGAAAAGTTTCACTTTTAACACGTTTGCAATTTTCTAACTTGCAAAAAAGTTAAGTTTTATTTGTCCAGGTTTCAGGTTTCCAAAAAAAAAAATAAGAAAAAAATCTTTTTCATGGTTTTGAAGATACTTTCTAAATTCAGCCATACTTATTTATTTCTGTTGTATAAAATAGTTGGATGCTTTTAGCATTCAAAACCTAAATAAGGACAAGCAAAAATCATTAATTGAATAAGTACCTCTTTAAAAATTAATCTTTAATTAAAATATTAACATATTTTAAATCCAAATATACTTCAACACATTTTTATTCTCTTCCTCACTTCCTCCATTAATTTCTTTATCCTTGGTAGTGCGTTAAACCAAATAAACATACATTTTTATTATCTTCAATTTTTGTTCATATCGTTAAGATCTACTTTTTATTGTTATTTACTCTATTATTACTTCTCTCATTTTCTCTTTTTGTATGTATATATATATAATATATATATATATATATATAATATATATATATAATTAAACAGAAGAATAAAAATGGAATGGAGCTCATTTGGACAAAACGTCTTTATATTTAAATCAACAATCCCATTCTGTTTGAAGAAGCGAGTATTTGATCATTGTATATTACCAGTGCTTACTTACGAGAGCAAAACATGGATGCTTAACGCCAAATCATTCAAGAACTCCAAACAAGACAGAGAAAGTATGGAAAGATGCGTGCTAGAAGTAGCAAGACGAGATGGGAAAAAAATAGAATGTATGCGAAAACAGACAGGTGTCACAGATGTAAAAAGAAGAGTGAAGAGTCTGAAATGAAAATAGGCGGGGTATGTTACAAGAAGAGAAGTCAACCGATGGACAACAGAAATTATTAACTAGGAACTAAGGAATACAAAAATACCAAGAAAGAAACCAATGAACAGGTGGGGTAAAGAAACTTAAAAATTTTATAGAAAACCAGTGGAAAAGAGAGACATTCAATCGTAAAAAATGGGAGAGCCTGGAAGAGGCCTTTATCCAGCAGTGGATTGACATGTTGCTGCGGATGAAAATGAAAAATTATTTTTTTTGCATAAGTTATCTAAATATTATCTGTAAGAGAGAGACCTAAACATTAATTTATGATACAATAAATAAAGATAACATATTCGTAAATTGAAAACATTATTTTATTTTTTTTATTTTTATTTCAATAATATGATACAACAAATATTGAACCGAATAGTTTGCTAATCATAAATTGTCTTTATTACGTACATTGCACATTCAGTATTTTATATTAGAAAGAAAATCGCTGTACACTCAAGTCATTTCGTGATATTAAAATTAATGTTATGTTAAAGAGAACAGAGTGATATTTATACAATTCAATTAGTCTTTGTTAGTTATGTCATCTCTCGAAAAAAAAACTCGATCACAAATTATGAAACATTCATATAACGACAGAAAATATCACGATTTCTTTATAATAAAAAAGTCAACTTTTAATATTCTGTACGTGTCAGTAATCTAATTATTAGTTTGATTGGTTTCAGTTCAATGAGACTTACTATGCAATTCTCTGGGTTACGTTTATGATTAAAAATAGAACTGTGATTAATAAAACTTCACCCCGGTTTCTGAACACTTCAACAAATACTAGTTTTGATGTAATATGTGATAATGTCATAAATATATATATTAAAGTTATATTTAGTAACTGAAAGTGAAACTCATGCTGAATCATAAAAAAGTCTTATTAAAAACATACAAAAGTTAGTATAGAAAATCACTCGGACGATTAAGTATCATAAATCTCTAAGTCATAACAAAAATAACCAATTAAGATATTGAAATAAATCATTGAGCTAATAACAAATACAGTTTAATTTATTTTCATCTCATTTTAAAATTAGTTTTAACAAGACAGTATTAAATTCTTATTCAATACTTTTTGTATCATTTTAGATGAAAATACAAATTTTGTATCTCAAGATGAATTAAAATTGTTATCGAAACAAGTAAATCATTATTAAAAACGTTATAAAGGACATTCTCTACCTCGATAATAGGTTATAATTTTCAATAAAGAGGATTTATTTTCTCTTTCATTAACCTTTTATATGAAAGCAATATCAGAATAGAGTTCTGACATTTTGGCTACATTCACTTTCACAAATTATTTTTTTTCATCCCTCAAACTACAAAAAATGTTTCATTGAAATTCTTACAGGCAACAAATAAAAATTTTCGATAATGATTTATTTGATATTTTTGATCAGAAATATTTGTTATGATTTGAAGAATGAAAAATGAATTTATGTGCAAAAGTGGTTGGTGGTATGAAAATAATTTCATTTTTTATTTTCTGAATTCTAACCTTAATTTTTGGCAATGAAATTATCATTTGATCGTCTTTATATTAATATCATTTTTAAGTGCATTTTTCGATTTTCATTTTGACAAGATCAACTTTGAATTTATTATTAATTTTGCTTCAAATTAGGCTGTTGAATTAAAGATGAGAAAAAAGCAAATAAGAGCAATTTTTGTATGAGTTTGACACTGCTCGTAAACTAAATGATGCTTTTGCTGTGGGTACTGTTGTAGAACATACGATGCAAATGGTAGTTCCAAAAATGTTCTAGGGACGAGAGTCTTAAAGATAAAAAAGATCGCGAACGTCCTACTTCAGTTCATAACGACCAACTGTAGATGTTAGTTGAATCAGAACCACGCACAAAATTTCGAGAGCTCGCATAAATATTAGGTGTTAGTCATCAAACAGTTCTGGTCCGCTTAAAACAGCTAAGAAAATCATAAAAGAGAAAAATGATTATTAATTTGAAGATCATAAACCGCAATTATTTTCCTACGAACCTAATACATATCAGTTTTTTAATAAAAATTAAAATCTAATCCAAATCTAAATCAGTTCTCAATTAAGATTTATCATGATAGAACGAATTAGATTTATTGTTAAACTTTTAACAATTTTTCTACTGATTTTTGAAATTATAAACATTCTCACTAGATGGTTTTTAACCCTTTGAAGCCATGCGTCGATCTCGAAATCCATTGATGTTTTCCAAAGAAACTATGGTCTTAGAGCGCTATATTTTAGATGATATATTTAAAGGTCTCTAATCTCTTTCTAATGAGACTAAATTTATAACTTTCTTTCATTAGAAAAAATTACGCTCGTCTAAAAATCAGAAAAATCGCGGTTTTCTTATTTGAGAACCTATGAAAATTGTGAACTTGAGAATTGGGTTGAATAATAATTTTTTCCAAAAAGTTCATCATTGGAAGAAAGCGTATAAAAAATTTCTATACTTAACATTTTTCATGTGCCTCACACAAAAAATTCTAAATTCTGTGTACAACGATATTTTTTGATTTATTGGTAATTTAGTTTTTTCCTGTCCAAAAAATGACAAGAAAAACAGACAAGTGGTGCAAAAAAAACCCCACCCCGGCTGCAAAGGGTTAATCCATTCTACCTTTTTATCTTCCATATTGCCTAAATCCATAATTAGTTAGTACGAAATCATGCACATCATCGAAATATACATAAACTACACTTAACATTGGTTAATAATCTATTATTACATAAATTGATCAGAAAAATGGAGGAATATTGATTTGTTAAAGTAAATAAGAACTCCAGAGTAATAGAAATGATGTCATTGATAAATTAACCTCAGTAACAAATTCAGAATTATACAAAGTAACTAAAATTGTATTTCTTTTTCTAGTGGTCCTCTTGAATCATTTAAGTTTGCCTTTCATAACTAGTTTCAGCACGTATACTATTTTAAAGTCGATTTTAAATATCTGATTTATTTCAACTCAATTTCAACCTGAATATGACGTACGTATAGAAACTAGTAGTGGAAAAAATAAACTGAAAGAAAATTACCAGTTTAAAATCTCAAAACTAGAGTTTTATTTTTAAATATCCAAAAATCTTTTCGTTATCATAAAGATGCACAATTAAAATTTTCGAAATAAATAATGAATTTATTACAAAAAGTGTTAAATGTATGAGTTGTTTCACTAAAAAAGATTAGATTAATTCTATAAAAAGGTTCTAAATCGATGGTGTTGAACTTGTATATGAACTCGGGCCACCGAATTCAGTTTAAGATAGTCTGCGGGCCGCAGATAAAAAATGTCACACAAAAAAAAATAGTGAGAACAAAAGGTCGTTTATTTATATTCGAAAATAACTCATTTAAATTTTACATTTACTTTTTCTTTAATGAACTTATAAAACTTAAATAAATACAGTAATTTTAAATATTGTTACCAAATGTTACAACAAAATTTTAAATTAGAGAAATGACGGATATACCAATGACCATAAAACGATATTCCTTACAATATATTTCTACAATTTGCAATTTTTAAAAATGTATTTTATATATTTTTTTATGTTTTAATAAATCATTTTATTATTTTATTAAAATCAACTTCAAGCTTTAGGCTGTGAGCCATGTTCTAGTCTTGCGGGCCGCATTTGGTCCGAAGGCCGCATATTTGACACCACTGTTCTAAATCAACAATTTCGATATCAAACTATAAATTATCTGTAGATTAATAAAAATATTTTTTTGTGGAATTTTCTTTACCATTTTTATTCATAACTTTCAAAACAAATTACTAAACTAATTTTTCATTTAATTAAAATTAACTTTTACTCCCACTCATAAAATCTTTATATTGATAGTTTTTCTTCGAATCATACAATATATTTATTTGATAATATTTAAAATACTTTTTGTATAGACTATTTATAAATATTTACAATTAAACTTATCTGAATAAACATTTAGTGAGATATATTTAGAGATATATTTAATCTTGTTTTTAAACAAACAACCTGAATTGAAATATTTTCTCTTTGAATTTCAGTTAAACAAATATCTGGTTTATTGATTTAGTATTTTTATTTAATCCTTTTAATCTAGTTAGTATAATGATTTCACTATTCAAATAAGGAAAATAAATACACATTTATTTGTTTATTTAGATAAAACAAAAATATAACTTACCTCTGATAATAAAACTATAACCTTCAAATTTATTTTTTGATTCAAAAAGTATTAGTGAATCATTCTTATTTTTTTTTTCAAAAAAAGTAATTTGTTCAATCGTTTAAATAAAAGTGTATAACAAACATAATTATTTACATGATATCAGTTATCGAATTAAAACCATAATCAGACTTACTATAATCTCCTAATTAATTTTCTCATATTGTGTAATACAAAACAATTAATTCATTTATTATGCATACAGAAATAGTGTGAATCCGATATGTCGTAACAGCTTGTATACAAACATACGTGCCTTAACAAATGTACGAACGGTAATTGCTCTATCGTACATCTTTACTTTTAATTAATGATTATATAAAATTAACGTTTCCGAAATGGAAATATATTTCTATCGGAAACGATGAACCGACCTCGAACTAATAATTTTTTATCGTGATATTTAATAATTTAACAAAAACACGAGTGATATATTCGTATTTAATATGTAGTTTCTCTTCGTTCACACTTTTACACTTACCTTTAAATACAAAGGTGTATATATATATATATATATATATATATATATTACACTGTATTAATTAGTTACAGTAGTTTACTTACAAATGAATCACTATTATTGTCATGCGTAGTTAGCTATTCAAATAAATTAATTAATTAAATATGTCAATACCAATCTATCTTAATTCGAAAATCTATAAAAATAGCCTACATTTAAAAAAATTTAAAAAAAATACTACGGATATCCATAAGTAATCAGTTGTTTTTATATACAAGGACTGTTTGAAGAGTAACTTGGTTCGGTATTATTAGGTCGGTGCAAAAATATTTGCGATTTTTATCAATTTAAGTTTGGCGCCGATTTTTCTAGTTACTGTTATCTTTTGTTGTAGTCATGTGATACATCATTGTAAACAATGAAATTAGCTCTAATGATTCCAGCTTATGTCCATTGTTTTCATTCTTTAGTATTTTTGGATAACAACCTCTTAAATTAATCGGAAAAAAGCAAATTCGCATGATTTTGTTGTATGAGTTTAAATTGGGACGTGATGCAACAGAAACTGCTCAAAATATCAAATTTTGTTTTTGGCGAAGAGTCAAATAGTGAGCGTACAGCTCAACACTGATTCTAAAAAGTTTGTAATAGAAACGAAAGCCTCTATGATGAAGAGGTTCGTGGACGTCCTTCAGCTATAGACAATAATGATTTAAGAACCATTATTAAAGTAGAATCAAGCAATTCGGCGATACGAAGTCTGCTCTACGCTTCTTTTCCGCAACAAAATTGATCCATTACTTGATCGCATTTGTCACATGTGATGAAAAGTGTATTCTTTATAATAATCGAAAACGTTCATCACAGTTAAACACTAGGGCAGTTATAAAAATGCTTTATAATGAGGCGCTCCTTACTTTGCATATGAATTGTCCTATGAAGGAGACGCACTGGCCTTGACCTAGCCGCTAAATAAATTTTAAATTCGATTAAGAAGTTTCTAATGTAATTTTAGAACACTTGCATGCCTTACAATCAATCCCTTTGCAATATTTTCCAAAATCTAGTGAGGAAAATTTCTATGTTCGGAATCCATTTACAGTGACGGTTAATCCGGCAGGTTTCATCGCTAGTGGTTATGAAAATCTAATTGACTTACGTAGTGACTCGGATTTAAGACAAAAACACAAGGAATTACCATAAAATGATTTCTGGACAAATTTAACAGAAGAATACCCCAGCCTGTCAAAACTAGCTATTCTTGTTTTACTTATGCGAGACAGGATTCTCATATTATACTGCAACCAAATCCAAGTCTAGGAACAGATTCGACGCTACACCAGATATAGGAATTCAACTTTCTAATAGTGTACTTGATATCAAAAGAATTTGTAATTCAAAAACTCAAAAAACTTTGAAGTCATTAAAAATACAGTTGTATATATATATATATGTATATATATAATATATATATATATATATATATATATATATGTATATATATAATATATATATATATATATATATATATATATATATGTATATATATAATATATATATATGTATATATATATAATATATATATATATAATATATATATATATATATATATATATAATATATATATATTTATATATTATATATATATATTATATATATATATATATATATTGATTTACTCTATTGTCTATGATCTGATGGCTTATTCCTAGTTTTGTCGTGTGATCTGGGAAAAAATATCAATATAATATATTGAAATCAGACATATCATATATGAAGACCATAAGTACGAGTGCATGTTTTTCAACATCTATATTTCTTTCAATAACCAGACTCACTTCTCTTCTCTTTGTTTATATTTGTCTGCACGTACTCGTATTTATATTTTTTAATTTCTTACATTCGATCTACGTTATTCAATTAATGTTAAAATAATTTAAATGGATAATAAAACAAACAGTGAATTTTTTGATTTCGTCATGTTCGTTGTTGAAATCTCACGGACTCGTTTGTTTACAGATCTTTATGAATTATTACCGTTGAATGTTGAAAGTAAAGAATGATGCCTCTAACTGAAAAAATAAAACGAAAATATATTAAATACAATTGTGGTTTGTAAGGTTCGAGGCCTAACATATAAGTGACGGTACTATTTTAAATATTTGTCGAGCTTTCAAAAGCGATATCTATCTTGTACATAACTTCAAATTCTATAATTAATGTGTCAAGCAACTTGAAGCAAACGTTAATTTAAATAAAGCTCTTTAGTGGCATTGTTGAAATGGATAAAGTTGAACATCGTGCGGTGATAGTTTTTTTTTGTCAAAAAAGGATTAACGCCAACAGAAACCTTTAATGAGATGAATAATGTACTGGGTGATGGTGCACTTTTGTATACAACAGTAAAGAAGTGGACAGATAAATTTAAATGTAACCGTGCAAGCTTAGAAGTTAACCCGTATATAGTGGACGTACGAAGAAATCATCCACAAAGTGCACTGTATTGTCTTACAAGATCAGCAATTGAAGGTGTCCGAAATTACTATGGTTGTGGATGTCTCAGATGAATGCGTGTATCTCATCCTAACTGAAGAGTTAGGTATGAAAAAGCTATCGGCAAGATGGGTGCAGCGTTTGCTGACAATTGATCATAAACGCATTCGAGTATAAATTTACCAAGATTGTTTGGATCGATGTAGGAGGGAATACGACTGACTTTATCCGGTAATTTTTAGGACTTGGATTCACCATTTACTCCAGAGTCAAAACAACAATCAAAGTAATGGAGGTATGGTGATTCTCCACCACCACAAAAAGCAAAATCAATTTTATCCGCTAAAAAAGTTATGACTTCAATTTTTTAGGATGCTAAAATTATTGTACTAATTAATTACCTTCCAAAGGGTCAAAAGATAACTGGAGAGTATTATACTAAACTTTTGAATCGACTCGATCAAACAATTCGTGGAAAATACAAGGTTTATTAAAGAAAAAAAATCATTTTCCATCAAAACAATGGACGTCACCATACAAATGTTGTATCTACGACAAAACTCGTTGAATTGAAATACTACTTGCTACCCCATCCAGCCTATTCTCCATATTTGACCCCCTCAGATTTCTATCTATTTGCAAAACTTAAAAAATTCCTTGGTGGTACGCGATTTTTGTCAAATGAAGAACTAATAGGAACCGTGAATCGCTGTTTTGAAGACCTCCAAGAAAAGGATTTTAGGGGCGGCATAAAAGCACTGTAGCATCGCTGAATGAAGTGCGTTGAAATTCAGGGAGACCATATTGAAAAATAAGAATAATTTAAAACAAAAGTTATTATTCTTTCATAGTTAGGGAGCGAACATTTCAAATTTTCCTCGTGCAAACTTCACTATTTTAATTTAATACATTTCTTTTTATACTACTATACTATTTAATTTAATGATTATTTAATAAATCCAAAAATTTACAAATACAAAGAAATTGAAAAATAATACTGTGTACATTCTCTGAAGGACCTGTGAAATTGTTACAAAAATAATAAATTGATGAAATTTCTATATTTTTCCATTCTGAAACTACTTTAAATTTTAAAATAGATTCTTTATGCCTTTTAGAAGAAATTAGGCTTTGTATTTGTAATATTTTTATACTTGTTCTTATGAAAAAAAAACACATTGTCATCTATATTAGGCGTACGTAATTCAATGCATTTTTTATAATTTTAATTGTATAGAACTTTGCTTTGTTAAAAGTAATCAAGAAAAAAAAGCATTTCTATTATAAATTCTTCGATTAAAATGACTACTAGAATGTAAAAAAATAAACTACATTAGTCTATAATAAACCTAAATGTACATATTTTACTGAAACAAAACAAAAACTAATTTTCTAACTTTTACTCGTATCAAACAAGTTGAAATATATGTACTAAGTTGGTAAGAAAATAATTGTGGTTCTTGTTTTCTGAATTCTAACCTTTTTTTTAACTAAAGTGTCATTTCATGTGTTCCCGCTAATATCATTTGAAAGTGCACTTTTCGGTCTGTATTTTGGTAACATCAACTGATTTTATTATTGATGTTGCTTCAAATTGGGTTATTGAATTATGGTTTGAAAGGAAGCAAATAAGAGAAATTTTTTGTATGAGTTCAAGGTGGTAAAGCAGCAGAAACTTCTCGTAAACTAAACGATGCTTTTGGTGTGGGTACTGTTAAGAAAAGTACTGTGCAATGGTGGTTCCAAAAATTTTGTACTGGGGACGAGAGCTTCGAAGATGAAGATCGCGAGCGTCCTTCTTCAGTTGATAACGATCAATTTAAGGCGTTAGTTGAATCAGAAGTGCACACAACAATTCGAGAGCTTGCACAAATGTTAGACATTAGTTATCAAACAGTTCTGAACCATAAATAGGAAAATATAAATAAATTTGACGATCATAAACCGCAATTATTCTTCTACCAACCTAAATTTATACAATTTACGGATAATTTTATGTTATATAGTTATTACTTCATCTGTAATCCACATTTATTTTCACTTACAAACGAATAACCTAAAAAAATGAAACTCAGTTTACTCACAAGACAGTACTGAGACTGTGACTAATTCACTTTCACAAATGAATTCTTTTTCATTCCAAAAACCAGAAACAGTGTCAAAAATGTTAAATAAATCGTCAGTCATGACATTTGATTATTGTTTATGTGCATTTCGATGCTAATCCCCATCAATTCTAAATGCCAAAATACAGAACAATCCTAATTCATAAATATCAATTGTAAAAATTCACATAATCAAAAATAATTTCGAAGAAGCACAAAGTCAAAAATGTTCTCAATTATTTTATTGAATATTTCTTACTATATATTTTTTACTGTTTTTAGAGTAAAAAATTATTCATTTGTAAAACTAATTTTGTTATGTGCTATAATATTTTGTTTTTTTTTAAAACTGGCATGTTTTTAATTCTAAAAATAGATTCATACTATCACAATAGTTTCTATCTCTTTGGCCAAATTCACTTTAACAAATAAATTTAATATAAAAAGCACAAAAATAAATACTCATATGTGTATCACTACGTTACATTGTGAATGATTTTAAATTAAAAACTGAAGTTTCGAAACGAATGTTTAGTATAAACTGTTATTCCTTCTTCAAAAGCACATCTGCAAATATTCTTATCTGCTTGTTTGCACTAGAATATGAGATCATTATTTATACCACATACACATGTCTACTAAAAATGAACCATACTATTTACCTTTATATTTATTTATAACTCTTGATTTTTTTTATTTACATACCCACACGTCTATATTTTTTTTAATTCAAATAATAAGTCGGTCATCGACCAACCAAATAATTACAATTCGTCCATCTTTCAATTATAAAGATTTGTTTATTAGCATGTGAAACATTCTATTTTAAATATACACATGTTTTTATAGAAAAATAGAAAGAGGGAACAGAGTATGAAAGAAGATACATATAGACATATTTCAAGCACACGTACTCACCCGCATGATACGTTTTATTAAAAGGAATAATTATACATACGCTTATTATGGTCAACATTGAATTTAGCCTATTAACCTATGACCTACAGAGAATTGCAGCCCTCATGTGTGTTACATTAGAACATATGACTGTCGTGCGAAACTGCAATTCCTGTTTATAAATTGTTAAAAAGTTACAGACTGTATGTTTGTGTGTCTATGTCCGTAATTATCAATTACATCCTGTCTGATGTTTACACATTTTTGATAAAAAAATCATAGATATTCGAATAATACGCAGTTGGTAAAAGATGATACATTTCTAAATATAATATAAAAAATAATTGTTTCTATAAAACATCTATGCTTTTCCATATCGGTTTAGAAAAAAACACCAAATGTTTGTGTTTTTTAACAATCAATTTAATAAATATTTTGGAATACATAATTATATATATATATATATATATATTTATATATATATAATACAAATATATATATATATATTTATATATATATATATATATATAATACAAATATATCTTGAAGATATTCAATCTTATCAAGTTTATTTCAGCGAACACGCTCGTACTTATAGACCAATAGTATGAAAACAAAAAAATCAGTAAAATTTATACTGTTTGATTTATAAATTTATCTGTATTATTTATTTATTCGATTGATTTTTTTTCTTCAAATTACGTAGAAATTACGCAATAATCTAGCGTACTTTAAGTATTAATTATATAAATTATTAATTATATAAATTCGATTGTGTCTGAGTTAATCTTTTGTATTCAATTATTACTAAAAACATTATTTTGACTATTTTACCTAATTTTCCACGTTATCAATAATCCTTGTACAATTCTTGCAATCGTGTATAATTATATAAATTGATTAATCTATGCAGAACAGTATCACTGATTGATTTTATTAATATATTTATTTGTAATTCAAGTCCGTTTGAAAACTAGTTGATCAAACGTTATTAAAAAAAAATTAAAAACATTAAACAAATTACCAATTAGTTTCATAAATGGATTTTTCTCTTACCGTACAAATCTTAACCTTTTTTCTTATTCAAAATTTTCAATCATCAGTCATTTATGATCGTTAATTATACTTATTTCGATGGCGTGAAGTGAGGGTGTTATATCGTAAGACCATTGAGGTACAGGACTTATTTTAAAATAAATATTAGATAAATAATAATCAGTAAGGAAATTTAATTTTACCCCGTATGTGTGTTTTTCGACAATAAAATTGAAAATAAACTAGATGACCTGAAATTTTAATAATAAATTAGTATAAGTAACAAAAAATATTTGTAATTACAAACAAATCAAGTACATATCTATATATTTTTTGTTCAGTTTGATTAAAAATGTTTTACAATTTAACCAATAATCAATGTCATATATATATATATATATATATATATATATATATATATATATATATATATATAACCATAATTACATGTTAGGCTATTTAAAAATTTCATTGTAATTTAATCTATTGCCGCCGGTCATGTATGTTCACAGTATATTGTGTTTCTTAACTCTACAAAAAAAAATTGTCGCGCTTATTCATAGATTAAGCGGAACAAATGCATTTAAGGTATTATAAACACATGATAAAAATTATCACTTAATTGAACTTTCTATTTCTTTAGAATGCACAGCATGCAGTTAAATGTGTTAACACACATCTAAAGAATGTAGATCAGGGATGCATGTAGAGGATGTGTAAATTAAATAATCATGGAACTTTTTTGATTATGAACTTATATGTAAATATGTATATATATATATATATATATATATATATATATATATATATGTGTGTGTGTGTGAGTAATTATAAAGAGCGACAGAAAAACTAGACTATATTTTAAGAAACATATTTGCATTAATATGTCTCATTTATTAATCAGTAATAATATTATTATTTTTTCTTACAACTACTTGGAATATTTACCTGGAGATAACACTTGTATAAATTAAGTATATATAGTATGATAATTCTACTCTAAAAATCCTGAAGAAATATTTTTCCTTATACATCTTTTTTCCATAGCCTTTAAAGTGTAAATAAGTAAAACAAAGATAGAAATACGAAATTTAATGTTTCTAGTTAATAACTATTTTTATCAAAAGTTTGTTGAAATTTTTTTATCACATATGTATGATAGATATGGTTAAATTAAATGTTGAATGTGTTCGTTACAAAATACAACTATGAATAAAAGAATACTTTTTGGTAATAAGCGAAATAGAGATATGATATTTCTTTAAAAGTCATATGTCGCTCTCTATCTTGAGTACGGAATCTTATGTACAAGCTGCATTTATTCAGTTTTCCTTACTGAGGTTGATATTTTGAGAGATAATACATTTAAAAGGGATAAAACAATACTTAATAATTGAAACCTATATAAAATGTGTTTTAGAAGTATATGGTTACATATTTATTGACAATCTTTTACACACAACAGACAAAACGTGAAATATATTTTGTTCTTATTCGGTCTTCTTTTGGGAAAATAAATATACAAACATCTATATGATATCAGTTTATATTTATTATATCTGTGTATAAAACGCAGTGTTTTTAATCGAACTTTTGATATAACAGAATCTAACTCATTGCATAGCGCTTTAACAATTTGTTTAGTACACACATGCAAATGTTAAATTTCAAATTTATATCTTCCAAAATACAATTGTCATGATTTTTGCTTGTAGTTCCCAGTTTCATCTATCAATTCAAACTACGATTTTAAACTATTCGCTTCCGGGAAAATTAAGCATGTCTTGCTTAGGGTCTCAAAAGTTTATTTTAAAGAAAACAACAGAAATTTATTAAAACTCAATATTAATTAGTTGCAGATATAGTTTTAAGTGGCATTTATAATGATTTGAAGAAACAAGCCTACGAGATATCTCGCAGTCGGCACCACTGAATAAAATTCGGCTACGAGATATCTTGTAATGTTTATTTGATGAAGCCTTTCGTGTAGAAGTTTGATTTTCATTTTGTTTCTTTCTGCAATAATCGTTGCACATTGTATTC
>CM068315.1:30518668-31033668 GCA_034766995.1 Acanthacorydalis orientalis | reverse complement strand
ATCAATATTTTGTTATTAATAGTTTTTTTCTGCAAAATATTATCTGTTTCGTTTTTTTTGCAATTCATTAAATCGATCTGATTTCAGAAAATTATATATTTTATTTTTTTAGATAGAAATAACATTAGATCCTATAAAAAATAGTCGAGTAATTAAATTCATTTTAACATCAATAATCAATCTAAATTTTAATCAATCTAATTTAGTATTTTTAATCAATCAATTTGTATTCAATAACTAAACATATATTAATTATTTATACCAACGATCTCCAGGAAAACGTACTTTGATACGTTTTCCTGGCGACCTTCGTCTTCTTTTTTTTAATAATAAAAACCCACATTTCTCGTCACTTTATCCGAAACGTGGGCGTCCGCCACCATCAAGCGAATGTAGTATATAAGGAAATGTTCATAATTAATAGGTTTCAAGCTTAATTCATTAAGTTTCGTTCTTAGGTATTTTTTATATTTAAATATATGAAGTTGTAAAAATCAATAAATAGTTTTTTTCTTTCTATGTTTCTATTTTCCGTCAATTTTGACAAACTATATACTAGTTCTTACATATCTAATGAATTTCTGTTTTCAGTACTAATTTCAGTAAGTGTTGCATCGTCAAGTAAATTTGAAATAATCTCTACTTAACTAAAATCTACTTATAGACGACACACGTACTTATTTCAGCATGTATGTTACCGTCAGTAGATTTTAATGAACTTCTGTTACCAAAAACTATTTGTGGATGAAAAGAATACTAGTTTCAATATTGATGTCATTTACAGATAGAGTTTAGATAATTAGAGTTATCTTAAATCTACCTAGATAGAACAAGTGATTGAACTAGTTATGCAAAAACCTAATTTTGAATGGTACAAAAAAACAAATTACCCAACACGTTAACTTATGTATATGCAATAAAGCCATTTGTATACTGTAATTTTTCTATTATTTATTGAAAAGTAGATATTGGAAACAGATTCATATGTAATATATATTGATCTTGTGTATTAATTCTTCAGTATAAATTCGCTTAATTAAGAAAAAAGTTAGGTGGAAACTCTAACTTTGTTGTAGAGTGATTATTTAACTGTTAGGTTGGTAGAAAAATAATTGCGATTGGTTGGTTGGTTGGTTATTAGAGTTTTAGGGTGATTTTAATTGCTGTTTATGACCTTCAAATTCATATACATTTTTTTCAACTAACTGTGTTAAATTATCCAGAACTTTTGAATATCGAACATTTAACTTTTTTGTAAGCTCTCGAATTGTGAGTTGTTATAATTCAACTAAAGCCTTCAGTTGATCGTTATAAACTGAAAAAAATACCCTCACGACCTTCTTCACCTTCAATATATTTGGGTATC
This sequence comes from Acanthacorydalis orientalis, assembly GCA_034766995.1. Lineage (NCBI taxonomy): Eukaryota > Metazoa > Arthropoda > Insecta > Megaloptera > Corydalidae > Acanthacorydalis > Acanthacorydalis orientalis. The sequence continues at coordinate 31,032,302 of CM068315.1, read as the reverse complement.
ATAGAAGCACGTCTCAAATAAATAAGTCAATGTCCTGGATTTATATATATATATATATATATGATGTCTATATACACATTCACGCAGTAGATTATTTTTACACTGTGGTTTTATTAAGTTTCTTTGTGGATAATTTTGAATGTATATATATATATATATATAAATACTTTAAAATAAAAAAAAAAACAATTCAATAGTCTATAAAATTTAATCGAGCATAACTTTTAAATATTAATATTTTGTTTATGAATGACCTACAAATATTGATACTAGGTACTAATGAACTAATTGATAAACGTGAAAAAGTGTTACGACATATTAAATAATTTCAATAATTCTACCAATAAACATCAAAGTAACTAATCTAATATTACAAATATTATCTTTAAAGGTGTTGCAATTTTATAATTCATTTAATATGAATCATTTTTTGTATATATATATATATATATATATATATATATATATATATATATATATATATATATATATATATGCTTTGTAAAGTGACATCCTTCAATTTTAAATATTTTTTAATGTTACGTAATATTTATTGTTGTTATCTTAAATAAAATGTGCATGATTCATCATTATTTATCGTTTAGTATAAACATATGATATGTAAAATTGAAGCAATCGAATTAATTTACTTTAAGAGAACATTAAAGTGGAATTAATTTTGGTATCCTTATTATAATAAATTGTTATTGACATCTTGTTGATTAAGCTGTTAAAATTTCAAGAAAATCATTTCTTTCGTTATAAAAATATATACTTTAATTTTGAAGAGTGAAATAATTTTAATGTTTTTTTAAAAAAAAAAATGAACAAAAATAAACAGAATGGAATCAGTTAAAAAAATTCTCATTTTTGTGGATTAATTTGAATTTTCGATATTTATTTTTGTGAAAAGAAAATAGACACTGAGGTCTTAAAGAGGAAATAAAAAATAATATTTTTATTTTTTTTATATTAAATAAAAAATTAAAAAATAATAGTTTAATTGCGTACTGTTACTGAGAAAAGAATTTGTACTATTATTTATAAATAATTACATCAATTCCCTGACATAAAATTCTATGCAGGTATAAACTTCAAATGATAAACCTCATTGATAGGAACCCATTACCACTGGGTTAAGGTTATATTCATTGCCCGCATGGTCACTGTATTCAATCAATATAAATTTCAATTAATCTCTTGATATATTTTTATAAACTCGATATGCAACCAATGTGCATATCTTGATTAAATAATTTCTTTAAAAATTATTTCTTGAAATTCAAAAACCTATTCACATCAATCATAAATTAAAAATCTTTTTCTGTACACATTAGACACAAATCGGTCAATGATAATTCAATTAACGATAAAAGGTTAGATCAGCAACTATGCAAAATCTTATTAGTGATTCAATATCAAATGTTTACGTTTCATCTAACGTTCTTCACATAAACAAATTAGCGTGGAAGCAAATATTCAAATCCTTTCCGGAAACACTATCGTATCAGTAACGCTATATTATTTATTCAATAATGACACGTTTAATAATAAATAATGTCAATATTTACGAGTTTGTGTACGAGACAAGAATCACTGCTGCACTCCTCGAGTGCCCAGATGTGTCCTGAAACACACAATCAGTAATAAATAATATTTCTATGAATGTGTATCATTGTTTGATGGAGTTGATTGAACGGTGCGAATTGAAGACGAAGGTCAAGAATTTTACGAGTCGCTAATTTCGTATACAGAAAAATTCTAATTCTCTGTATACTTTTTTTTCATATTATTTGCGAAAATTACTTATTCGATGCGCTTCGTAAACAAATCAGCCTCGAACTGAATGTTTGTTTTATAATAATCATATCCTAAGCATTTTTAATGAGAGTTCTGCCATTACAACTAATTAATATCACCGTTAGAAATTGTCATGTTAAATAACATTTTAAAAAACTAATCTTAACAGCTATCATATATTATTTTTAAACGAATGTTTATATAAAATTCAACACTTAAAACAAACATATATAATGGAAAATTATAAATAAAAAAATCAAGTTTTATTACATTATTACTTTTACAATTTAGTATATAACGCGTTAATTTCTTCAATGAAATGAATTTATTCTAAAATACCTTTCTGAAACGATTAAGTCGAAGAACCTTTATAATGTATTAATGTTGAATAGAAAGACCTTGATATCTTTCTTTCTTGTCTAGTAAGAATGAACATACTGGTACCTAGTATCAAGTATGTATGTATTATAGTACATAAAATGATAATTTCAGTACAAAAAATATATGTTGATGTGTTAGTATTACGATAATTGTGGGCAGTAGCCTTAAACACAGTATATAATTTTTTATCATGCAAATTGTAATATTTATGCATTATATATATATATATATATATATATATATATATATATATATATATATATAGTCAGATAAAAAAGTCTTCATATACTCATAACACATAAATAGAACCGAATAATTTTTGCATTCATATAAGTATATTTATAAAACTTAACAGAAATATTCTTTATTATCTATATTAATATATTATTAGAAGAAATTAGCGTATTTAAATTTATTTCTAAGAAAACGATAACAGAAGTAAATTCAATGCCGAAAAAATAATGTGATAATGCGATCAAAAAAGCTGATCATTTTTGTTACGCAGACCAGACTTCATAACGCCGAATTGCTTGATGTTTGTTAAGTTCTTACGACACCCATTTTTCCAACTTTTTGGTTTTTCTAATTAGGCTAAAATGTCGAACAATTCTTGAATGAGCAACATTGTTTTCTTGTGCCACCTCTCAAGTTGTTTTAGGTGAGTCTACTTCAGTAATTGTTCTTAAATTATTATAATCTATAGCTGAAGGACATCCACGACTCTCTTTATCATTAAGGTTTTCGTTTCTATTACGAAATGTTTAGGACCAGTGTTGAGCTGTACGTTACTAATTGACTCTTCGCCAAAAACAAATTTGATATTTCTAGCAGTTTCTGTTACTTTACGTCCCAATTTAAACTCGTACTACAAAAACACGCGTATTTGCTTTTTTCAGATGATTAATTTTAGAGGCTAATATCCCACAATACTTAAGAATGAAAACAAAAAACATAAACTGAAATCAGTAGCGATAATTTCATTGTTTACAATGATGTATCATATACTATAACAAAATATAACGGTAACTAGAAAAATCGGCGCCAAACCCAAAATGATAAAAACTGCAATTATTTTTACATCAGCCTAATACATTTATTTGGTTTCGTTATTCTTAATTACAGTTTCTGCAGGTATAGGCGGAATGAATTCTTGGACCACGAGTAATGGGCGATGATAGGAGAAGTATGAGATGTGGCGAGTGAATCTGAGTCCTTCCAAATATCTCACAAAGATCATATCTATACTGGATCCACAGAGAGTGGTTGGTTCTTTTGATGATGCGAGTTGAGAAATCGGGCGCCGCGAATTTCGACTCTCTCGCATCATCTTCAACCGGGTCCTGTACTCTCGTTTTTGTTCTGCTCCGGACATATGTAGCTTTTTCTGAATCCTTGCACCCTCGGCCACCCTTCTTAGTACATTTCACTGGTCGCGATGGTATTTTACTCCGAATTTCCAGGATATGTTTGAAATTTTCACTGCTACTCGTACAAACTGGGTCTCGTAACTCTCGTAATTTAACTCTGAGATAAATGGTACTATTATCCACTGATAGTGTTCTCATTAAGGTACAGAATGTGATAAGACTCGCTTCCGTATTTCAAGTCACACTGGCGGAATCGACTCTGACTTATACCGCAACACCGCGCCAAGATAGCTATTTCCGCGGCACTTTCCCTCTCTACTCACTCATCGGTTCAACCAATTTACACATTGTTAGGAAGCGACATGTATCATCTATCCAACAGTACATAAATCGTTAACGTAACTCTTATAGTACCCGTGCAGTAAGCATTTAAAATTTTGAACTTTTTGGGACATCCGAAACTCTATACGTACCCCCTCACCGAGACTTGGGGAAAGACGTTCTTCTGCGTCAAAACAACGCAAAAAAGTTTCCGTACATTTATGGATTCATAATAAATTCATTTCTGTTAAGGTAGTGTATGTTTAGTCATAAAAGGACTAGGAGTCAGTTGAAATATTTTGATCTTCAGATGAGCATCAGTTAAAGTGATTATGTGAATGAATCGCGAAAATGAGCTTTATTAAGAATGAAATGTTAATTGAGATCCGAAATTGAATAATTAAATTTTATAAAGAAGGAAAATCACTTAGAACAATAGCAAAGATGAGACAGAACTAAAATTACTAAATGCAAGGTACCGTAAAAAATAAACACCGTACTGGACGGCCAAAAATTCTCAGCCCACACATGGAACGTCAAATTTTGAAAGAAAAATCAAATTGTTCCGAAATTAAATGCTCCGAGAGTAACTAATCAAATTTTGGAAGAGTTTTCTGTAACAGTTACAAATGAAACAGTAAAAAAGGAGGAATGGTTATCACGAACATCTAGAGATGTGGAAACCGTTAATATCAGCACAAAACAGTTTGAAAAGATTAAATTTGACCAAGAAGCATCTAAACAAGCTACAAGACTTTTGGAGTCGTGTAATTTTTAAAGACAAATCCAAATATGAAATTATTGGTGTGAACAGAAGAGGAAAAATATAGTGTAAACCTAATATGGAAATGGATACAAAAAATCTAACTTCACAGTGAAGCATGGCGGCGAAAGTGTTATGGTGTGGGGGTGTATGGCGGCAACTGGAGTCGGAAATTTAAAATTTGTTGAAACTACTATGGATCGTTTCATATATTTAAACATTTTAAAAAAGAATTTGCGACAAAGTGATAATAAATTAGATTTTGATGTATCTTTTATAGTCCAACAAGATAATAACCCCAAACACAAATCACAAATTGTAAGTGAATGGTTATTGTATTATGTGCCAAGACAACTCCATACACCTCTCAAATCACCAGACTTAAATGTAACTGAGCATTTGTGGGATTATTTAGAGCATCGAATAAAGAAATATTATATAAACAGCAAAACGGATCTCAAAGCAAAACTCCATGAAAGATGGAATAAAATAACTTCCAAAATTAATAAAAGTCTAGTAGATTCGACGTAACGACACTTGAGAGCTAATATTTTATACAGTTTTTCGAGCGATTCCACTGCATTATACAAATCCCATCACTTAGTTTTCATTGTAGTTTTGAATCATAAATTTATGATACAACCTTTTTGCAGTAGTCTTTAAATTATGCTTTAAATGATCAATGTAGACAAGTTAATCAATTTTACAACCAACGGAATAAAGGTTCACCAACCCCATCCGCTGACATTCAACCCCACACCGAAGTAGTCATTTATATGCTTTACAGTTGATTGCATGTCTTCTTTATTACATTGAGTGCGTAACATTCTCGAATAAACATATACTCTCACCGTTAAAAATAACGATTTTCTAAAAGATTTGCGTTGCGCATATAAATTCTTTCAATAAACTGAAGTCTTTTTCTCTGTTTCGTTTATTAATCTATGATCCTTTCATAAGACTTAACCAAGATTATAACGTTTCTTAATCGTTTTATGAACTCTTTCTGTATTAAAGTTCTTTTATATACTATTAGGTTGGTAGGAAAGTAATTGCGGTTTTTGTTTTCTGAATTTTAACATTATTTTCTTTCAATGAATGTGTCATTTCATCGTTTTCATGTTAATATCATTTTAAAATGCATTTTTTGATCTGTATTTCGGGAACGTAGACTTTGGTTTTATTATTGATTTTATTTCAAATTGAGCTATTGAATTAAAGATGGAAAAGAAGCAATTAAGAGATTTTTTTGTATGAGTTCAAAATGAGCGATAAAGCAACAAAAACTGCTTGTAAACTAAACGAGGCTTTTGGTGTGAGTTTTGTTAAGAAACGTACAATGGGGTTTGCAATGGGGTTTCTAAAAATTGTTTTTGTTGCAATGGGGTTTCTAAAAATTTCGTACTGGGGATGAGGAGCCTTGAAGATGAAAAAGGTCACGGGCGTCCTTCATCAGGTCATAACGACCAACTGAAGGCGTTAGTTAAATCAGAACCACGCACAACAATTTGAGAGCTTGCACAATAGTTAAGCGTTAGTCATCCAACAATTCTTGACCACAAATGGAAAAATGTATATGAATTTGAAGATCATAAACCGATCAGATATTTTTTTCGCATAAGAAATAATGAAAAATAATCAATGATGATGTATTAAACATTTTTAACTCAAAAAAGATTCAATTTTTTGGGGTAAAAAAGAATTGATTATTGAAATCTAATTATAATATTATGTTCAATATCTATTCGTTTTTAATTTATTTCTTTACTGAATTATTGTAAAAGGATCTAGGCTTGACTTAATACAGTTTATAGTGGGTTTATAGTGATCTATCAATGAATCTTAAATCTCTCTTTGTGAAATAAAAAAGTATGCATTTACGATAATGTTAAAATTATTAAAAAGTATATGTTCTTTATGTGTACACTTATGAATCTGTTCACTAAAATTTTGAAAATACATATATCGGCATCCTGATAAAACAACATTCGAATATAACAAATTCTTGATTACGGTCTGTTATTTTGCTAGATATTAATATATATATATATATATATATATTTCAAACGTCATAGTTCAACTATCACAGATTGTGTGTGTGTATGTATATATAAATATACAATTAGCCACTGAATTAAAATTTCTATAATTGTTACAGTATTCATAGCACCGCAACGCCAGGAAACCAAAATTGAATGATATGTTATCGTTTGTGGGATTTTTTAACCAGTTAATCGAGTTAAACGTTTTTTTTTTTCCCAGTTTCCTTCGCATGGTTTTATTAGAGTTGGTATATTTTTAATCTTTACAACTAATTATAAATTGAATTCAAGGATTTTTACAATAAAAATGAATGAAAAAAAATTTTAAAGTATATTTGGGTTGGCCAATGAGTATTGTCGGATTTTTTTAGTAAGAGATCGTTTCTGCTGTTTTTAAAACGATTCGTACTTAAGACAATTCGTAACCTATCAAACGTATATGCAGTCTGAAAGCTGAGACTTTAACTTGTAATTTAAAAAAAAATCATTATATTTAATTAAATTTTTTAGTGTTTTTTTTTGATTTGAAGATGAACAACGAAAAGATATATTTTCGTGCAATTATACTTTTTTATTTTCGAAAAGGTAAAAATGCGGCACAGACAAGATTTCTGATGTTCATGATGATGATGCTGTGAATGAAAGAATGGTGCAAGGATAGTTCAAAAAGTTTCGTGATGGATATTTTAGTCTTACCGATGATACTCGCTCGAACAGGCATACCAAGATTAATAACGATCAAATCTCTTATCCAATTGAAAGCAATCCACGTTATACCACTCGAGAGATTGATGAAATATTAGGAATATCGAAATCCAGCGTTGAGGACCATTTGCATCAACTTGCTATGGTTTGAAGATATGATATTTGAATTCCGCACAATTTATGCGAAAGAAATTTAGTCGATCGAATTTCGGCTTGAGATTCATTACTAAAATGCAATAAGAACGAACCATTTTTGAAGCGGATTGTTACTGATGATTAAAAATGGACTGTTTGCAATAATATAACACAAAAAAGACATTGGAATGAACCAGAATAAACCTCATTAACTTCTTCCAAAGCCGGGTTACATCCCAAGAAGCTCATGTTATGTGTATGGTGGGATTGGAAACTGGTACTTTTTAATGAGTGCCTGCCGCTTAATCAAATCATTAATTCTGGTAAATACTGTTCACAGTTGGATAAACTAAAGAAAGAACATTAAGTAAAAACGACCAGAACTTGCCAATAGGAAAGAAATAGTTGTCCACGAAGATAACGCAAGGCCACACACGTATCTTTATAGACTCAGAAATAATTGAGAGAGTAAAACTGGGTTGTTCTTATTCATCCACAATATTTACGGGACTTAGCACTATCAACTTTCGACTTATTTCATTCTTTATAAAATTTCCTTAATGAGAAATTTTTTGATTCTTTAAATACCTGTTAAATGCATGTTTCGAGATTTTTTACTGAAAAAGATAACAAATTCTGGCAGGATAGTATTATTAAACTACGTACAAGATGGCAAAAAGTCATTGATCATAGTAATCAATACACTATTTAAAAAAGTTTTCTATTTTAGAAAAAAATTGCTCCTGTTTCTTAACAAGAAATCCTACATAACTTATTGGCCAACCCAATACAATTAAAATTTTATAATACTTGCATTTGTTGTACAAATTGAATTCTGAAGTTATTCTTTTAGATTTAATTAATTTTTCGTTTTTATGCATCTCTTATTAATTTTTATTTCTATCTAAATGTGTAATTGGTATCTGCACACTTTTTTCAATACATAATTATATAAATCTTGTATCTTTCAATTATCTAATTATATATATAAGTACTTATTAATTTATCTTTCTACTTTATTGTTATTGTTAATGTTACATATGTAGTTTAAAATTATTACTCATACTTAATTACACCATTTATCAGATATTGTAAATAGACATTTATATTGATTTATTATCAGAACTACTTGTATTTAATAAAAATTAATTAAAATAATTAATGTACTCAAGAATACAATATACATTCTCAAGCATACTTTTATTTGAAAATATGTTGATGTTGTTGTTATTTGAGGTTTTAGGGCATTTCACAGCTAAGGTCATTAGAGCCCGAAAATATGTTGACAGTCGATCATTATGTAATACATGAAATAATTACTTTTATCAAATTTAATATAGGAAATAACTATCTCAATTGCTTTATAGTTTCTTATATAATTACATTCTCTCTCTCTCTCTCCCTGTGTATATATATATATATATATATATATATATATATGTATATTGTAAGATCGAGAAAGAGAATATAAAACGTTGTACATTTCAAAAATTCACTATTTTACTCGAAAGACTTACATAAATATGTGGACTTTTGATTTTAATTCGAAGGATCAATGATTTAAATAACAAAATATATAATATATGAACAGTGTGTTAAATAAGTGTTAATTTCAAGGTAACAATTTCGATGATACATTTACAACATTCATAATTAACTTTTAATTATAGACCAGTATTTCGTATTCATATTTTACTACACACGTCGTCTACAAAAAAATACAATTCACATTAACAAAAAATTTCGAGTAGCACGCGGTATTATAAGTGCGTAAATTGTTTAAAAGTCGAATGATAATTGAATAAGATAATGCATGTATTATTGTTAAAGGGCTACCTATTTAATTGAACGTTATATATATATATATATATATATATATATATATGTATATACATACACATATACACACACACATTAAGACATAATTTTCATCAAATTGGTTAAAATACTCTTCCACACTAGCTCCTTATAAGTCTGAACAATAATTTAACGACCATTTTTAGTACGTTTTCATCACATAAATGTTTTCTTTTTAATGCGCTTCAATAAGTATTTCTTTTGGTTCAAACCAAGTTATTACCCTGAATAGTCAACCTCTAAAATTTCATTCTTTTCCAAGTCTGTTTGCAGTATATTTAGACTTTCTGCTTGACTTATCTTCTTGCTCATATCCTAATATTTCTACGCTGATCAAAAATGAATTGTTTAGAATCAGAACATAGTGTACTGCGTTTACAATTTCTTGAATTCTATCCATGATTTTCACTAATGACTTATTTTTTCCTTCGAAGAATCCTTAGATGTTTCTATATCATGGCGTTTTGAATACGATGGCATCTCTCTCAATAAAAGTGTGATCTTGTAGCTGAATTTATTTTCACAGATGAATTATTTTCCATCCAGAAATCACAAACAAATTTTTGAATAAAAATATTCAATAAATGGTTATTGATGCTTATGCAGATTTCCATCGCAAATACCATCTTCAAACCCCTAAGATACAAAAAATGTAATTTTTCTTTAAAAAATATTTGTATAATAATATGTTTTTAAGTAAAATATCTTCATTACCTTCAACATTTGCATCTAAATATAATGTAATCTTCATAGAAATGATCATAAGCAACAATCAATAATGATTTACTAAACATTTTTGCCCAGAACTGTTTTTGTGATTTATGGAGTAAAAAAATAATTAAGTTGTGAGAATAAATGTAGCTGCTGGGTTCGAACGTTCTTCTAAGCAAAATTTCTAAATTGTTTCTCTTGAAACAACCCCAAAAATAAACAATTCGTTTGTGGAAATGAATTTACTAGCCATATTCAGGCCGCCTTCTTCGAACTTGAACAACTTTATAACATTTTTCTTAAAATTCTCATTCTAAATAAATCCAAGTCCATAAAAATTCATTTTAGTTTGTAAATGTACGTTCCACTGTTTGCATACTATTTTTTTTTGCCTTTCCATGAATTAAAACTGTAGATAGATACAAAACAAACCAATTTCTTAAATAAATTTTGATACAGTTTTTAAAATTTGTATATTTTCTTAATTTTTTAATTTCAGATTTTTTGTTTTAAGGATAAAATCGCAATTAATAACAAAAACAATTGAGACATTGCTCTCTGTCTTTCTTTCTCTCTCTTTATATATACATATATATATATATATACATACATACATACATACATACAGGGCCGGATTTACACTAGGGTCCTCCCTTGGGCCGCCAATCAAATGTCACCCGTTCCCCCTCCCCCCCCATTTTTGTTCAAATTAATTAAGAGAAATCCGTGACTTGATAATTTTAATAGATAAAAATTTAATTATCACTAAAAAAAATATAAAATTTGCCTTTCATTTAATTTATTTAAAAATGCAAATTATGAAGTTCCATTATATAAATTTCAAAAACAAAATTTGAAGTACAAGGATTTTTAGATTTAATTTTTCATTTCACATTTGAGCTACCTGTAAATCGAAATTATGTTTGGAAATAACATTTCCAGCTTTTAAAATTTTGTCGTTCATCAAAATTTGCCACTCTGAATAGTGGCTCAAGTTGCTCCTGTTTAAATCCTACGCTATATATATATATATATATATATATATATCCTTGTTAACTTGACAGTATATTATTTCTATTAAAATCTAAACATTTGTAGCTAATTTACTGATTTCTTCACCACTTTTTAAAGTTCAGTAAGAATAAAATATAGATAACAATATAGCATGTTTGTTACACTGTGTCACTGTAAATTTTCATTTATTAAAACGTTTCAAAAAGATCAAAAAAAAATATTGAATAATCTGTCATTCTAAATGGCTACATTGAATGAATGTGTGAGTGAATATAATTTGTATTCCATACAATTATATAAAAACATTACATAAATATTGTCAAATGACAAGTGGTTTCTAATTATTGATAATTGAATGAAAATAATGTATTCACTTATTTATTCTATTTATTTTTGTCCGCATCAGCGTCGAATGACTCAATACATTTCGATATTTTGTGTGAAAAATAATCTTAAATGACGCGATCAACATGAGATAATAATTAGATATTATTCTTTCCGCACATTATTAATGAATTTAATTTGTTATAATATATTTTTCCTTTGTGGCTGTGTGTCAATATTGACTTACTTAATTGTCATTACAAATTATAAGTTCGAAGAAAACAGATAATATCTCCTTAAAATTAAAATTTCTGACCAGGAAAAAAGTATTAATTTGCAATGTATTTTGTAACTTGTATTGTTTTGATTAAAGTAAACATTATGTTTTATCTTAAGTAAATTTTATTAGTAATAGGGTTTTGCAATTAAATTAAATGAGAAACGAAACCAAATCATCTAATTTACATTGTAATAACAGATTTCTATAAATGAATTCTACTTTATATACATGTATACAAACGCACACACACACACACATACATACATACATACATACATATATATATATATATATATATATATATATACACAGAGAGAGAGAAAAAAAGAAAGAGAGATAATTTCATAAAAAGATAAATTCGAACGACCAATGAAGCGCTACACATAAAAACTAACCGATTTATACAACATATTTACTTATGACAAGTTTACATATTTTAATCTTATGTATATATTTATTCTAATCCATTCTAGTATCATACAAATTTATTTACTAGCCATAGAAGTTTATTAACACACATTAAGGTTGTGTTAATAACATTTCTAATTATTCTCTAATATCAATTAACGAAAAAAAGTACAAACAATTCTTATATGTTATTCATATTACTATTGCGTACATATCATACAATAAAGTATGTATATAAACAATCTAGTCCTTAAAAAATATTCAGATATATAATTATCTTGATGCCGTAATAATGGAATTTTTTTTAATTTGATAAAAAGTAATAGATTTACACAAACGATTATAAGTTTAATAATTAAGATAAAGTAGTTGCCTGAAATAAATCAAATTCAGTATTAGGGATTATCATTTAAATAAAATTATAATTCTTAATATAAAAATATATATTCTTTTACGAGGGTAGAGTGAAAAGTTCCGGGCGTCGCATATAGATGGCGCCACAATGTTCAATATTTTAATGGTGTTGCATAACTTCATTCTTCATATGCTTATGTTCGTAGCTCCCAATCAATAAGTCGATTAGTATTGGTTTGACAGCCTGCCAATATGAACGGCTCAAGCATCGTTTTTAAAAATTGAAAAAATGGAAATTTTGTCGTGATTAAATGTTTTTTTTTGGAAGGCTTAAATGCAACCGGTATAAAACGGAGTGAGCTGGATTTAACGTTAGAGAACTCTTCTCCATCGAATACAACGATTAAGCACTGGATTGCTGAACTTAAAATGGATCGGACGATTACTAGTGATAAAGCCTGCAATGGACGCCCCATTGAAGTCACTACGCCAGAAATGGTTGAAAAAAATTCACAAAAGCGTTTTGTCAGTCCGTAGAGTGAAAATGAGTGAAAAAGTAAAAACGTTTATCATATCAACGGAACGTATGCGCCATATCTTACACGAACATTTGGATATGACAAAGCTGTTCGCTAGATGCGTGCCGCGTTTGCTCACATCTAACCAAAACCAATGTCGAAAAAAACGTTTCAACCGATTATTTGGCATTTTATAAGCGCAGACCAGCCGTATTTGGGATCGATACATAACTGTTGATGAGACTTGGATCCACCACTACACTCCTGAGACCAAACAACAATCGAAACAATGGACCACGATAGGCGAACCAACTCCAAATAAGGCAAAGACAATTCCATCAGCTGGCAAGGTTGTGGCGACTGTTTTTCGGGATGCGCGTAAAATACTCTTCGTTGACGATCTTAAAAAGGAACAAAACAATTAATATCGAGTATTATGCGAACATATTACAGCACTTGAACGATGGAAACAAGAAAAAACGACCAAATTTGGCGAAAAGGAAAGTGCTGTTCCATCATGACAATGCACCATCCCATACATTAGTTGTTGTGATAGCTTAAATCGATGAATTAAAGTTCGAATTACTTGCCCGCCCACCATATTCGTCAGATTTAGCTCCAAGCGATTTCTATCTCTTTCCTAACTCCATAAAATGGCCCAGTGGAAAAAGATTTGTGAAAGACAATGAAGTCATCGATGCTGTAATTGGCTATTTTGAGAACCTTGACAAATCGGCCTATCAGTCTGGTATAACTGCTCTAGAACATTGCTGGGAAATTTTTATCGGGCTAAATAGAACCTTTGTTAAGAAATAAATGAAAATCAACCCAAAAGATGTTGTTTTCTTATTCAGACCCGGAACTTTTCACCCTACTCTCGTAAAGGTTTGATAAGGTTGAGAATCTTCTTTTTCTGTAGCGTTATACAATTTGAATTCTTATAAGTTTTATAAGTTTTTATAAATTGACCGATTTTAAATACAGTGTTCTTTTTAGTGAGTCGATAAGTAATCATTATGTTCTATTATCCACCTATGAAATATAAAAAAATATTAATCTGAAATAAACGTCACTTAGTTTGACAATTTTTATAGAGCAACGTTTCAGATAAATTAATTTCGCAATGTTGATAAGTTATGATAGTTTATTGTGATTAGGAATTTCCATCTTTTTTACTTTATCTAATCAAAGTATTTACATATGTCTTCAAATACAGATAATATATTGGTAGATAAAAAAAATTCTTCCAACGCGTCTTCCTCTACTATACGAATAAACAGTTATTTTTTTAATTTCAGTGTGGTGGTCGATGAAGAAACATCTAAACATTTAATTGTCCTTAAATACACGAAAGCGATACCAAAATGCCAACCGTTTGCAAAATGCCCGCCATACAATGCAAAATCGACCCGAGTGAATATAAAACACTCTTGGAAAACGGACACGAGAGCAATATTTGTTTTTTACTTCACAAACAAGGTGACAACAGAAATGCATCTTTACGGATTCCGGCACATTTTGACATTTTAATCAATTCTGGTAATGAAGAGATGTACAAAATATTACATGGTTACCCGGATAAACGGATGTTTTATGTGGATGCGAACGCTCGAGGTTTTAAGAATTTATTGAGGTAAGTAATATTTTTTTCTCAATTTTAAACAGATTTATTTGCTTTCTGTTTATATTTTTCTTTAATAGTAGTAAATTTATAACTATAAAACCTATTCTGATTATTAATAAAAAATTTTTTATTCATTTTTTTAAAAAAAATCGTTTGATATGTTGTTATTTCTGTTATAGGGTGTTATATGATGAAAAAGTAAAAATATCATCTATGATTACTGCTCTAGAATCTTTACAAACCGCAATAGATTTCAAATGTTCAAAACTCGCAGAGTTGAGTGTAGAAAAAATTGACTTCTATCTTTCATCCAACACAGTTTTACAAGTATTAAAAGTAATCGGTTTTTGCGAGACTCAGTCTCAGATAACTAACAGTCCAGAAATCACACGGATTCTGAATGATTTGCGTAAAAACTGTTGCATCCTTATTGATTACGAGATCAAATCACTCTTGCAGAATGAAGAAATGGAAGAACTAACACGTGATCAGATCGAATTAATCTTAAGCAGGAATTCATTACAGAACATTAAAGAAAAAGATATTTGGGAATTCTTAGACCGATGGGTTATAAACGAATGTCAACGATTGTCTTGTGAGTGTACTAACTCGATGAAACGTGAAATATTAGGATTTACTGGTAAAATGGTTCGGTTTTCACTTATGAAAAAAAAGGATTATCTCGCTGGACCTGCGCCCGTTTTCACGAGTGATGAGAACGACGAAATATTCCGGCAAATGAAAAACAACGAAAAATTGTATAGGAATACTAAAGTAGAGAAAATGGTACCATTGAGTGAAAGAAGTTTGAAAACAAATAAGAGGAGGAGGAGGAACAGTGACGACGATGAAAACAAAGACTCGGTCTGGTTTTGTCTTCTCAGAGGACTGATTTGCATCTTCGACTGAATTGTTTGAAATCTAATAAAACATTTTTGTGATTTTTAAATTTTAAGAATGATATTTTAATAAGAAGTCACTATACTTAAATACAGTAATATTTGAAGAGAAGGGAAAATTTCAGTAATTAAAACAATAAGATTTTAGGCAACAAATGATTCAAAAAATACTTTTTTTCATATAATATATAATTAAAATTAATTACTTTTCAATCAACGTCAGTTCAAATTTGATCCAGAATTTTGTTCAAAGATTAACTATTTTTTTGCAGTGTGTCAAGAATTATGATGATCTTTTAAGCAATGAGGCCTGAATTCAATTGAATCAATCTTATGCTCATTTTCTTAAAACGAAAGTGCTCCTAACAGATCATCTACACATTGACATCAATATTAAGAAAACTTTATTAAAATGACCATTTAAATATTATGTTATATTTTTTTCAATTCTTTTAAAATAATTTGCCTGCTACCTCTAATCAATCAATCCAAAAACATAATTTATTGTCTCACAATTTTAATCGAATGTATTACAACAGTATTTTAAAAGACTTATTTTTTTACTGATTCTTTTAAAATCAAAACAATTATTTCGAGATGCAAGTTGATAAAAAAATTGTCAATGATAAAATAGATATTCGTTTTGAGATTTTACGCCAAGATAATAAAGAAATTAAAACCAACATATGAATTAAATGTTATTTGAATGAAAATTTTCGAAGATTTAAAACAAGGTAAATTTTAAAATTTATTATTCGTTATTACTAAACAAATAATTTTGTACTACCTTTGTTAAATTATGCTTATAAACTTATTTTCATTTCAGATTAATCTATCAGTAACCAATTCAAATATCATCATAGTTGTAATCTTGGAATCATTCAAAACGATTGTAAATCTAAAAATTACTTACAAATTTAAAAATAAACATTTTTTTTCTATTTCACTCATGATGAAAATAATTGAGTGTTTTTAATATTCATTATGTATTAATCAGAATGTTGTGAAAATATTTTTCAGTTAACTAGAATATTACAAAAGTTGTACTTAACTATTAATATAAAAATCAGTTTTAGCCAGTGGTGTAACTAACAATTTTTTGCCTTAAACAAAATATTAAAAACGATTTGTGATTTATTAAGTGTTGCTTAACAGTTATTTTGACGCTGTTTTTAATTCAATTTAAATAGTTTTAAATTAAATTATCTACAATATAGTTTCGAAAATCGTTTTATAAAATAAAATATTTAACTTACTTTCGGTAAAAATCAATCTTAAATCTAAAACTGTTGTAAAAATATTGTTTTTCTTTATTAAAACTGATGTTTATATTAAATAAATTAGAAATTTAAGCAGGATTTCTTTTATGAATTTAAAATATAATAATTAGAATTAAAAAAACGGTGAAATTAATATTAGGACAATTAAAATAGATGAAAGTTATCAGCAAGAAGTAAAAAATGTAAATGTTAAAACGTATAAATTATTAAGAGGACAATCTAGTTTATCCAATAAAAAAAATATTTTTTGACATATTCCTAACAAGTGAAGTTTTGAAAATATATTTGTACAGAAATTTGTTGGAATTTGAAAAATTGCGGAAGTTATAAATCGTTTATTATCTATCTAGCAAGTTCAGTCAAAAAAACATGGAAAAAAGTAAAAGCCGAATTTCTAACTAAATATCAAAATGTTTGAATTAAATGCCATTTGTGTCAAGGTCTTTAATTTGTCTGAAATTATTAAACTTCTAATTTAAGTATTGGGAAATTTAATTGACTACCAAAATTTCAAGAAATGTACCTTAAAACTTGATTTACAACGCAGTTCTTTAACTGTGACTAAATTCACTTTCACAAATAAATCTTTCTGAACCCACTAATCATAAAAATATTATTGATTTTTTTCGATTATTTTTTTTACTCATTTCAATATCAATTCCGTAATCCCCAGAGAATTAAGATTCAAAAAATCTTTTGAACTTTAGCGCTCTGAGGATGATAGAATCGCCATTGAAATGCACATAAGTTGCAATCAAAGATGATCAATAATTAAGCAATTAGTCCAACTGATTTGAAATTTTGATTACGTACAAAATGAAAATTATTTTATTAAATAAAGTACAAAAATTAATTATTATAAATTTTTTTATATGTAAAAAACATGACTAATTTTTATGCTAAAATCGATAACTTTTTTTAATAATACTCCACAATGTTTTTAAATTTCAAATTTTATTGTTAAATTTTAATTCATGTGATAGAGAAACTCGTATAAAATAAGAATCCATTCGATTTTTTTTATTTTAAATCATCGAAAGTTCAGACATAATCTTGTCAACCAGCTACAAAATTATTTTGGTAACATCGTGCTTTACGAATAATAAGTTTTGATTTTCATACATATGCATAAAAAAAGATTATAGTTTCTTTAAATATAAATAAAAAAGTTTTGTAAATTTTGAAATGGATACACTAGATAGTTTTTTTTACAAAAAATCTACATTACTCATTTTTACAGTTTCAAGCTAGTCTTTTTAGTAATTCATTTATTTAAAAATTATATTCGAATTTTTTCATACCACTGTTACATTTTTATAATTTCTTAAAAGAAAACAATAATTTTTAAAAGAGCAATAATTGTAGTCTAAAAAATATTAAAAAAGATTTACAAAAGGAAACATTCGAAAGTTAGAATCAAATTTGAACTGAAAAATATTAATCTAATTTCATATAATTATATTTTTAATTCGTGTTGCCATTGATGTGTGGACATTGTAGTCATTAAACATATAAATAATTTCTATTATTGTTGAAAATAACGTACGTGCTTTTTGAAAAAGAAATAACTAAGGTTATGTTGATCATAACCCTATTGTTGAATCAGAGATGAAAATACAGAAAAAATATATTATCATAAAATGAAATTAATTTACTGTAGTGAAGTTAATCAAAATAAGAATCTGTGTTCTTGTTTTACTAGCATAATTAGTAAAGTATTAAAACAATTTTTAAAAAAATATATCAGTTTGAATTATCAATACAAACATTAATTTTAATTTGTGTAATAGTTATTTAAAACATAACTAAGTTGTTCCTAAATTTTAATGTTTCTATTGTTAAATAAGCACTAGATATTATCTGTATTCATAGTTCTTATTCTAATTTTCTGATTATCTTTGATGATTTAAAAAATATTAAACAATTATAGTAGTGTGATAAGAACTGTTATGTGTTCATTTATAGATCAGTCATTTTTTTAATACTGAGTGTTTGTCGACAGTAAAAAAAACATAAAAACTTAATTTATAATGAATCAGATATTAAACATGGAAAAAAATATAAAATAAATTATTTTTTATAAAAAAAGCTTTATTTTATGAATAATGAAATATTTTATGTCTCTGTCAAAGAAATAACTTATTACAGTCATAAAACTGTTAGAAAAAGAGATAAAAATCTAATTGTTAGTTAAATCTGACGACTTTTTATTGATAAAATATATAAGAATAAATATATAACAATTTATTAATTTAATAAAATAGTATTCAATTAAATATCATAGCTTGAATTACATCCAAATATATAACAATTTTGCTTATATAAATTATAATCAAAAATTTTAATTTTAATTAGTTATGATTGTATTTTATCTAGTAATAATTATATATATTTATTGTTATTTATTTATATGAGTATTTGATTAAGCCATAATAATGAATAAGTAGATGTGATATTTAAAATATTCGTACTAAAAAAGAATAATTATTATTCTTTTTTTTTAAATGTGTTCATATATGAATTATGAAAGCATTTTTAACACTCTAAATATTCGCAAGTCTAGATTTTATGTTGTGATATACATTAGAGATTTAGAAAACGTTTAGTTTTTTTGTTAATATATGGTTTTAGAAATATATAAATATTCACTTTATAAATGTATGTTTATATCATGTTAGCTACTTTTTATATTTTTTTATATTGTAACCACACAGTTACATGTAATTGCTTTAAAAAAGGTTATATAATCCATACAATTATTTATTTATACGTACATATTTGTATACATACTGTTTGAAAATACTACTGTATATGGCATTAGTGTAATTTAACTATTGTATATGTGATCCACAAAGTCAAAAATAAAATAAATCTTTTAAATACTCTACAATTTCCTCAATCCTTCTTTTCTATTGACATGTAATTTAGGGTGCAACTTATTTACAGGTGGATTTTTTTTCTCAACTTAGAGTACCGGTTGATATTTCATGGCGACATAATTGTTAAAGCAATAAGATACAGAAAAATACCGTTTTTTTTACCAGTATCAAACATATCTTTAACAGTTGTTACTCCAGATTTAGAGTTTGCTGATTAAATAATTTGTGTTTCCTTCCACAAAATATTTTTCTGATAAAATGATTTAATGAGTGATTACACAGGTCGACATGATTTTCGTTGTTTTGAATTTAGTTGGTGTTCTTTACTAAATCGGTGCCGCTGGTTATGAATCTGTCATTAGTTTGTTGACATCATCAGGTTTTAAGACAAAATGACTCTTTAATTTGTATTAAGTTTTGCAAAAAAAAACTTCATTAATCGATAGAAATACGAGAATGAATTAAATAGAAACACTGAATCTGTCGATGTAACGTCTGTCAAGTATAACAATTTTATCATTGATTTAATGTGTATTGATAGATTTTTGTATTTAAATTTGTTTTTTTACCGTAATGTCTTCAAGACCGTATAAAAATAGTATGAATATATTTTATTACATTTGTGGTAATTTCGTATCGTTGAAACAAGACAGCACAAATTTCGTTAGAAGAGCATATCATGCATATTTTGGCTTTCGAAGCCTTTTCTTTGTATTTAATTAAGAGAATGTCTTCTGCATCCCAAAACACAGTCGCAATCATTTTTCCTATCATCCCCCCCCCCAATCATTTTGACTGCAACACCTTTAATTTTTAGGTGGGGGAGGGCCTTTCAGTCATTGTATGGACTCTTGTTCTCAGGTTGGTAATGATGGACCCAAGTTTCGTTTCCGGTAACAATTCTGTCCAAAATCGCCATCATCCAAGATAAATCGTGGAATCTCCATTATGTTCTATTTGTGTTGAACAATTAAGACAGTGGACAAACGATAAAAAATAATTGCGTTTTGGTATTATTATGATGCGGGGAGAAACTAAAAACCACGTTGATGACTGCTACTTTTGTTACTGCAACGTAAAAGCTTCAACCCAAGGAACAAGAGTAAAATATCCTACCTTAATTTACCATCAATTACACGGCCAATCCCTCATGGTCCGGAAATTCCTTTACTATTTCCATTTTCCGCTGGGAGCCTCATCTCATCATCTTCTGGATGTAGTGTCTGTCGTGATGATTAAAATTAAAAGTCTAATAAAAAATGATCAAGTTTTATGTCGATATTTTTCGAACATAAGTTAAATAAACAGTTGTTATTGAAATGCCGTTGAGAGCAGATAGTTTTATTTATTTCTAGCTAGTTAACAAATAAAATAACATAATAAGTACGTTCGTATATTTATTCTCAAATATAAAGGTCGAATAAAAGAAAAATATAATTTATGTTTTTTCTATTCTATTTAGAATGCAACAGGTTGTCAATAAAAAGATATATAAACATTTTTGTAGTTTTATATGTTTTGAATAATAAGTACTGTTTTTTTCTCTTTTTAATGTATTATCTATATAAATATCTCTTTATTAGCAGGAAAAATTGAATAAATGTAACTTTACAGATACAAATTGTTACTTAACACAGAAAACAAAATTTGATTCTCAAATAAATGTCGAATCTAAATCCTGTTCATCGATAAAAACAATTTTCCTTAATATTAGGTTAGTAGAAAAATAATTACAGTTAATAACTTTCAAATTCATATAAATTTTTCTCTTTTGATTTTCTTAGCTATTTAAGTGCTCCAGAACTGTTAAATGACTAAGGCCTAACATTTGAGCGAGCTTTCAAAGTGTTGTGCGTGGTTCTGATTCAAATACCGCCTTCAGTTAGTCATTATAAACTGAAGGATGCCTGCGACCTTCTTCATCTTCGAAGCTCTCGTCTCCAGTACAAAATTTTTGGAACCGCCATTACACAGTAGTTCCTTAACAGTATCCACACAAAAAGCATTGTTTAGTTTACAGTTTCTGCTACTTTATCACCCCTTTTGAACTCATATAAAAAATGCTCTTATTAGCTTCTTTTCCATCTTTAATTCTGTTGAGTATTGGGTACATTTGCACTTAGCATACTGTTATTATATACTGATTATTTATACAAGATTATTATATACAAGATAGACACTTTATCTATGCTGGGGTGTCTTTGTATATGAATAGCCACGCAGTTGTCGACTGATTATTGTAGTGTACGCATGTGGTAACGCAAGAATATAAAAAGAATGTATTATTAGTATATGAATAAATATTGTTGTAATATATGAAATGTTAATTATTATTCATCCTCGTAAATCCCAAAAGGCAATTCTAACAAATTCAATAGCTCAATTTAAAGCAAAATTCATAATAAAACCAAAGTCGATGTTACCAAAATAAAGACCGAAAGATGTACTTTAAGTTCTTATTAACATGAATGCGATGAAATGACACTTTCATTGAAAAAAATAAGGTTAGATTTTAGAAACAAAAACCGCAATTATTTTCCTACCAACTTAATAGATATCTCTATTTTGTTACTAGTCTAACATTAAATCGTATTTATTTTTACTTTATCTATCATGTGTATATACATATATATATATATATATATATATATATATATATATATAAACTAATTGAAAATTTCAACAAACATCTGATAAAGATAGATAATGTCTCATAAATATTACATTTCGTATTTCCATCTTTGTTTTACTTGTTTATACTCTAAGGTCGATAAAAAAATTTGCATTTCTTAGTCTTCTATTTAGAATCTTTAAAGCAAAAATATCAGTTCACGTATATAAAGAGGATCTCATCTATGATGTTCTTTTCAGCTCCAAAACGTGTACTAGACGATTTCTCCTCTCTGTTCACCAATATATGTCATATTTTTAAAGATTTAATGTTATATATTCATTAATTATCAATATTCTTTATGCAAATTTTATTAAAGTGTTTAATATTTGATGTTATAACTTAAATAGAAACATTTAGTAAAAAGAATTTTGTTAGACTCTCATATCATGTACTGTATCTCATATTGACAAGTTTAGAACCCCTGGGACAGAGGATATAAGTAAAATGATGTAAATTGGGAACTTGCGTTCTCCAAACAGTGAAAATAAAAAAAATCATTAAATTGTTCATATTCTTTTATTCTTCGACAAGAATATTTGTTTAACAAAATATCTTTAGTCAAAAAACTATTTGGTATTTTAAAGACTTTGAAATACATTTAATGTTTTTTTTTTTTATTAGGTAGAGAATCAATACAATTCAAATACTGGGTAAATTCGCTTTCACAAATGAATGCTTTATCTTCCTGCAATCCAACTTGAACTGTATAAATCTCATAATTTAATTTTTTCCGCAGTTGTTTATAGAAATGAAATCTTTTTCGCTCGACAATTTGTAGAATAAAAAAGAAATTCATTGATGAGATAGAAAAACATTTTGATGAAAAGTTTACGTACGGGCATCTAATTTAAGAAATCTAGTTTAAATATTTTATTATAAAAGATCTTTTTTATTTTCATTACTTAAAAAAGAAATATTTGTACGATATTTAACAAATATAATTTACACTAATTAATCAAACGTTCTTGAGTATAAATTTGGTTAGGTAAACACATATAGCATAGAATATAAATATTATTTAGGTAAAAATAATATATATATATATATATATATATATATATATATATATATATATATATGTTTATATTTTAATACTGATAATATATACACAATTATTAAAAATACAAATCATTTTTAAATTACATATAAACAGAAAAATAAGAAGAAGAAGAAACTAGTCAATACCCAAACCAATCGCCATTTTTCATTGAACTAATGTAAATAATCAACAGTTATGTATTTATGCGCTAGAGGGAAACATATACATGTCCATGTTGGGTTGTCAGTTGTGTTTTAATATTTTCGTTCTTAATTTCTTTTAAATATCATTAATTATCATGTTCTTCATTAGTGTTCAAATGTAAGTATTTTTTCATTTATTACAATTGACTTGAACATCTACGTATTAAATCTCTTGTAATCTAAATATGTAAAATTGTAAATCATGTTGTAAAACAATTGAAACTTTTCTAGATTCTAAACAATTTGTTTTTGTGATTTATTTAAAATATCTTGTTTTGTTTAATTATTAAAAGTAATATACGTTTTTAACAAATATACATTACTCTTTTTAGTTTAGTGTTAATTATTATCATTTTTATTTATAGCAAAATCATATTATTATTACTATCTCTCTTCAATTGTTTTTATCCTGTTCTATAGAAAGATTTTTCCGTCCATCATGATAACTTATATAAATATATATTCAAGTAATTACATTATAGGTTTTATTATATATTCATTTTTTTCATTGTATAATATTAATATATATATATATATATATATATATATATATATATATATATATATATATATATATATATATATATATATATATATATATATATATATATAATTAAAATTATTTAAGATGTTTACATTTTCTATAGTAATATCAATTATATGTTGTCTATGGAATTGACTTTTTGTTACAATTAGTGTATTAATTGATAAAGTTGTGCAAATATGAACAGATCAATAAAAAAATATAGATTCCCTAAAAACAATACTTTTAGAATATTGCTCATATTCAGTATTGTATAAATGAATTAATTAATTAAAATATTTAAAGGTGGAAAAAATATTTTTATTTAATTAGTTTTTTTGGATAATATCGACCATCAATTTCTAGATAGATTTTTTTTAAAAATGAAAAAATATATTCCTTTTATCTGTATATTATAAAATTGTATTATATAATCGATACTTGTTAAATGATTAAATTTTCACTATTGAAAATGATAGTATTTTCTTATGAACAAGTTTTGAAACATTTCGATTTTTTTTTTTGTTAAATAAAATAAGATTTCTATTAAAAAATGTATCTATACATTACTAATAATAATTAAGAGAACGAATGGACAAAAGAAAATCTTTACAGTTTTGCTTTATTAAAATGAATAGGAATTAAATTATTACAAATTTTCTATTTTGTTCGTTTGATACAAACAGGTTCATAAGAAAAAAATTATTTCAAAATGTAATCATTTAGAACTCTCGTTCTTGTTTTAAAAAGAGAATACTTGCCGTATTCTTTTTAAAATTCTATTTAAAAATTAAAGTTTAGTTTTAAAATTGGCTAATATTTTACAATTAATGATAAGATATCAAGAATACAATATTTTACTCTACAGTTGCTATAATCTTTGGTGTATATTTATTGATTTTTCTATCCTTCCTATCTATCTATTCCTCCTATCTATTCCTCATCTACCCTTTTCTCCGGACTTGACCCAGTGCGACTTCTTCCTCTTCCTTGACTTGAAAATTTGGCTCGGTGGAAAGAAATTCTCGTCGAATGAGGATGACATCGCCGTCGTCAATGCGCATTTTACAGACTCGGTGCACCCAGTGCATAGCCCTGAATTGAGATTATATTGAGAAATAAAATCGATTTTTTCCAAAAAAACGAGGTTTAACTTGCTTTTTTATCATACTTATCAAACGACCCATGTATTTTAACCTTAAGTGTTTGTTTTAGTAAAACGAAAACCTGTAAATAGATCGGTTCTTTGAGACGTCAAGTATTCAACAAATAAATTATTTTTTTACAGTTAATCATACGAACATACTTTCATCATTAACACACAATTTCTAAAAACCGTCCTTTAAACCTGAACCATTTGTAATTTTGAAAAATATTTTTATAGCTCATATAAATTATTTTCGTTGAAAAAATATACTCCAAAACTGCAAGTACTCTTATCCGACATGTAGGAAACATATTTTCTCAATTTTACACGATTATAATTAAACCTGAAGACAGGGGATTTATTCAACGTGAAAATGTATATGTTTTGATTCACGTTGAATTGATTTATGTGCAGTGGCCTTTTCAACCGTTTCCGATTTCTTGGAAATTGTTCCATAAGTGTATAATTAAACAAGATACGAGGGAATGATATAACGATGATGATGATATATTTGTATACATACATACATAATTATATATATATATATATATATATATATATATATATATATATATATTACATTTATTCCGGATTTTCACACGTGCGATCTGCACCTGCGTTCAACCAGTGGAACGGAGCAACCTGTGGATTACTCATCAACACAATCCAGAACCACACTTACTAACAGACTTCAATAAATTATAGATATATTCATTGTCTTAAAACGACAAGTATATATATATATATATATATATATATATATATATATATGTATTGGAAGAGGCGTTTATTCAGCAGTGGATTAACAGGACTGATGGTAATATACACACACACACTCACACACATATATATATATATATATATATATATATATATATATATATATATAAATATATATAAATAGGTTATAGGTTTATTCAACTTAGACTTCCAGTTGAAAATATTTAAAAAAAAATAAAAAGTAACATATTTGTCCCCATTTAGTATTTTAGTTCAATTGTATTTTAGTATTGAATTGAACTTCAATACTAAATAAAAAATAACATATCTTTTCTTAACCACAACAGCACCCTGCCCTCCCTTTTAATACTTCCATGTGGACGACTAAATTGAATCACAAATATATATATATATATATATATATATATATATATTATATATACGAGTATATATATATATACATAAATACATATATATATATATATATATATATATATATATATATATATATATATATATATATATATATATATATATATACATATATATGCGCATGGGCATAGATTAAATACTTTTGTGTTCTTGTTTACTATGTTAATAGAAAACAGTTAAAAAAACGTCTTTAAATATCCTAAGGAATTAATCATTATATATCTTTGATCAAATTTATATACTTAATATAATTCTCAAAAATTGATAACATATTCTCAATAATATTAAATGTATGAATATATTCAACTCAAATCTTTCTTTCATCGATGATTTTTTTCTTGAAAAATTTTTTTTCTCTTTTTCAAAAACGGTATTGAAAATCAGAATTTAAGGGTCATTTTTATTACAATTCTGTCTCTCTCTCTCTATATATATATATTTATATATATATATATATAAATATATATAAATATTACGTATTTATGTCGTGCTCGGTTATTGCAAAAACGAATATAGCGATAAAATATTTATATATATTTCATTTCATGTATATTTCCTTATAATCATTCACGTTTATAATGAACTCATGTCACAGATGTACCAAATAAATTGTACAATCTATAAAAGGACAATTCATTGTCAACTTTGGTGGTAAAACCCATTTTCTAAAATAATTGTAAGATAACTGTCCTATTAATAATTAGAAGATAAAACTACAAATACAAATATTTATGTTATTATTTTTTTAATTGAAATTTTCAGTTAACTAGACTTGAAATTCTTTTTGAATAATAAATTAATGACTATATTTGTATTGTTTCGAAGTTTTTACAGATGTGTCATTTCAATTTTACATTTATTTGTTATCTGTGTCATATATAACCCGTCAAAATTGACAGAAAAATAGAAAGAAACATAAAAAAGAAAAACTGTTTATTGGTTTTTACAACATAATATATTTAAACATAAAAAATATCCAAGAACGAAACATCATGAAATAAATTTGAAACCTATGAGACAATGCAATCATTTTTCGTCCGTCATCATGAACTTTGTCCTGTAGACAAAGTGACGAGAAATGTGGGATTTTGTTATATAGATAGAGAGATACATATATTTTCTTTTAACAATATTTATGACCAAATTATCGATATTTATTAGGCGTAAAAAATAAGTCGGTACCTTTAAACTGAATCACTCATAATTCTGTTTGAAATTAAAATATTTTCTTGTCGTTTTAGGATTTTAAAGTGACAATTTTAACTTTTAAAAACATAATGTAATTTGGTCAAGCAATTGGCATAACTTCACAAAAATGGCGTTCGAAAAGCAGCATTTTTGGCTTTGCATCAAGGAAAAAATGCTGCCGAAGCCACCGTAATGATTTTTTCAGCTTTGAGGGAAAGTGTTGTGGTGCACAAAACATGCAAATAATGCTAAAACAGTGCAAAAAGTCTGAAAATGCATTACGACTTTATCGACTCAAATCCGCAACTTTCTTCGACAAGAAATTCGTCTGTTACATTTTACAAAATAGTGGGGGATATTTTATGAATTTAAATGTATTCCATTTTCCAGTAAATATTCATTTTCTAAAAAAGGCACCGAATTAATTTCTACAGCTAAAAAATTAAAATCATAGTATTTTTCTATATTAGATAAATGAATTACAAGAACATTGTTCAAAAGACTATTCTTCGATAGATCATCTTCAAGAGAAAAACCTTCTAAATACAGTTTATCAAAAAAAAAACATCCTTGAAAATACAATTCTTCCTAAATACCATTCGTTGCGATTATTTTTAGAAACTGACAAGTCCCGACTTGACCTAACCAGACTTGACTAAACAATATTTGACTTAACTAGTCCTTACCAGACTTTATCTGATTTGATTCAATTTAACCAGACCAGATCTGATCTAACTAGACTTAACATAGACTCAAGCAGTCATCCTTTTTTCGATAATAGATCTATCAGTTACCCGACAGATGGAGCAGTTTATAAAATAATGGGGGATATTTTGAGGATCCATTTTTCCGTAACCATTCATTTTCGATAAAAAAACTACTGAATTAATTTATTAGTTTATTAAAAATTATATCGAAATGGAATTTAACTGTCACTGATTTAACAAAGAAATATAGTCGGTTTCGTAATGCTCATTGAATCCGATTTTTACTACATATATATATATATATATATATGTATGTATGTATATATATATATATATATATGTATACTAGGGGGCTTCGCCCCGTACTAGCTGCACTCATCAAACCCCGGGCTCGCTACGCTCGCCCACTTGCAATATAAGCCTGTAGTTCAACGAATCAAACAATAAACATATTTTTTAAAACTCACTTATAATTAATTGCCTCACTTCTCTCAGATAATTATAACATTTTATATATATATATATATATATATATATATATATATATATATGTATGTATTTGTATATATACATATATATACATATATATACTACAGGGCTTCGCCCCCTGTTCGCTGCACTCATCAAATCCCGGGCTCGCTGCGCTCCCCCACTTGTCAATTATAAGCCTGTACTTCAACTGAATAAACATATTTTTTAAAGCTCATGTATCTATCTATCTATCTATCTATATATATATATATAGATGTTTATATAATCATTATCTCTGACAGATTACAGGGTTTTATTTTATATATAAGAAAAACATATTTGAGTACCATAGAAAGCTCGAGGTTATAAATAAATAAGTTGACGTCATTGAAATTTTTTTAAGGATAATTTTGATTTCATATATATATATATATACAATTTAGCTTGAACCGCTGATTGCCGCCTGTCATCGCATATCGCCAATTCTTTCTTCTGTAAATTCACAATATGCTTCAATCTTCATGTCTGTCTCTCTCTAACACCCTCTAATTTCCTTTTCTTTCTATCAGATATCTAATTATATATTCTAGTAAGCTGTCTCTTATTTTTCATTGTGTTCGTATATTTATACCACTCTATAATTTTATTTTCTACTTTGTTGTACGATATGTTTCTTTATTCTTGTTATTTTTTTAATAATAATAAAGATATATATATATATATATAGATATATATATATATATATATATATATATATATATATATATATATATATATATATATATATATATATATATATAGTGAACATCTTATTCATAAACGTCGTACACGTAATTATGCGTTCATAATCTTGATCGTTATAAATTTTATCGCTTTGAAAAATATATATTTAATGGAAACGTGTGCCTGAAAACAAGTTGAGTTTATAAAACATAAATAACACATATGCAGGTAGACGTTTATGAACAAAAAGGTAAATTGCAATGAAACGTGTTTTTTATATTTAGAGGTAATTAACATTATAGCTGATTCCAACTCTGTAATATCGCAAGCTCTTATTTCGATGAGATGGTAAACATGATAAGCGTGCACTCTTTACCGGTGTTGTTGTACGCCCAAGTGTTTCCCTCCTGAGATATTGGTTCATGGCCTTCAGTTTGTAAAGGTCATCGTGACTACGCTCGATGCAAACGCGTGTGTTAAATGACAGAGAGCTACCGGTCTGTCTATTTGTTGTTTGTCGTACACGTCCATAAAATAATTACAGAAGTGTTGTGTGTACGTACGTATATAATATACAGCAGGTGAACGAAAGACTTCATTTCGAGCGACATTTCTTCAAACGAATTTTTATGCGACCGTAAAAAAATCGTCTAATGATTTTATTACGTCTCCCCGTGAAATTAAATATTGTAACAGTGTGCCAGCGTGGTTACAAGAAGACAGGAAATTAATTAAAATGTACATTTATAATCGAAATGTAGTAAATGTATAATGCATTGTTAACATTTGTAATGTACGCATATTTTACAACTTATTATGAAAAATTGGTTTACATTACTATGAAATTTTCGACTCTAATTTAAATTGAAAATAAATATTCAACGATTTCTATTACACAATTTTAAATTATTTAAACAGGAACATTACACACTCATTTATATACATATATATATATATATATATATATATATATATATATATATATATATATATATATATGTAAAGAGAATGCATAATAATTATATCATTTTTCTATATTACCTCTTAATTGTTTTTTTTTAAAAAAAAACACGCACGAAAAATATATATTTTTAATCATCTTCTTCGAGTGATTTTTAATTAGCTTACTGTTGATGCACTCTAAAGATCTGTTTGATTCTTGAACATATCTTCTGGTAGCTTGAAGGTATTCAGTATCATAAACTTATAATTGATGACCCAAAAAAAACAGATTTAATATCAATCAATTTAAAAAGGAATTCGTTATTAGCCAGGAAACCAATTCATTACATTAGCACACTTGTAGAATTTAGGAATTAAAATGCAATATAGTTCATACATTCACTTTGATATGAAAGTACTGGCTCGATTCGATGGTAATTCATTTCCAGTATTTTAAAACTGTATATTTTACTTCCAATCGATAAATTTATTCCCAAAGAAACGACGACAAAATCGTTATTATCATCTTTCATAAATGATTTTTTGTCTCACTGCACAAACTACAATACTTTTCGTAACAAAAAGAATCAATAAATGATTATTGAACAATTAATTGTAACTTTGATTACGCTCTAAGATCCAATTTTAATTTCAGCTATTGATTTTTGCATAAGTTCGTAGCGTTTTTATTAAATTTAATGATTGTTTTTTTAAGTAAAAAAAATACATAAACTAATTAATAATATATTCTCCTCCATTATTTACGATTGCTTCCCTACGTTCTAGCAGTTTTTCAATTCCGCGCCTCGATCTTCACTTGACCACCGTCTATTGATAAAACTGTGAACTATTATATACTGCTTTACTTTTGATTTAAATTGTCTATATCAAAGTCGGATGGTCTTCCTGAACGTGGAGAATCATCCATGTCAAAATGGCCCTCCTTGAAATGTGAAAAGCATTTTCGTGCTGTACTTTCCCGAATGTCGTTCTACCCGTTAACGTCACAAATGGTTATAGCTGCCTCTGATTCATTAATTCATCAGCTAAACACAAACAAAAGGATAGGTCGGAAATGATCGTTTTTTTGTACTTGGCACTCTATTTTTCTTAGACAAACCTTAATACAAACTTTCTACTAATTGAAAAATTCAATAAGTATTAAATAAAATAACACTATGATATTAAAAAAAAAAAAAACATTAACAGATGTCAAACAGATTTCTTTCCAAAGCACTGTTTCCTTGGAAAACAAAAACGCTAAGAACTTGTGCTTCAAATCAATATATTGTTAAAAATTGGTTGTCTAAAGATACTATTCTTAAAATATCTTCAAGCAGATCTAGTACTATTCACAGAAATTCATGCATTTCCAGAATTGCAATAAAATTTTACTTCATTTTCTATGTGTGTATGTGTGTTTGTGTCTGTCTATATATATATATATATATATATATATATATATATATATATATATATATATATATATATATATATATATATATATATATATAAAGTGGCGCACTTAGGATTCATTCTGGGGGGGGGGGGCGAGTTGAACGGATAACAATATTTTTAATGAGAATAAAGTAAAATTCATTAGGTGATTATAAATATTTATTTAAAGAATAAAACCAGTTTTCTTCTCTTTTTACAGCGCTTTTGAATTACTTCAATAGTGGTTACATTAATCTCTCTGTGTATATAGGAAATTTTCCCGCGAAAATTTTTTGTTTTCTAATGTTTTTTCCCTTTCTCTTTCGGAGATGCCGGGGCCTTTTGTCTCCCACCCTGCATGCACCACTATATATATATATATATATATATATATATATATATATATATATATATATATATATATATAATATATAAATATATATATATAATATATACATATATATATATATATATATATATAATATATAATATATATATATATATATATATATATATAATATATATATATAATATATACATATATATATATATATAATATATACATATATATATATATATATATATATATATATATATATATATATAAATATAGTATATATATATATATATATATATATATATATATATATATATATATATATATATATATATATATATGTATATACACATGTAACCACGACTGGATTTAAAACGTAATTAAATAAATTATAAAAAAGTTGTAAAACAATGAATCTATTTTTTCACAAAATATAATGAATATTCAAGTTTCAATTTTTAGATAAACGCTTGATACGATTGCAGATTATTTTTCTATGTGAAATAAATACAACAAATTAGAACAGAAATTCTAGTTTCAGGACGGCCCTGACATCCTGTTCTTTACAAAATAGAATTATGTATAGTATTTTGTATGCAAAATTATGTTGAATAATATTCTATCTTTAGACCGTTAATGTACACATACTATTATGTATATATATATATATATATATATATATATATATATATATAAACTTAAATATTTTTAGGAGATGAAATAAGAGTCGATCTGAAATAAAACAATAAAATGTGTTTCCGTTTTTATCTTTTTTACATAACTTGTTTCTGAGATGTATACTTTCTATTCTTATATTGTTTAAAAAATAGCTGGTATAAAATTATTTTACAGATTACTTATGATATTTTTCAAAAGTATTGAAAATGAATGCAATAGAAAATTGATGTACTAAAAAATACATATTTAATAACATAGAATATATTAATTAATAAATTACTTATTTTCCAGCAATATCTGAAAAGTCTTTTTATATATTTATTTATGTATAACATATCGGCTGAATTTAATAATTCATGTAACAAAAAAAGTACGTTCTATATTATATCAATCTGTATTTCTTTTGATTCTAAAAGTGTCTTTCAATAATATATAGTACAGAAATAAAATATCAAAGATATATATATATATATATATAATACATGTTAATTGTTTGCGTCAGCATAGAAACGAGTTTGAAGATTGAATCAAATAAACATAAAATTTTAACTCATTTCAACTTATTATACTTGAAAATATGAAAAGTGTTCAGACAGAAGTATCGTTCGATGTAAATAATATAATGTATCAGTTCTATCACACAACATTAATTTATTTAAATTGAAATGAATCGCAATGGTCGCAGTCTTCTAAAAAGAAATCTTCTAACAGATCGCCTACAATTTTTTTTTCTACTGAATAATTGATCTACATAAATCCATACTACAGTGACTCATAGTTCTGTAGTCAATACATTAGAATGTGGAAACACGTATTGATTTGACAATCAAATTTTTATTTAGCATAGGTTTTATGTCTGCGTGTAAAATTATTCAGTGATTTAAAAGAACATTTGACCTATTTTTTGCAACATTTTAGTTTATTGTATAATGAATGAAAGCTGTCATACACGTTTTTTTTTAAGATCTTTAAAAATTTATGTATAAAATTGTTTTTATAGATATTATTTTTGATTTCATTATTAGATAATCAGGGAATAAAAAAAAATATGGTCCATTACAATCTATGAGTTAACAGAACTGCAGAACTTGAAAGTAGGGTTTGTTCCTTATTGATTTTTATGTCATAAAAATATTAAGCAGATTCTTTTCATATTATACATTTTTATACTCTCCGGGTCGACTTTTTTATTTATTTTATTACATTTGGATATATCAGTGAATTATTAGTTATACAGTAAAAAAAAATATCGGATAGAAAAATCATTGAAAACTATCAGTTATTTTACCGGATCTTTCAAGTATTTTTAAGTTAATTATAACAGAATTTTTCATATCTGATACTTACTTTTTACATGTAAGAGGAAATTAATGAATGAATATCAATCTTTTCTTGTTATTATTATTTAGAAATAATTAGAACAGATTTTTTTGCCATCATTGATAGTGAGGTTAGATAGAAATAGACAAAAATCCAGAACATTAAGAATAAAGACGGTTGAACAAAATATATATGAATCAGATTTCATTTTAATAAATATATATTGCTGTGTTGTATTTCTTTCCTTATTACATAACGTAAAAAATATTAGGTCTACAAATTCATTCAGTGCCTTTTTTATAGAAAATAATTGTTTACGGAACAATTGAGTACAATCCTCAAAATATTCCCTATTATTTTGTATAACATTACTCCATCTCTCGTGTAACAGACAAATCCCTTGTCGAAAAAAAGATGGCGATTTAGAGTCGATGAAGTCGTAATGAATTTTCAGAATTCTTCCATTATTTTAGCATGTTTTTCAAGTTTTGTGCATTGCAACACCTCGAAAAGCTGAACAAGTTATTCCCATAGCTTCGACAGCATTTTTTTCAATTGGAATGCAAACAATTGCAATGCCTAATAAGCTGCTTTTCGGACACCATCGTGTTCACTACTCTTTATGAGGTTATGTAAACCCACATTATTTTATATAACGTTTTTCCATCTGTCAGGTAACAGACGAATTTCTTGTCGAAAAAAGATGGCAGATTTGAGCCAATGAAGTCGTCAACGAAATTTCATACCTCTACCACTATTTTAGGATTTTTTGCATGTTTTATGTGTCATAACACCTTCCTACCAAGCTGGAAAAATCATTTAAGCATTTTTTTCAACTGGAATGCGAAAATTATGCAATGCTTAATATGCTGCTTTTCGGACGCCATTGTTTTAACTACTGTTTTGTGAGTTATGCCAACTATTTGACCAAGATATATATTGTTTTTAAATGTAAAGGTCGACACTTCAAAATCCTAGAATGACAAAAAAAATATTTTAATTTAAAACAATGAAAATTGGTTTAATTTAAAGACACCGAATTAATATTTACACCTAATACATAAATCTTCTAGTATATTGAAAAATTAAAACTTGTCAGGACTAGGCGAATTGAAAAGATATTTTATTAAATTCTCCAAAATGTTATATTGTGTTATCAAAACCATGAGTTATTGTAATAGTTAATCTGTGTAAAACCAATGAATAAATCAAATAATTACATATGTATAATCATTTTATCTATTTTCACAAATAAATTCTTTTTTCATCCTTTAAACCACAAAAAATGTTTCTGATAAGAAATGTTTAATAAATGATGGTTGTCTATTTTTGATTGTTACTTGTGCGCATTTCGATGGTGATGCCATTTTGATCAGCTTGAGGGCACCGAGAAATCGAATAATCTTATCTGCTTTGAGTAAAAGATTTACTGGAATACATGGGTCGTTTGATAAATATGGTAAAAAAAGCAAGTTAAACACTGTTTTGGGGAAAAAATCGATTTTATTTCTTAACATAGTCTTCATTGAGAAATATACACTTGGTCCAATCTTGGTCGTTTTTGTTTCAGCTCTGCTTTCAAACGATCTAATAATGTTCCATCCTCTTGTTATCGTTTTTCCCTTCGTGAAGTAGTCGATCAGGATGATTGCTTGAAAATTAAAAAAAAACAATGTTCATCACCTTCCCAGCAGACAAAATGATCTTCGCCTTTTCGGCGCACTTTCACCAGTCCTTGTCCACTGCCAGTCCACTGCCTGTCCTTGTCCAGTCCTTGTGACGAATTGACGCAAAAAGGCCTGCTCGTTTTTTTTTTATTTTTGCGGCAACTGCTACAATGCTCGCTTCAAACATCTGTAAAACGTGAACAACGCGTCGCTTCTGGTTGAATTTCGCTTATGCTAATTTAACCCTTAGCGGTCGAGAGCCTTTTTTGTAATACTCGCCCATAAGACGACAGAAAATTAGGTGATAACATTTTTACACGTATTCCAAAGAAATCTTTCAGATAATACCTCTGCACTTATTTTATTATTTGCATACTCGTTTGTATCCTTTATTATATTGTTTATTAGCTTATTGGTAAAAAAAATAAATGGAAAATTTTTAATGGTTCTGTTACATCTTGACAAATTTGGGGGCCCGGTATCTTAGGAAATGTTGTGAAAGGTATTTTAGTTATGTCAGGGTCATTTTCTGTAACATCCTTCCAATCATCATCATTCTCAGGGAGGAACTGTTGTTGCTTTCTTCACTGCTACTTGAAAGGCGTCAAACTTTTTTTCGTTCAGAT
Organism: Acanthacorydalis orientalis; assembly: GCA_034766995.1. Classification (NCBI taxonomy): domain Eukaryota; kingdom Metazoa; phylum Arthropoda; class Insecta; order Megaloptera; family Corydalidae; genus Acanthacorydalis; species Acanthacorydalis orientalis. The sequence continues at coordinate 30,995,806 of CM068315.1, read as the reverse complement.
TGCACCACATCACTATCAGAACTGCTATTATTACCGGAGTTATATTCTCAGTCAAAATATTCATCAAAAACATTTTTCGTATCTATGTTTTGTAAATCAAACATCAACTCGTCTTCACTGCTGTTAGTTTCATAATCAATGTCTTTATGTATTTCCTCCATGATTTATAGTTTGAAAATTTGATTATGTGTATTTATTTTATAATTATAAACTAACACTTGTAATATTGAAAATACTCGAAATTTGGAAATCACAAATATATTTACACGGTGTAACGTTCTAAATAACAAAACTACACTGAATATCATTGCGACGAAACTGTTATGCAATTGACATAATATTCACATCTTAAAACGTTGTATAACTGCAAATATTTCTTGTCAATGCATGATCAACTGACTAATGTAATAAGTTGCAATATTTGATAAAAAAAAAACTATAGCAATGATAAGTAAATGAAATGAAAATTAAATTCTTTACATGTCTCCGTATTGGGGCCTTTCATTTTCAGTGGCATAAGTATAATGTCGCTGTAGCGGGGCCTTTCGACCGTTAAGGGTTAAAAAGTGACACTTGGTAGCCGTGACATTATCAAATGAATGGTGGCGCTACACATAAAAATTTACCAAACTTATCAAACGACCCACGTATTATTAAGTCTACATCTATTTTAATAAAATTACGGATATTTATTTATAATTTCTGTTGAAATCCCAGAAAATGAATGAACAGTAGAATTTAATGGTGTTATTATTGCACACTGAAATGTGGAGAAGAATCAATGAAATTTGAAATAAGTGTAGAAGAATTTAGAAGTCTGAGGCCATAGAAAAAGAAATACGTGAATTGTCGAATAAACTCAAGAGATTCTAATTTTTTGTCATTACACATATTTATTGGGTCGAATAAAATGATTTATTTCCATAAGAAATAATCATAATAGAGTCGACTGTACAGAATCCGTTTAATTTCAAAGTAATTGTTTTCCTTTAATCCGATTTCCTGAATCAATCAATTCGAAATTTGTTTACGCAACACAGAAATCTTTCACATCCTCTCGTTCGGAAACCATTGACGTGCCGAAAAAAAAAACATTCTTGGTATCATTTCGACGTAAAGTATTCCGAATACGTTGCCAAACTACACACACGAATTGAAAGTTTGCCAGAGACGCGGGTGCTACAAGACATCATTCTCGTACAACATGCCATACAATCTGAAATTGTGGCCAACTTGTCGCCCCTCACTTTCTCACATACCGTTGACAGAGCGTTGGCTGTCGTCCAAATATCGCAACGTAATTTATTGAACAGGAAAGCGGCGTTATTAATAAGAATAAATAATCATTTTTCACGTCTGTTCAGGTGCGTTGACCCATAATTTATCACATAATATTTAAAGGTTAATCGTAGTTTAAAAGGTTGACATTTTACTTGTCAGTAGAGTTCTGTTGTGGATATTTTTTCACCTGTAAAAGTCCAGAGTGGAATTCATATACTTGTGTTTTATTTATTTTAAATTCATATTATTCATTTATTCTTCATATATTATTTTAATGATTACGTTACTATATTTTTTTTTATTAATTAAAAATTACCATCTATTAACCTCAATCTATGTTTACTGCAAGACAAAAGACTTAACGGTTGTAATTACAAAATAGTAATGTAATAATGAATAATTATCAACAAATGACGTCAGTGTATTATTATTATTCTCGAGAAAATTAACAGGAAAATAAATTAATGTTATTCAGTGACTAGTGTTTAATAGCCTGTAACTGAATACGTCGTCTCATTAACGGCTCTTTAATTCAAATCTGACAAAATTGAACTGAGATTACGTTTTGGAATTCTCTGTTTTGTATTTGTTCTGTTTTTGATGTTAAAAAAGTTTTATTTAAATAGAATTACACATTTTTATTTAAAATAAGTTACTTTAAAAAAAATATTTTTAATTTCTATGCCATTATTTCACGGAAAGTCATCGAATAACTTTATTTTTAGTTTCATAAAAATATCTTAATGTTAATTCTTATTTTCAATGCACAGCTACTGACACTGTGGCTTAATTCATTTTTGTAAATTAAATGTTCGCTCTTGCACCATTTATAATTATTTTTACTTAAAAATAAGCAATAATTGATTATTGATTACTTTAATTGTTACTTATGTGCATTTCTATGGCAATTTCATCATTCTAAAAAAAATGAACAATTTTTGACCTTAATTGTCTCAGATTTAGAAAAATAAAATTTTTCTGTATCTTCACCCTTTGAAGATGATTACATTATCATCGAAGTGTCAATAAAATACAAGTGCCAATTAAAATGATTGATAATAAGGTCTTGAATATATTCGATTAACATAAAATAATAATGTGCTTGAGGAGGAAAAATTCATTTTCAAATCAATTCAGATCAGATCAGATCAGATCAGAGGAAGACAGGTTTGGTCAGATTTGGTCTGGTTTATTTTGGTCCGGTCAGACCTGGTTAGATCTGGTTTAGTTTGGTAAGTTGTAGTCTGATCGGGTCTTGTCTGATCAGGTCTGACTAGATCTGGTTTGGTTTGGTCAGTTCCAGTCTGATCTGGTCTGGTTCGCTCAGGCCTGGTTAAATCTGATTTGATTTGGTAAGGTTTAGTCTGGTTTGATTTGATAAAATCTGGTTTGGTCTTCCTGCTCTGATTGAGCCTGGTTAGATCTAGTTTAGTTTGATCAAGTCTGATCTGGTTTGTTCTAGTGTGGTTGAATTTAGTTAGATCTTGCCTGATTTCCTCAAGTCTGGTTTGGTCAGGTCTAATTTCGTGTGGTCTTATTTGGTCAACACTGGTCTAATTTAATTTAGTCTGATCTTATTTGGTGAAATCTGGTCTGCCGTGATCTAGTCCGATCAGGTTTGGTTAGATCTGGTTTGATTTGGTCAGTTCTAATCTAGTCTAGTCTGGTCTGATTTGGTGAAATTTGATCTGGTCTGATCCGATCTGTCCTAGTTAGACCTGGTTTTTGTTTGATCAATTCTAGTCTGGTCTGGACTGGTTCACTTACGCCTGGTTAGATCTGATTTGGATTGGTCAGGTTTAGTCTGGTCTGATTTTGCAAAATCTGGTCTGGTCTGTTCCGCTCCGATCAGAACTAGTTAGATTTGGTTTGGTTTAATTGAGTTTGGTCTGGTTTGGTCAAGTTGAGTCAGCCCTTGCCTGGTTTTCTCAGGTCTGGTCTGATCAGGTCTGATTTTGTGTGGTATGGTTTGGTCAAGACTGTGGTTTAGTCTAGTCTGATTTAACTTAATCTGATCAGGTCTGGTTAATTCCCTAATTGAAAAATTATTGAATTCTTTTAAAGACATTTGTTTGAAAGACAACGAATTTTACGTCCGCGTCTAGTCAAGTCAGATAAGGTTAAATTGAGATAAGTCTGTTTTGAAAAATGACTGAAAAGAAGTATTATATATTTTTGAGGAATGGTACTTCCTGAAATTTATCATTCAATGATTTTTTTTCTTAATTGTCTCACTTATCTATTTGTTTTTCATTTATTTCAATTTATTCGTTTCTAATAAATTTTATCTCATTTTTTGTTATCTTTAGTTACTTTTAAACAATCATCTTTATTATCTTAAATTAACTGACATTTTTAGAATTGAAAAATACTCACTGTTCTCAATTTACTATTTATTAATCTAAAAAAAACTATTTTCTCAATTTTATTGTGTATTTATTAAAGTTCCTAATTTTCAATCAATTATTGTTTATTTGGATATTTCTAAAAATTTCCAAAAAAATATTTCTGTAAATTATTCCTACATATATATTTCTTAGAGTGTATATATTTATATACATAGAGAAAGAGAGAGAGAGAGATTCAATTTGTTTAATACTTCCATGTTTCCACATGGAAGTATTAAAAGGGGGCGCAGGGGATAAAAAAGTCATATTATTTTTATTTAGTTGTTTAGTTCAATTCAGTACTAAAATACAATTGAATTAAAATACTGTGTGCGATAACATGTTTTTTTTAATTTTTGCGTTTTTTTTTTAAATGTTTTCGTGTGGAAGCCTTAGTTGAATCACCCGATATATGTATATATTTATGTGTACACTTTTCATTGAAAAGGTTATGTTACGATCAGACTGTAAAGATAAATGCACGAACAATTCTTAAAATATGCATGAAACAATAAAAGTAAAATGCAAATTTTTTAACTTTTTTCGTCCACTTCTAAGATCAACGCTTTTCAACGAACATTAAATACATGGAAAAGGATATAATTATTTTTAATGGGTTATTAAGCACTATCGCAACGTTTACATCGAAGAACTGAACAAAAAAAAAATCACCTGGAATTTTTTTAATACTTTTATAACAAATAACGTGAATTTGAAAAATTGCATGAAAAATATTAGAAATATGTTTAATCTGAAATATTACTATTTAAATCTAATCTTTAATCATATACATAAATTCTAAATGCAGTCGTATTCTTTTTTTGTCGATTTATAAAACATGTTATCGAAAGAGAGTTTTTGCCGAGTTCTTTGTTTTGAAATATAAGAATTTTATCCAATAAATTATAGTTGTTTAACATACAAACATAAAATATTTACATAAAATTTATTTGTTTAAATCATTAATTCAAATTGATTATTTATAATTATATATACATAACGTTGAACCTTTTTTAAACAAATTTAAATATTTTTCAATGGGACGTAAAAATACATCAGTTATTATTTTCATTGTAGATAAAAATATCGTTGTAAGTTTCTGTAGATTCGTTTTATTCATAATTTTTTTTATACGCACGCACATAATAGAATTTTGATAAGTGATAAATCTAATAACTTTATTTATAGTAACAGAAACACAAATTATTTGATATACATTTATCCTGTTTGCAGTAAAATATTCCTGTTATCTTGTGTCTATAAAAAAACGTTACATTCATGCACATTCAATGAATACAACGTACTTTTTATCTGTTGTAATTTGAATATAAAACTCCAATTGCTATTATTTATTTAAGTAAATAATATCGTTGCTGAATGATGTATTCCAGCGTGTAATACGAAACGCTGTGTATAAAAAGAAACCGCAAAATTGTCAATTACAGGAATAATTTTCGTTGCATACAGTGAGTCAGAATTCTTGAGTGTGTTTAGTCTATCTAAGACGAGGCCACATAGTTTTTAAAATATAAACGTGCGCGCTGATTGGTTGCTTACCAGCGACGGACATTAACATTTAACAGACATTTAATTTGCATTTCACGAGTTGAATTAACACGAAAGATTAACTTAATTACTTAATAAATGTAAGAGATTGGAACGGTTGATGTTTGTTTAGAAAAAAGATGTTTTTTTTTTGTTTATAATGAACTATTACACATAATTGTCGATTTTATAAATCCTCAAATCGTAACACTACTATCTATTCTTTTGATTGTTTTCTTCTCTAAATACTTAAGAATGGTTAACGAATAATAAAAGTTCAGCAGTGTATCTGAGTTCACTTTCAAAAATAAATTTTTCACTTAAACGACAAAATATTTTGATAAAAAATGTCCAATAATTGATTAATTGCAATCAGAAGCACTTTGTTTTTTGTGCGATGAATGAAAAATTCATTTTTAAACATCTACACTGCCCAAAAAAAGTATTAACGCAGTTAACATTTTTGTAATTGATTTTTTTTTTCAATAACAAAAAAAAATTTCAATAACACAAAGACACCACACTCAATTTTTTAAAGCGGATAAATACCGGCAACGCTAAGGGCACCGCAATAAGATTATAACTTACCGGCCAGACAGCCCCTGTACGATTTTCAGTTATCAATAAAATTTATTTTTATTTTATTTTATTTTTATTATGTAATTGAAAGGATATAATTAAAACATTTGGTAATATTTTCTAACAAATTTATATATTTTATACTTGCCAATGTATTATTTATTTAATAATATGAAAATAATAACATTAATTCATTAGAATTGCAAAAAAAAATGGCATTAATTAAAATAGTCTCGTCCTTTTCGCGAAAAATGTATTGGCACAACATGTAGTAATTTGAATTTCATTAACAAGTATTTTCAGAAAACTTGAAATTAACAGTATGCCGGTAAACCTTTTCTCCTTATCACCTCTTTTAATCTATTTGGCATCGAAGAAATTAATTTGTACGTCACTTCCGGATTTATATTTCCCCATTCGCTTGCAATCGCTTCTTTTAATTGAGATTTATTAGTTATATTACGTTTTATGCTCTTCCTATTCAGTGTATTCCACAAATGTTCAATCGGATTTAAATCAAGAGATTGTGGCGGTGTGTTCAGGGTATGGGGAGTGTTATACAAAATTCATTCCTTTACTACGTGGACTGTGTGCGTAAGGTCATTATCATGTTGAAAGTAGAAGTTACTTTCAAGACCTAGCTTTTTAGCGCTTTTTTGTGTTATTTTTCAAAATATACAAACCATCTTATCTATTATCCCATCGATTAAAACAAGCTCTGCCACATTAAATGCAGCCATTCAATCCCGCACAATTACTCCGCCACCCCCATGTTTCACAGTGGGTAACAAATTTTCTGCATTCAATTATGTATTAGATTTCCGCCAGACAAATATTCGACCATCGCAGTGAAAAATATTAATTTTACTTTCATCAGAAAACATTGCTCTTTTCCAAAAATTTACATTTTTGTTTTGATGGTCTTTTTCAAAGTTAATTCTATTATCCTTATTGATTTTACTTATATAGTTTTTTTTCGTAGATACTCTAACATTGATTTTTAGATTTTTTTTTTTATTTTTTTCATAACAGACCGTTCTTCTTTATTCGAAGGTTTCTTTGGACATCCACTTCTTGTTCAGTTTTCTAGGTTTTCCTTGAAATCGATTAATTACACTTCGAACTGAAAAACGGCTTTTATTTATTATTTCCCCAATAAGACCACATTATTTCCTTTTTGCATACAAATCTAAAACAAGTTTTTGTTCAAATAATGTAGTTATTGGCACTTTACTATACAACCTGAAAAAAATTACCTTACCACAACTTCAGTGTCGCACAAATAATGATTAGTCGGGGATTTCTCTACTTGTTAAAGTAATTGCAGGGTTCAGAAAATCATTGTAGTGAAGTTAGCATATTAAAATATAGCGCTGTGCCAATCCTGTTTTTGTGGAAAAAGCAAGAGTATTTTTGATCAAATAATTTTTTTCTGAATTTTTTACAAAATATTGTTAATATTTTTATGTTAGTAAATAAACAATACATAAATAAATACAAAATATATAAATTTGTTCCAAAATAGTTCCAATTTTTTTAATTAGAGCCTTTCAATTAGAAAAAAGTTCACTGTGCCAATACTTTTTTCTGGCAGTGTATTTTGAATCATGTTTTATTAATTGATTAAATTTTTGTTATTTTTCAGAAACTTAACAATTTATTTTACAATTTTTTTGTTTTATAAACTTTACTATTATTTCTCTTGATCAATTAACCTGAAACTGGTGCCTCCCCAGGGCATGTCAATAATCCAAAAGTGTAAGATAACTCTCAGGCCAGTAAGAGATGACTTAGGCAGGTACCTCTGCTCCGTTGACTTTACAATAAAATGCGACCTTATCTAGGAGTCATGAAAGATTACTCCACTCCTTTTAGACGACGCTAGATTCACTAGTTAATTCAAATGATTAATTAGTGCAAATCTAGTGCTCACTACTCATTTTGGTGCAGGGGCATTTAACTCAGTCCTTCAATGTATACCTCTCATAATAATATATTAGTTTTAATTTTAATGATTAATTGATAAATTTAGAGAATGTCTAGAAGTGTAAACATTAGTTAACATTTTAGAGAGGTATGTGGTTAAAAAGAATAAGAGTATCTAGTCTAAACTCTCTTAAATTATAAAATGACAAATGTAAATACTTTTTTCTTAAATTATAAATAAAAACAAATGTTTCAAATTACTGTTTAGCAGTTTTAAAAACAATTTTAATTCAGTTAAACATCGAATTACTTTTAAAGATTAATCATTGAAAACATATTTTAAATTATTAAATATTCAAAGTTACAATCTACGAGGTTTGGCCATTTAACGACCGAATTGGAACAATGAAAAGAAACAAAATTTAAGAAAACACAAAAAATATTCGAAATTTAATCAAAGTTATCTCCATTTATTTTAATACACTTATTGAAATGTTCTAAAAGTTCTTGGAAATAGTTGGCAAAGACGTCCAAAGAAACTGCTTTAAATTTGGTAGTAATACTTTTTATTAATATCTTTTACACACTGAAGTCGTTTCCGTTTGAGAGTAGTTTTCACTTAAGGAAAGAGAAAAAAGTCTGCTGATGCCAAGTCAGGTGAATAGGGTGGGTGATTGATTTTAACAACGCAGAGTTTCATAAAAAATGACTTCATAATCAGTGCAGAATGGACAAGTACATTTTTATGCAACAAGAACCAATTATCCTTTTCTCGAAATTACAGTCGCACTCGAGAAATGTATTGTAATACTATCTTTATCTCTTCAACGTAGAATGCATTATTAACTGGTTCTCTTTCAGGGGTTTCACAAATTGTTCATGTATTACACTTATCGAAAAAGGAATCGCCATGATTTTGATTCTGGATTTTTGTAAATGAAACTTTTTATGTTTTGATGATGATTTTCCAATCCAACTGCATGTTCTGAAATTTCGTCTCATGATCGTTCTGAAACACCCATAACTCATCAATACAGTAAGGAAATTCTGCATTGTCGCTACAAGTCTGAACGAAGTCGCACAATGCAACTCTTCTCTGTTTTTGCTCATTCGTAAAACTGTGTGGAACAAAATTTAAACAGATCTTCATCTTTCTCAAATCTTTATGTAGAATTGACCGAATCGTCTACTTATTGATGTTCCACTCATCTGTCATCATTCAAACGATCATTCGGTGATTTTCTGTCACAATTTTATGAAATTTTGCGTCCGAATCTACATTTCTAGAGATCGATAGACGTCCGGTTCTAGCGTCACCTTGAACATCCTCACGTAGATCTTTGAAACGTTTAAACCATTCAAACACGCTAGTACGACTTAAGCTGTTATTACCGTACACAGTTTTCTACATTTCAGAAGATTCTGTTGCATTTTTCCTTAATTTACAGCAAAATTTAATACTCACACGTTGTTCAATAACGATTGACAGAGACACGATGTACGCGCAAGCTTCCTGCTCAAAAACTAACAGCTGTTCGATCTTCATTTGACCACCGTCTACTGATAAAACTGTGAACTACTATATGCTGCTTTACTTTTGGTTCAATTTCACGTGACTGCAGTGCTGCGGCGTTAATCCGGGAATTAAAATTGCCAAACCACGTACAAACGCGTTTAGTTTCAGAAAACTTTCTTCAGTACCGGCCTGTACTGAACACAGTCCGTTAGTTATTAGTTGATCTGTGTTGATCTACATAATTACTGATAGTATATTATATTCTGATTGATATAATAATTCTTTTATGATATTTTATTGTTCCCTTTAATATTTGCGTTCAGTTAGATTTTCCAGTTTGTTTGCCAAACAAATTTGTTTTTTCTTTCCAAAAAGCTGTACCAATGTCGATGAATATTTATTAATCTCTATTCATATCATAATTAAGACAGTATTTGATCAGTAAACAAGCGTTATAATTTTTGTTTATACGCTTTTTGTTGGTTCTCAGCTAACATTGACAGATTTTGTTTCGATTACCGTCCGTTTGATATAATAACAAAACATCTATATTTTAAACGAATGAAATAAACGATGTTCATACTATTCATCATACGCTGTAACAATAACAATCATTCCATTTACAGTTCCGTATTTATTTTCGAGTTTGAAACAATGTTGATGATACCAAATCGATTATTTAATATGCAAATCTCCTGAAGCTATAGTGGAATGGTGACTGTGTAACTTGTTTTCTTTTTTTTCAATCGACTGGAACGTGTGTTTGTATCGATTCTCGTATAGTAAACTTGACTTTTCCGTTTTTGGTTTGAGTCATTTTTAATAAAAATTGCCAGTTTTTGCACATATTAGTGTGATACAGGATTAAATCGTTTGTATTGGTTATTCAATTATCGTCAATAAAGCGAGCCTTTTATAATCAAATTCGTACGTTCTTTCCTGTATCGATTCGATTTCAACATTTTTTGCTGATTTAATTATAGGAATCAATTCTAATCAATCAACTGTTCGAGATTATTATCCTTAATGGTCAGTGAAATTCGAACGAGAAATGATTTCTAATGTTGAAAACAAACTGTTGTTTTTTCAAATTTAATTAATCTTCATCCTTTTTATAAAACAAGTTGCTGTTTAGATATTTCAATAAAATGTTCAGTATTTTATGTAAGTTTTTTTTGTAAAATATTCTCTTTAGAAAGCATGTGCAATAAATTCAAAAATGTTTAATTTTACCAATCATTCCTCACTCATCTACAAATCACAAATATTTGTTCTGATTAAAAAATGATCTATATTTAATTATTGATCATTTTTGATTGTATTTTTACGCATTTTGATGACGATGTCATCATCCTCAAAGCGATAAGGTACAGAAAAATCTTTCATGGTTTGTGTAGTAAGTGAAAAATTCTTTTATGAAAGACTTTGTATTTTTTAAATGCTTTTTTTAGGTTTTAAAAGATCAGATCGTATTATTCTAATATTCTTTGCGTTGCTCTAAATTCACTTTCTTAAATAAACCATTCCCTATACACTACAACAATTCCCTACTATTGATTTGTATGTTGTTTTTACATTGATCTATGTTTTTTCTTTGTAATTCTGAGATTTTTCTGTTCTTCTACGGATAGAAAAATCACTTAAGTCAAAAGTAAAATATGTATTAGGTCTACAAATTAATTCGGTGCGTTTTTTTATGAAAAATGAATGTTTACCAAAAAATAGAGTACATTTCAACCCTCAGTATATCCCCCATTATTTCGTATAACTTTGCTCCATCTGTCGGATAGCTGATGAATCTTTAGTCGAAAAAAAGATGGTGAATTTGAATAATGAAATTTTAATACATTTCCGGACCTTTTCTACTGTTTTATCATTTTTGTATGTTTTATGCGTCACAACACCTTCCCCCAAAGCTAAACAAATGATTTTTGCGGTTTTGGCACCATTTTTTTCAAGTGGAATGCGAAAAGAATGCAATGCCTAATATGCTACTCTTCGGACGCCATCGTGTTCACTAATGTTTTGTGAAGCAATACCAAGTGCTCGGCTAAGGTATATAGTGTTTTCAAATGTTAAGGTTGGTATTTCAAAATCCTAAAACGATGAAAAAATATTTTAATTCAAAACGGAGTTATGACTGATTCAGTTTAAAGGCACCGAATTAATTTTTGTTTCTAATAAGAATCTCTTTCTGCTTTTTCAAGTACATAATAATAATTGTAAGGACGAAATTAAATAATTTTTTTATCAAAATTTGCTTTATGTAAGTCGTAGTTTTTTTTGAAGCTAAATTCTAAAAATTAAAACCATTTTTTTACACCTCAACTCGATTATTTAGAATAAATGTAGAGGTTTTCTAGAAAATTTGTGGCTTTATTATAGAAATGTGAATTTACTAAACATGACGAGAAAATATTTTAATTTAAAATAAAGTTATGATTGATTCAATTTAAAAGCACCGAATTAATTTTTATATCTAATATTTTAATGGATATATTAAGCTTTGCCTTAACAAAAATACGTACTAATTCTGGTTGGTTGGGTATTGCGGTTTTAGGGCGCTTCGACAGTTAAGGTCATTAGCGCCCGACATGCTAAATTTATTTATTAATTTATTTTAGTAATGAATTTCATCAAACTACGAGGTTCGTTTGATAAATATGGTAAAAGAGCAAGTTAAACACCGTTTTTCGGAAAAAATCGATTTTAATTCTCAACATAGTCTCCATTCAGGGCTGTACACTTAGTTCAGCGAGTGTGCACAATACGCATTGATAGCGAAGACGACATTCTCATTCGGCAAGAATTTCTCCTCACCGAGTCAGTTGCATGAGGCCATATCCGGAGAATAGGGTGGGTAAAGAATCAATTCGAAGCCTAATTCGTGCAATCTTGCCATTGAGATGGTCGACTTGTGGGACAGTATATTGTCCTGGTGTAAGAGCACTTTTTTGTGCACCAATCTTAGACATTTTTGTTTCAACTCTTTTTTCAAATGGTCCAATAATGTTGCATAATAGGCTCCTGTTATTTTTTTCCCCTTCGTTGAGTAAATGATTCCTTGGGAATCCCAAAAAAACAGTGACCATCACCTTCTCAGCCTAAAAAACGGTCGTCGCCTTCTTCGGCTCAGTTTCACCAATTGTCGTCCACTGCTTTAAGTGCTACTTCCACTCAGGTATATAGTGATGGATCCATGTATCAGCCACGATGACGAATCGGCACAAAACGCCCGCTCATTTTTCCATTTTTACGGCAACTGCTACAATACCCACTTCAAACATCTGTAGAACGTGAAGAACGCGTCGGATGAAATTTCGCCTATGCTGGTTCGAAAAGTAACACTTGATAGCCGTGACGTTACTAAATGAATGGTGGAGCACGTCATAAAAATTTACCATACTTATCAAACGACCCACGTATATTGAGTCTTTGTTTATGCAAAATTAGAATGTAGTAAAAGTAAAAAATCCGGATCCAATCAGTTAACCCAATGAGAAATAATATTATTCATATTTTTAGCAGTAGCAACATCATTGAGCTTAATGATGACTGCATTTAAAGAATACTTGAAAAACAACAATAGCCATTAGCCTCCACTTGTACAGATATGGCTTCATCGGGGACTTCCCGACAATATTATTGTCATATTTCGTAAATGTGTGTATGCATAAATTAATATTTCAGGATGAGAATTAGATATCGATCGATTTAAGTACCTGTGCGACTCTCATACTTATTTATTATGTTAATCTTGTGTAATTATTTGCACAGCTACAGGTATAGCGACTAACGTATCTGATTACGGTCAATTAATATTTCATTTGTGTTGGTAATAATAGCTATGTGGCCCCGACTTTACTTGTTACGGCCGATGATGTCATTGCAAATATAGTAAACGTGATGATTGTGCAAGCCAGCTTATACATACGTAAATTACAGATACGTAAATTCCATCAGGATGTGGTGGTTATTTTGCGAGCCATCATTATCGAATTTATGACTCATTTACGTTAAGTACATTTCATGTCTTTCTCTACACGATTTTTTTTTTAAAAAAAACACAACGAATTAATACTATACAGCGCGCAGTACTTGTTCTGTAGTGTCCATTTAATAGAGCAATGACCAGTACACTTGTCGACGCTAATGTAAACAGAATGCGAAAGCAAATATTTTTAATCTGTGTTCAAATTATCAACAGAATATTAAATTCGAGAGTAGAATTAATCCAATGACGATAAAATGCTATCGGCCAAACTGGAGTTCATTTCAGGCTACTCGAATTGGATTTTAATAATAACAACGCATTAGAAAACGTTTCACTTGATCAGCATTTTTATTATAATATTTTTGTATTCAGTACAATTTCACATACACATTTCAATGGTATCTTCGAGAAAAATATTTTACATTAGAAATCATTAAGAATTATTACATTTTCTGTCCACTGCTTGTTTATTTATTCGTTTTTTAAACAGGAAAAGACATTGCAGACATTTTCATATCTGCAATATATTTTGTATTTATATACACTTTTTTTACTTATAATCAAATTTTTTAAAATATACTTCTATTAAAAAAGTAAATATTTAAATAAATTACTATGAACGAAGCTGTTTAATTACGTGCCCTTTGACATCCATATTGATTTATAGATTTTTATTTAAAATAAAGACTAAAATGTTTACTTGACAATTTTTTAAACATTCTTTCAAATAACATATCTCAATTCGATTGTATTGGCAGGGAGCGCGACGAAAACGACATCTGATGGTTACAAAAAATCATGCTCGAGAATTGTGGGAGATATGTAAAATCAGTGTAAAAAATAAAAATTCGTTATAAAAACAAAATGTAAAAATTTATAATGATATAAATAAAAAAGTGCAATTGTATTTTTGAAAGAGAAAATTAAATTGAACGTATTATGATAAAGAAAGTAAGTATAAAAAATTTAAATAAATATCAAATACTATTATTTTAGAATAGAGTGAGGTTAACCGATAAAATCAAAACAAATAATACATGACAGCTACAATAATAAAAATTGAAAAAAATAGTAGGATATTAATTTGAGTTTTTTAACAAAATTAAAGTAAATAATTTTATTTTAATTCATGATAATTTGTTGGTGAATTGAGCATGATTTAACGAAATTTTGTCCACATCGAGCGCTGCGATCGATTCAGTTGTCCCCACCATATACTCTGCACACTGCCAATAAGTAGCTGCATACTATATTATTCAATACAAATTCATTCGAATTACAAGAAATAATAAAAACAGTATCACTTTTCGCAAGTTAAGAACTGTGGATAAATGAATGAACACCTCAATCGCCTTAAATCTTTCCTTATCAAAATACCCAATGATTAATTATTGTATGTTTTGATTAACTACCAAAATATTTTCAGTACCTGCATTCTAAGGGGGACATAAAAGGGTGCCTTTAGAATTACATTGACTTAAGTGCAAAGGAACTTCAAAAAATCAGTTGTAAATGAAAATCCTTAATCTTCGAAAAGATGGAAGATTTTCAGCTCTTTTCTGATGAAACAATGAATGTCTTGAGACGTACCTCTCTGTGAAAGGGACAGTAAAAATAAAAAGATTTTGGAAAATAACATTTTGTAATTTTTAGGATTGTAATTCGTTTGTGAAAATATAACTTTTTACTATAGAAATTAGCACGATTAAAAATTCGTAACGTTTTAAATATGTATCAAATTTCGTCCCAATTTGTTAAAAATATTTCTAACTGTTTAAGGTTAACGGATGTGTCAATTCGAAAGCGAATTTATTTAAGGTGATGTAAGTAATAACAATAAATTAGAGTACTTTCATGTCAATGCTATCCGTGCAACAAATTTTCTCTGCGCCGTTTAAAACGATGTCCATCAATCATATCCTACGGTGTCGTCAACTTTCTCATCAAAACATCAACCGAACAAGATCATTCAGTATGCATTCACCCCCACCTGAAATCATATAACACATTGTACGATCTTCTCAGCTAATCGAAAGCAAAAAAATTACAATCATGCTACAGTTGAACCAAACAATCCGGTAACCCAACACCAGTCATGTTAAAATATCATAGATGTTGGCTATCTCGGAACAACAATGATGTCATCCTGAATAAGGCACGTACGCAGAACGATAAAAATATAATACGGACGCGGCTGAAAAGAAATAGTATACGGCCAACGCATACGATATGAAGCATTCAGACGGAGGTGGAACTAGTCTATAGTAAATATATTCTCGTGTAACGTTCTCAATAATGTACACAATTATAAGACAGAATAAATGCAAGCCGTCATTGTATAAATGTATTAGTGTGTTCCATGACATGTGCATTCGTGGAAAAATGTCTGATGAAATTCATGAACGGCGGTAATTTGTTTTTGTGGGAGACGTACGTTTGTGTTGTGGTTAAATTAATTGACAACTAATAAATCGATTCGAAATTGCAGATTTCATTCCTGAACTCCGATTCAAATAATACACAAAATAATCTTATTTCAAAAACAAAATTATAAAACTACTTGAATTACTGGTAACACCAAGCAATGTGTAATTACGTATAACTTGGAAATTAACCCTTATCTTTAAACCTAGTTTATTAACTTTTATAAAAATGTTCCTTCGAAATTGTAAAACCGTTCACTGCATGCAACACATAATGAAACATACGTAAAGTGATCAGAAAATAATCTAATCTCATTTTAGACTAACATTCTTTTCACAAATAAATCGTTTGCTTCCTCAGAAACTGTTTATTTTTTTCTGATCAAAAATGTTCAATAAATTATTTATTCATCGTTTTATTTTTTGTTTATGCGCATTTCATTGACAATGTCATCATCCTCAGAACTTTAAGATAAAGAAAAATCTATAAAACCTAGGAAGTTCTACTCTCTGTTTGCTACCCCCCCCCCACTCCAAGAGGTGACGTTGCATCCTGCTTGATAACGCTCATCCCCTCTTCTAACAAATAATACACTAATAAAATGTAAATCATAATTTTTTATTGGAAAAGTATTTCAATTAATTAGGGTGAAGATCATTCAATCACGCGATTAATAGTAACCAGTCATAACACAGACTACGTGACTGATGTAAACCAATCAGAATACAGATCACGTGACTGTTATCTACCAATCGAGAGCGAATAAAAGTCGTGGGAATGGTCACTGTTTCATTTTTTATAATATAAAAAGAAAATGTTTATATTCAAGAATCTAATTTGAACTCAAAGAATTCTAAGCATTAATCGCATGGTTAGTAAAGACAATATTTAGTATGTCTTACAATGGCTAGTTAACAAATTTAATTTTTAAAACTAATAAAAATAATTAAACAGTGAAAAATATGACAAAGATGTAAATTATAAACATTGCAATTACTTTTTTAGGTCGATCATTATTCCTAATCGTCTTCGTCTTTTTGAATCGAGTTTTTATCTCCTTCGACTAGTCTTAGTACGTTTGCCATCTTCAGACAATTATAGATAATTCACGAGTAATCTACTTACATCATATCTTAGAATATAGTTGTTGATAACTCAAATTATTCACAACTATCTGAAGAAAAATTGGGATTCAAGAAACAATAACCGTAATATATAGCTTCTACTACTTTATTGCAAACTCTCACCATCTCGTGGCGAATCCCGGATCCTGAGCAACTCAATACAAGATTTCAGTAACCAACTCCTTTGGCGTATTGAATCAGGGACAGATGACAGTGGAGACTAACACAGGCTACCTCTACATATTAGATCCATAGGCTGTGTTAGATATGCAGAATTGGGCAGGATTATGTATTAAAGATAAGTGGCGGAAGAACTCTAGAAGAGTCAAAGGCAGCGGCTGGGCCTTCCAAGAAGGTCACTCGCACTACAGGCCACGCTAGCGAGTCTTAAGGGCAATTGCCTCCAGCTATGATAAATTGGCCTGCAATTCGTTTATCTGAAATTTAATTGCAAAATTATCAGAAAAAAGATGCCATATCCTCCTTAGGAGTTTAGAGGAATATAAAGATACAAAAAGAATCTGGAGAAAAAGTATACGTGTTAAAATTAGAGATGAAAATCTTCGTGATTCAAAACAATAAAGACTAATAAGACAATCATAGATTTCAAGGCGAAGTTTTTCTGAGACATTTATGTATCTTGATGCTTTGAGAAAGATTACACTGCTATCGGAATGCCTATAAGAAACAATCAGTAATTATCAATCCTTAACTATTGAACATTTTTGATCAGAAAAACAATTTCCGGTTTATAGGGGAGCAAAAATCTATTGATTAAAATGAATTTAATCCAATGATATGCCATTGTTAGAATCCTTGATGCCACTCTTGATTTATGGTTCTTAGTTTTAGAAAAAATGATAGATAAAAATCCTCTTTGTCGAATTTTCTACTTTAAACAAATATATTTACAGCTATTGCGTTGTTGTACTGAGTACTTGTTATTTAATAATTCTATACCATCATTAAGATTAGTATTGAATTATTTTGTATCATTTCTGATTTCAACTTCATCGTTATGAAGAGTTTTTAAATTTGAAATTTAGCTGACAATGGCATACGAAACACGTCTTAGGTAAAAATAATTCAGTAGTCAAAAATAAAATAAAAATTCTATTTATAGTTAATTGAAGTAAGATATACATATATATATATATATTTAAGTAACTTACATACATTCATCAATAACTGGAACTATTGGTGTTAAAAATAAAAAAAATTTTTTTCATCAAATAAAATATAAATAGAAAAAATAACATAGTATATTTGTTAAAGTAGATTTTTCTTAAGTTCATATAAAAATTGAGAAATGTTCTGTTTGCCAATTAATATTATTAGAATATTTACAACTTTGTGTAAAATGTAAACAAATGTTGATTAATTAATTTATTGAACAAATAAAAATTATTACTACGCTTATGATGTACAACGCACAACGTAGAACAATCAAAAACTCGAATACAACAGTTTAGGATTTTACTCTTACTACACTTAGATCAACAGTCATACAGGCAGGCAGGTCAACATTGACACCATAAATACAAAAAGGCAAAATATACAACTTTTCCGAAAGAAGGGGAGACTTGTGTTACAGAACGTATTCTTTTATTGTAGGTTAAGTGCGTACTCACGTCAAATAATGCTTTGAAATAGTTAAGGGAGATTTGTACTGAAACAAGTCGAATGAAAAAAAAAACGTACACATCCTTACAACCTGCCTGTGTTGAGCAACGACTAGTCACAGGAAAATATCGGATACAAAAAATGTAATTGAAGAATTTCGATTCTACGAAATATAAGTTACTGGAATTTTTCTATTTAGTTTCTCTTGGAAAACAAATGTGTATAAAATGTACGCGTGCAGTTTTATATCTTTTCATGGTTTACACACTTGATAAGTGATATATATATATATATATATATATATATATATATATATATATATATATATATATAAACTTATCTAATTAGGTATAATTATCTATAATCAGTGCCAGTTATGTTTGTCAACTAAAGTAATTAAATAAAAGTTTGAATTGAGCGGTGATAGATTATGAAAATAATTTAAAAATATGTGACTTGAATTCGATTAAAAACATTCTAAAAATATCTCCTTATATTATTTATGCTCTTTAGAATTTCAAATCATATTTTCTTTATTGAATATAAAATCGTTCTGCCTGAATTCACTTTAATAAATGACTTGCTCATTCATTTCACAAACCATAGAATTTTTCTAGTAAAAAATTGATTGTTAATTGTTTTTGGGTGTTTTGATGAATATTTCATCCATAGAACTTTAAAATCAGTGGTCTGACAATGACAGCATCTCCATTGTAATACTTAGCAACAATCAAAATTAATAAATAATCAATAATTTTTGATCTGAAAAAAATTATGGTTTACGGTTTGAGTGAAGATTAATTTGTGAAAATATTTACATATAATACATAAAACTTCCAATCCACACTTATTAGGTGTAAAAAATAATTCTGTTTCTTTAAATTCAATCAATCATAACTGTTTTAAAGTAAAATATTTTCTCATCGTTTTAGGATTTTGATTACCAACCTTAAATTTAAAAACGCTATATATCAGAGGTGAGCAACTTCTTCGATAATAAGAGCAATATATAATATTTTTCATACATTTTTGAATGTTATAAACCCTCACCCTCACTCGTCCCGAATTTGTTTTTATTGCATTCAGCAAGTTTTAATTAACAAAATTGTTTAGTTTCATATCTTTTTTAATGATTGTCCATAACCGTAGAGCCACCTTAAACAGAAGTTTGGACACACAATGCATATGAATTTTTGAACAGAAAATGTAAATTATCCTTTCATATATAAAATATTCTAATATTGGTACATACTATACTTATATAGATTATCAATATAAAAGTTTTGGAAAAATGGCAGTGAAACCCAATATTATCTCGGGAACCGCACAAAGTATATGACAAGTATATTGGCCAAGTATATGACATAACCTCAAAAAATAAAAGTGAACATGATGACGTCCGTAAGGCAGCATATTAGGCATTGCATACTTTTCGCATTTCAGTTGAAAAAAATGCTGCAGAAGCCACGGGAATGATTTTTTCAGCTTAGAGAGATGTTGTGACACATAAAACAAAAAATGCAAAAAATGCTGAAACAGTAGATGAGGTCCAAAAATACATTAAGACATCATCGACTCAAATAGCCACCTTTTTTTCGACAAGCAATTCGTCAGTAATGATAGATGGAGCAAAGTAATACAAAATATTGTGTTTTTCAGTAAAAAAAGGCACCGAATTAATATGTAGACTTCATTATTTAGAATGTTAAATAAATTAAATAGATTTTGATCTAAATAATTTGTCTTTAAATAAAATTAAATATTGAAAGTATACTTTATTGTTATTTGTTATAATGTTTAATAATCTTTCCTAGAATTTTTAAATTACTTTTACAATCTTTAACTGATGACTGACTTTCAGAAATGTGCACAGAAATGTATAAAAATCTGTATTTATGTAAGTATTGATAGAAATCAATATTTTTTAATTGATTTTCCACTGTTAAACAAACTTTAGGTAAATGACGTTATCTTTTTATATACTGTTGACAAGAATATAAAATAAATAGTGTACAAAAAATATAAAAAATGACACAAGTTTGTTAAAGACATTTTAAAAAATCGCTCATACATCTGGATTATTACAACATACATATACATAACTAATAAATGAATAATTATCCATAAATAAAAAATATTTTCAAAATGTTGCAATAATAGTTTTTAGTAAGGGTTTTCTGTATTTAGCGCTATGAAAATAACAGAATATCGAAATGTACATAAGTAACAATAAAAACAATTAATAATCAATTATTTAATATTTTTGATAAGAGAAAAATATTATTAGTAGGGATATGGAAGTTTTAAAAGACTTTCCTACTAACTTGTTTATATTTGGGGTTGAATTTAAAATCACCAATTTTTTATAAATTTCTCAGTTAGAACTTTTTATATTTTTAAATTATATTCTCATGGAGGTCTTCTTCTTATAGGTCAGCTGTAAGCCTATTCTCCGCGACCGGTTTCAGGACGTGTGCGATCTTCAGGTGGATTTTGAAGACTTCAGAGTATTAATACATTAATTACTTTAATTTATTAAATTACTTAAATTGCCTTAAATTACTGCAATTTAGCTTTTCTTTAATTTTAAATAATTCATAGTGTTACATTTTTTATGTAAAAATTAAAAGAAAATTTTGTCTGTGTTCAATTGCTTTTTCTCGAAGAAAAATATGACTTATAGATGTACAAATTAATTCGGAAATCTTATAGGAAGAAGATCTCCAAGACAACACATTAATGGTGATCATATGTACAAAGATTACATTTATAATTTTTAAATTAAATCAATATTTTACCAAATAGATTTGAAATGCATTGATGACAAATAAGAGAATTAGTTGTATATCATGCAACTAGTTCTATCTTCTATTCATATACTAATTACTGTTTGGACAGGTAAAATATATTAATCTAATATTTTTATTTTCCGTTAACATACACTTTTTGATAAAAATACTAAAAAGTCTTGTCCAAATAAACTTGTCATTTATATTCACTTTTCAACTATCTTAACAAACGAGTAGTCTCTTATCAGTCTTGCTAATAACTTAGAAGATAAGTAATTGTATAGATGTATCAAGCAGATAAAAAAAAATTCTTTTGACGAGGACTTTAGAAATTCGTTGTTTAAATTTCGTAAAGTGTTTGCATTAAAATCTCCATATAAAATGGTCTTTTTTAATGAAATTCATAAACTCGCAAGATGATTAAATCATGTACTCTGTTATGATTTTCTGTATTTGATACTTTAAGTGCGAGTAACTTAAAGGTCCGAATTCGCCAAAAAATGGTTAACTTTGTCAAAAAATAAATAAATTTCAATAAGACATCCGCATTGATTTTTTATTTAAAGTCAGAATCTGCCATTTTTAGTTATCACACCTCAGTGTTTTAAAAAAGATGTATTTTTTTAATTTGTATTCAAAAGCGATCATTATTAATACATTATAGTTGATTAATTATTAATCTTTAACAAATACACAAAAAATGAAAATGAAGTCTAACTTTTAAACTCATTGTATTCTTTAGTAGATTTTTTCAGAAAAATCTGAACAGATGAATTAGTAATTATAACAATTTAAATTTTAGATAAAAAATTCTGGAAAATTTGGATATTTTTATAATTAGGTACTTTTTAATTGATGACACATTTTCATTTCATTTATTACTACATTCGACGGTTTTATTTAGCTTATAAATCTGTGTTATATTAAATTATTAAACGAAATCTTATTATAAACTGATATATTTGTTATAATATCTAAATATTAATGTTGTATTAGAGTTTCGTTCCTGAAAATTGACATAGAAAGGAGGAAATTGACAAAAAAATGCTTATAATACTGAGAATAAAGTTGATACTTGAATCTGAAAGTAGGTAAGTTCGTTTATTCTCCAATATAAAATCAAAAAAAAATCCTTTTTACGTGTTTAAATATTTCGATTAAAATAGTGGTTTTAAATAAGCTTATTTGAAATGATCTCTAGTTTGTTTACTGTTACATTTTACACATATTTATTTAATAATTGCGATTATTTTTGAATCGTTTCAATGTAAGTTTATATCATAGTTGCATGTCTATTTCAATTAATAAGAAAAGCACATGTTAATGTTGAATAAGTGAACTTGTTTCCAACATTCAATTTTAAACCTAACACTTACTTTCTCCCGAATCGTAGAGCTCTGGCGCTTAGTCAATTGTGTGTCAGTCTCGAAGGGGGGTCGTTACGTCCCAGCTCTCTTCAACAGACTTTCGTCTTCGGTCGTTCTTTTCTTTGTACTCTACCCCTATTGTTCAGTTTTGGTATGTTACGGCATAATGCTTTTTTAATGAACTCAGCAATACAGAGAGGTGTCTCCACAATAGCATGGAAATTGAAACATTTACGGTTCCCTTTTTCATGAATTACAATATCTATAGGTCACATATCGGATTTGTGTTAATAATGTTTTTTTTTTAATGTTAACTTTTTGAATATTTGCATGAATAACTATTTAGGTTGTTTAGAAAATAAATTGATGTTTGATGTAGATATCAGTCTATTCAATCTATTATTTGATACAGTAAATGTGACAGACTTATCAGTATTTCTTTTTATAAAGAAAACATTTGTGCCTTTTTATATAAAGAAAAAAAGTATTATTCAATAACTAATTAATATTGATTTTTATATTATTTTTTCTGTATTGAGAAGTGATTGAAATTAAAAAATACAATATATCAATTACAGCCATGAAATCGATTTTTTCCAATGAGGTTGAAAGTTAACAATTAAAAGTAAGGTTGTATGTTATGTAAGGTGTCAGGTTGTATGTAATATGTAAGGTTGAATGTTTGTAAGGTTGTATGTTAAGAATTAAAAATATTTTGGTCATTCTTTAATTAAATAATTAAAAGTGTAACATTTTTTTATGTAAAAATAGCAAGAAAACTTTTTATTGTCTTCAATTACTTTTTTTTGAGGTTTTGAGACGATGAAGTCATAATACATTTTCGGACCTCCTCGACTGTTTTATCATTTTTTGCATGTTTTATACGTTAGAACACCTTCTCCCAAAGCTAAACAAGTCATTCAGTAGCATTTTTTCATCTGAAATGTGAAAATGCAATGCCTAAAATTCTGCTTTTCGGACGCCATCGTGTTCACTACTGTTTTGTGAGGTTATGTCAACTACTGGACCAAGATATATAGTGTTCTTAAATGTTAATTTTCATACTTATAAATCATAAAACGAGAAGAAAATATTTTAATTTAAAACAGAGTTATGATTGATACAATTTTAAGATACCGAATTAATTTTTACAACAAATAAGAATACTTTTATTTTTTTAGTATATAATAATATTTTCAAGGATAAAAATAAATGATTTTTTATTAAAATTTGCTTACTGTAGCTCGTATTTGTTTTGAGCCTAAATTCGAAAAATTAAAACCATTTTTTTACACCTAGAAACGATTATTTGGAATAAATATAGAGATTTTTTAGAAAAATGGTGGTGTTGTTATAGAAATTTGAATTTATTAATACAAAACTGGTTTTTAGGAATTTTTTACTGTTATGCTTCCAGTTTAAAAATAAAAATAATATATTTTTAATCTTCAAATTACTGGTTTTCCATTTCAAAATATTATTTTGGCATTTAAATATATGTTAAACCAAAAGAGTTGAATACATTTTTTAAATAAATTGCATTAGAAAAAATAATTGAATATTTTTGATGGAAAATTGAAAATCAACGAGTCATGAGATCAATACGTTAATAAATATCGGTTAGTTTCCAGAAAATAAAGAGGTTCATTCATAATAATGGTTTGGGTAAGAGTTCAATAAAAAAGTCAGTTTTCACAATTATATTTCGTCAAAATCGTGATTTTTGCGCCCCAAATCGAAATTTTTATATATTTTTTTTCACTTATAATTAATTATTGCGAATAAATCGATAGATTTTCTGAAAAACTTGTGGTGTTATTATACAAATGTTATTTTTCTAACACAAAATTGGTCCAGAGATTTGTATTTGGAGGAGGAGGGGATCAGAATAGGCCACAAAAATAAGAAAAAGAATAATATTCCTCATATTTAATAATTGTTATTTCATATAGAAATGGTTTTCCTGTAAGAAAAATATATGAACCTAAAAAATTACGTCTAGCCTTTAAAAGTTCTTAGATTATTTTTACTAAAAGATTAAAAATTCAGTCATGACGTATATTCATCAATAAAATTAATTGTTTTACAAAAAAACAATGGGTTTCATTTATGCTAAGCACTATTTATGATTTAAGAAAGTATTAAAACTTGTCAGAAAATATATATTAAGCCATAGCAGTTAAATTCGCTCATTAACAATGTTTATTCTTGCTGAAAATTTTAAATTTTGGTCGTTACATCTTTTCATCAATAAACAACAATTATTTTACCTAAAAAAAATTTTTTTTCTCGCTAATACTCTAACTGGTCAATTCGATGTGATTAAGGATAGAAATTAGTTTTGAAAAATTAAGATGAATAAAATTATAAAAAAAATATTAAAGTTTGAATATTATACATAATTTTTTTAGGGAGTAACAATAGAAATTTTAAAACAATTATTTTTTCAAGAAAAAATTTTCGAAAATAAAAATTATTCGAAAAATGCATATTTTCTGAATAAAACCATTAAATAACTTTGATTTTTTTCAAATGAACCATACTTTAAAATATAAAATATTTTCTGATTTTAATTATTAACATTTCATAAAAAGATCAATAGATACTAATTCTTTTGTATTTTCTAAAAATCAATTTGTATTTATAAATAACTCATTTCGAACAAATATAATTTCTTTGCAAAAACGCAGAAAACAATTATAAACGCTTTTCTCAAATTCATTTCTTAACAAAAAAAATATGCCATAATTAATAACTAACCGTTCTCTCTTTTAAAAGTAAACATTTAATAACAGTACAACTTTTCATGTGTATTTTAAACACGAACAATTCTTCAACCAGAGGTCAAACATGGTTCATATATCGTATTTCTTAGAATAAGTATTTCTCAGCACATATTGCATACAATATCTACCTACTTCTAGCCACAGATAAGCCTTATCTATGCATTTTTATAACTCAGCTTCCGATTGACAGTTTAATGACATTTATATATATATATATATATATATATATATATATATATATATATATATATATCGAGTACACACAGATAAAGTAAAATTTTATTATTATTTACCATAATAATTGATTATATAAGTTTGTTAAAGATTCATAAATCATTGTTAATCTGTTTTTTAATACGGAATTATTTTAGTATAAAAATATCAATTTTCAGAACGGACACAAATCAATTTTCAGACTGGAATAAAAATTTTAATTGTTGTTTTTGATGTATGTTTACATAGTTGTGTCTATCACAAAATATGGAAAAAGTATTATATAAGCTAATCGTTCAGTCCCATTTCTTTTTTGCCAGATATCGTAGACTTTTTATTCATAAATCATGATTGGAAAATTTTTTTTTGTATAATTATTCATGATTTTCTGAAAATTCGATAAATAGATTCAGTGGCATTAATAAGATTAAAAAATGGGGGTTGTACATGTACACAACCGGAGAAGTTTACTTAGAAATACGTCGGGTTAGGGAAGTGATAATGTATTAAATTATTTAAAAAAAATTATTCTTTTATCGTGTTGTATGCGTTTGAATAGTTGTTTCTCTTTTATTTTGAACATTTTCTCGACTTATAGACGGTTGTGGTTCTATAGTGGAGGTGGACGGCTGAGTACGCTGCGTCTCCTCTTGCGTACGCTCCTTCTTCCTCTAACTGTACAATTTTATCTCTTCAGATGAGATCAAATTAATTTTTCGAATTCTCTGGTTTTCGCTCTTCCTCCAATTTCAGTTTTCTGTGGTTTTTTACACGTTCCACAATAGTTTTTCTGGGCATCTTGAATTTAAGAAATGTTGACAAATTTGATAGCTTGATTTCTGAAAAAAAATAAAAATTTAAAAAATAAATGTGACTCTTCTTACAGAATTCTGAAAGCTCTATCCCCCGATAGTTTATTTTTATCGAACGATAAAGAATTTTCGAGATATTCACAGTTTAATGCTGACACAACGTAAAAATCAATGTTTAAATTTTGAAGGTCATAACTTTTAATCTAATTAACGGATTTGAACAAATGAATCATTTGTAGATTCCGAAGTTCTTTAGCTGTTGATCACTTTTGATTCGATATGAATCGGTTCAACGGTTGCGGCGCACTGAGCGCGAACCTGTTACAGTCTTTGTTAATGCTCCCACCGCTAACATAACACCCCGCTCAATGAGACATAATTCTACAAAAAAAAAAAAAAAACAGTTATCAGGTTGTTAAGATGTATTTATAAACCATAGTTTAAATAATCAATAGTGATTTTTGTTGAGATGAGTATCAGTCAAAAAGCGAGTAATCCCCATTTTTAATTCGTTTAATATTTGAAAATGTCTAGTGAGTTGTACAAGTACTCAACTGAAAAATCTATTATGTATCATTTTAATAATGGAAAGTGATTATTTGAGTGAGACAACCCGTCGAGCCAATGATTTCTATTTTAAGCAGATAACGACTGGAAACCACTTCCTCACCCACCCTTAAACAAATAACAATGAACCACCTGTTTGAGTGCAATGAATGGAAACAGCGATCGCGTTTTTATCGTTGCACAAATCAAAACATGATATATTAATTTTTTTCAAATAATTCCATTGATTCGATCAATAAATAAAAATATAATACATGAAGTATAAATACATTTTAGTGACCAGTCTTTTATGGCTACAGGTAAAACGCGTTAACGAAATTGAAATTTTAATCATAATTTATTTAATGTGTCTATTATCAGAGTAGTTTATATGCTTTGTCAATTTTTTTACACTAAAACTCGTTTTATTTGTTTTAAAGTGAATTAAGACATGCTGTTTCTTCTAACTCTTATGTTTTTTTATGATTGTTAAACAAAAGTGTAGAATAAAGAAAACCGGTTTCTATTACTTATTTTTTTTTTATTTAATCGTTAAAAATAATGAAATATTAATTGAGTTCAATTAAAATAGTTTTTTTAGTATTTCTGTTGATGTATGAAATTTATTTCAATGCTTTACAATTTTTAGATTGTAAGATTAAAGAAATGTATGCAAATCCTTATTATTTAGCGTTAATGTCACACGGTGTTTTCTTTCTTTCTGAAATACCATTCGATGATCAAACATACATTGCGTGCAAAGTACATTTTGTTTTAATATTATAGATGTTTGCAACGATTCTCTCAGTTAATTAAAAACGTTTCACAGTAATCCATTAGCTACAAAACCGCGCAGAAAAAAAATCAAATATAATTTCTTATTCTCCGATAACGGATACACCGTAAAAAGGATACAAACAATACAAATAATTACATTGTAAGAGTACGACCGTTCTGTGCATTAATTATTTTTTGAAATATTAAATTTATTCACGACACATGTTTAATATTCGTAGATTATCTGCGCGAGTTTATTGTAAAACATATTCTGTAGCGTTCACAATAAAGTACGGTCCGTTTGTACGTGTATATTTTTTTCAGTCCACATTTAATTCTCACGTGTGGCTTTGCGTGACAATCAGAAGGGCGGCAGTCTGCACGCACAGACAGAAGAGGGTTCGTAGACAGGTGACACGGTGTGAGTAACCTGTTCGATACCTGTCCAGGTAAATTCCTAAGATGCGCATACCAGAACCGACCAATTATACACATAATAACTGTCCTATAATATATTGCCATGTTGTTGGTACTCATTATTGCGTTATTGAAAAGACTTTTTGTACTACAAATACGAGAATTATTTTACTATCTGTTGGATGGAAGATGTATGTGATTTTGAACACTTTTTATGTTTCAGTAAATTCATGAAAAGGCATACCGTTTTAATCTGTATTATTAGATAAATGCGAATAGTTCAAAATCGAAAAAATGTTAAAATAAGAATGAATCTTTTTAATTCATTCTTCTCTTTAACAATTATAACCATAAAACAGTTAGACTTGAAAAATGACTTTTTCACTTTCTTACAAATTACAAAAAAGTGAATTCAATCACAATGTTAAAAATTATGAAAATATACTTTGTACTGTGATTTTCATTTACATTCACAAATAATTTTTTCACTCGACCTAAAAACCACAAAAATATATAATCAAGAATGTGGATTAATTAATATTTGAACATTTTTGTTATTGATTCTGAACATTTCAACAATGATATCATTATCATAAGTCCTAAAATATAGACAAATAATCTTATTAGAATGTTAGACCTATTAGATTATTTTTTTTGTACTTTGAAATGGCGTCTCTATAAGAAATGATTAAAATGATCAATAATTAATTATGAAACATGCTTTTCATAAAAAATGATTTATAGATTGTGAGGGAAGGGAAAAATTACTAATTTTTAATCAACTAATTATAAATCATCCATTAACTGTTAAATATATATTAGATACTGATACAGAAAAATCAGATTTTTTTGTATCCTAACCCTCTGAGTATGATAGCATCACAAAATACCAATCGAGACTTCTCGAAACTTGAGAAAAAAAACGTTCTATCAATAAATAAATCACATCTTAAAATACATATTAATGGAAAATAAGAATTGAAACAATTGAGTATGATATAAAAGACTTACTGAAATCAGTAGTAAATTACTGAACATTTTTGCTTGAAAAAAGTTTTTTGATGTTTATCGCTCTTTGGCACTCAAACGGTTAAGGTTGGTAATTGAAAATCCAAAAACGACAAGAAAATATTTTAATTTAAAATAGTATGATTGATTCAATTTAAAGAGACCGAATTAATTTCTACACTTAATAAATATAAGAAACATAGTAACTGATGATTTAGGGATTTATTTCCATTAACAAGAAGTGTAAGAATTATTTTATCATTGTTTTTTATTAGCTGATTTTATAACCTTTAATATGAATATCAAAATGTTTTAATTCAATCACTATTTCTGTTTGTTCGAACAGAAAGATTGATGACTCGTCCTATCACAAATTGAACAAGTAATTAGAATTCCAAATAATTATTATGGAATTAAAATGATGAAATTCTATAAAAAAAAATTCAAAACATGAAACTCTTTAATAGATTTCAATATAAGAACATAATTTATCGATCCGTACAACACAAGATCTTAATATAATAAACCGTAGATGATTGAAAATGATACGAAGTTCTTGTTATGAACCAACATTCTCGTTCATATATATATTTATGTGAGAAAAAATCTACAGAAACATTTACCTCAGACAGGCATAACTAAGCAAAACCTGTAATTTCCAATTTGATCTATTATAGCGGGAAACTCAACCTATTGTTCCTTTGGCCTGTTCTTTGAAAACACCCTAACACTCTCTACCTACTCTAGGTAAATTCATTCGCAGAAAATGATACAGTTATTAATCCTTACTCTTGGTGTCTTTATAGTAACATTTGTAAAATTGTATAAATGTTACAATACAACAAATAAATCGTTTACTATAAACGTTTCGATATTATAATACTAGAATTCATTTTTTTTATGTTTACTTCTTAGTAATTGTTAGGTTGTACTCTATAATTATCGCACAGAAACTTGTTCTAATTAGCATTAAATTAAACATACGAATAGTTGAGTTTCAATTATATAAAGTTTTTGTCGTACACAAAAACTACTTTTTTAATTATTCTTCAAGACACTTTAGTTTTCTTGCTAATTTTTTATACGTACAGAAACATGGATATATAGTTATTCTCCATGTCAGTAAACAACTTAAGACACATTATTCAAGATAATAAATAATTGATTTTTAATTAGGACTCATTATTCAAATCGCTTAACTTGTAATTACTAAAGTTAAAATCATTTAAAACCAAACGTTGTATTATGTATAAGCAAATTTTTACAAAAGAAACAAATACAAACTTTATGGATACTCAGGCAATATTAAATAAACATTTTTAATATTAAATTTTTAAATAAATATCTAAGGACAGGCTGTCTAAATTGTATTTTTATTATTAAAAATTCATAATTGTCATCTTTTACATATTCATATTTTAATAATTTTCCAACTTTTATTTACACTATAAATAATAAGAAAAATTAAAGTCAGTACTGAAATAATTCCTATTTTTAGAAATTAGTATTTCAATTTTTAAAGTATTTTTTTCAACTGGAATGAGAAAAGTATGCAAAAATCTGCTTTTCAGACGCCATCATATTCACTATTGTCTTATATGATTATGTCAACTATTTGGCCAATATTTAGTGTTTTTAAATGTTAAGGTTGGCACTTTAAAATCTTAAAACAACTTGAAAATATTTCAATTTAAAACAGAGAAAATGGATTCAATTTAAAGCACCGAATTAATTTTTACACCATATATTCATTACAACAATACTGTTAGGTTGGTAGGGAAATAATTACGGTTTTAATTATGAATTTAAAGGTCATAAAGCGCAATTATTTTTCTACCATACTTATATATTTTTTTAATAGACTAGGAGGCTTCTCTTCCTACTCGCTGCACTCCTTCCCCCCCACGTGTGTGTGGGGGGATATGAACTTTGCTACCCGCTTACCAACGCTCGCTTCTCTCCAAAAAAATAACAGGAATTAGCAAATAATACGCATAAAATGCAAATCATAATTTTTTATTCGAAATTTTTTTCATTTGATTAAGGTAAAGAAGATCATTAGATCACCTGATTCATAATAACTAGTCATAACACAGAGAGCACTAACTTATGTCAACCAATCAGAGAACGAATAAAAGTATAGGAACGTCACCGTTTCATTTTTAAAATTTAGAAAGAAAAAACAGTCTTAAATTAATATGAAAAATTAATTTCATATGAAAAAAGTGTCGATTTAAAATATTTGTAACAAATAGATGAGATTTGATTTATTTGGATCGAGAATCGTTGATATAATTAAAAGAAAATATCATTCTGTTTCACTGTCTCTGCTTCGCATAACTCCGAAAATAACTAATCCAGAAAATAATTATATTGAAGCAACTGCCAATAAAACTTATAAAAATCAATGTTAATTTATGTGCGTACTTCTAATTATTAAATCAGATAAAACAACATGTGTACAGACATAAATATTTGGTATCTATTCAAGTTAAAATGTATTTTTAGTCTATTATAAATATTGTCTACAACCAGTGTCTAAACAAGATGTTGAAATATTCAATCGTTCGATATAAAGAGATTTTAGCATATAAAATGTTGTCCACGTCCATTTCAAGAGGCGAAATTAACATTGAATACAAATACAAACGAGTTATAATAAAATATGGATTGAAAATCTCCATTAACGAAGTTTTAAATATATGTATATATACACAAGTACTCATACTGATTTGTAAACAATTTATACTGTTTTGATTTTTTTAATAAACAAATAATAAAATCAGTTCCTTTCGGATTATAATCACGTATGAGAACGTGTTTTAAAATACACTACTTAGTATTTTAAAGTAGTATTAATTACAATCCACCATATTTCTGACTGCAATTGTGTTATTGAACTTTGTTAACTTGACGTTTCGATTCGCTTGAAGGAATTAACAATTCTATTATACGGTAATCGAATTAGTATTGTTTTATCTAAAAAAATCTCAGTTGGAAAACAAACATTTAGGTTTATATATTAGGTTTATTATAAGATGAATATTTAAAGTTTTTAAACAGTTAAAAATTAAACATTTATATTTATATAATTAGTATTTAATAGAGAATCCGTTTTCGAGTGGTAATGTTTATTAAAACATATTAAAATATTACAAATTGCGAATTACTGTTACAACAATAACTTCTGAGAACATATAAATTCATTTAACATTTTTTTTAGTTATTTATTTACTAACAAAGAAATTTAATAATGTCCTTGAGTTTCATGCAACTTGTTAATTAACTATAGTTAGCTTGAAATTTATTAGAACTATTGTCTATAATTTTTATTTTGTGTTTCTGAGTACTTTATCGGCCGTGTTGCGTATCTTCAATGCTTGTATGTTAAAATGTGTGCCATGAAATTTCGATTACTGCAAAAATATTAATGCACTTTTGTTGAAAATTGTTCGCAAAAACACAAAGGGAGATTGTTTTGGATTTTCAAAGAGTTAATGTTTGAAAATGTGATTTTTTTTCAATAATATCGAAATATGTGCCAGCTTAAATCATGTGGTGACTTCAGTTTGGGTATATTATACATAGGGCCGGCTTAGTAACCCTTTGAAGTTGGACGATTGGAGATTTTTCGATTTACTAAATTTTCAATTTTTCATTTGCGTTTTTGAGTATTTTATCGGATGCGTTGCGTATTTCCAATGTTTTTACAGGGTGGTCCAAAAAGAACGAAAAGATTAGAATAGTTCATAAGTTTTTTTGTTTAAATGTTTTTTCTCTTTTCAGAATTTCATAAATAAAATTTGGAGAATTTGTCATGGAAATGTAGACGGTGGAATAACTTACCAAAATAATTGAATTCTATTTTAAAAATCAGCGTTCAATAATTTTAATGATAGCGAGCATATCGTCGTTATTTTAATGTTCGAACAGGACCATCGGAGTCAATGATTAACTGTTCAATTGCACGTTTTCGACAACAAGGTGCTGTTAGTAACCGTCCGAGTTCTGGAAGACATCGTTCAGCTTAAACTGATGAAAATATTCAACGTGTAGAGGAAAGTATTGAGAAAAGTCCTGAAATAACGACTAGAAGACGTTCAACTCAACATGAAATATCTCAGAGGTTTAAGAGGTTTCCCATACAAAGTGCAGCTTGTGTAAGAGTTAAAAGCCAACAGATTATCAGCATCGCCTTGATTATGCAATTCGTTTTCGCCGAAAGAAAAAAAATGGTGAAGTTTCAAATCAGATAAACGCGCAGGCCAATTAAAATCGCTGTTTCTTGACATTTGTGTTCTCCAAAAATGTCTCGTAAACATTTTATAATGGGTCTTGATATGTGCGCTGTGGCTCCATCTTCTTGGTAACACCATATCTGTGGACGATTAACAACAGCTGTCCTCAAAAAAATTTCTATGACCTTACAGTATTGAGCACCACTTATGGTTACAGCAGTACCATCTTCATTTTCGAAGCAGAAGAAAATATTGAATTTATTCACAATTTGATTACGAGTGATGAAGCTTATTTCCAGTTAAATGGCTTCGTGAATAGACAAAACTGTAAAATATGAGCTACAGAGAATCAAAGAGAACTTCATCAGTGACAATTACACTCACTTGAGTGTGCTGTTTGGTGCGAAGTAACATCCAAAAGGATGATAGGCTCTTATTTCTTAGGGGCTAAATGAAGACGGTACTGCTGTAACCATAACTGGTGCTCAATAGCGTAAGAGGCTAGAAAATTTTTGAGGACAGCAGTTGATAATCGTTCACAGATGTGGTTTCAATGAGATGGAGCCATAGAGCACACAGCAAGACCCGTTATGGAACGGTTACGGTACATTGCAAGAAACAACGATTTTAATTGGCTTGCGCGTTCGCCTGATTTGAACTCTTCCAGTTTTTTCTTAGGAACTACTTAAAAGACCGTATAAATGTCAAAACGCCAAAAAACCATCCTCCTGTAGCTAAAGAACAACCTAAGAAAAGTAATTCGAGCGTTATGTCCCGAAATCCTGAGAGAATTGATGGAAAATGCGTCAGAGAGAGTTCGATTTTGTGAAGTCGAAAATTGGCATCACTAACGTGATGTCATTTTTCATTTTTAATCAGGAAAAAATTCCTATCCTCATACTATATTTTGATAAATAAAAAAAAATGAAAATATTACAAAATAAAAAAAGTATTAATGTTTTAAACACATTTGTTCTTTTTGCGCCATACTGTATTATCCTGCTTATTGATTCTATAAAAAAATCTAATTCTCCTGGACCTGGACATTCCGAAAATGTTAGAAACACAATCGAAATGTCCTTAAACGACAAATAAAAATGATTTGTTAAATATTTTTGTCTAGAACAATTTTTTTCAGCTTGTGCCCAGTATCAGAAATATATCAACTCAAATTAGCCTTAATACCAACACTATATCCTATACTATTTATTTACTGTTTTAGTCAATAAAAATAATTGATATTTACATGATATTTCTTTATGAGAGAAACTATTAGGTTGGTCGAAAAATAATTGCGGTTTATGACTTTAAAATTCGTATTCTTTTTTCTCTTTTTTGATTTTCTTCACTGTTTTAAGTGGTCCAGAATTATTGGATGACTCATGCCTAACTTTTATATAATCTCTCGAATTGTTGTGGGTTGTTCTGATTCAACTGACAGTTGGTTGTTATGAACTGCAGAAGGACACCCACGACCTTTCTCATCTTCAACGCTCTCGTCCCCACCATGAAATTTTTGGAACCACCATTACTCTGTACGTTCTTTAACAATATCCAAACCAAAAGCATCGGTTAGTTTACGAGCAATGTCTGCTGCTTTGCCACCCGTTTTGAACTTGTATAAAAAATTGCTCTTATTTTCTTATTTTCTTATTTTCCATCTTTAATTCAATAGCTCAATTTAAAGCAAAATTAATAATAAAACCAAAGTCTATTTCATTAAAATACAGACCGAAAAATGCACTTTAAAATGATATTAACAAAAACGCGATAAAATGACACGTTCACTAAAAAATATAAGGTTAAAATTCAAAAAAAACAAAAACCGCAATTATTTTCCTACCAACTTAATAGATTTTTAAAAAATTCATTTTAAAAATGTTTTAGTATAACATGAAATAGAAATTTTAGAACACTTTACAAAATAAAATACTATTGGATTCTTGTACAACGCTAATGTTCAGGATTACTCTTAAATATACAATAAAATAATATCTCAATTTATGAAAAAAAGTCATTTTGTATTAAAATTGATTTTTTTATTAGTAAGTAAAATATAAACATATTTTTTTTTCATAAGGATATGAACATATCTTTCTCTAAAATCAATATAAGATAATATAAATATACAAGTAATAATATAAAAATAATAACAATACTAGTGGGTTTTACCCCCTGATCACTACACTCACCAACTCCCGGGCTCACTGTGCTCGCTCAGTTATCAATTACAAGCATATATTTGTAACCGAATGAAACAATGAACATATTTGTGTATCATAGAAGCCACGTCTCAAATAAATAAGTCGACGTCATGGATTTATATATATATATATATATATATATATATATATATATATATATATATATATATATATATATATATACACATATATATATACATACATATATATATATATATATATATATATATATATATATATATATATATATATATATATATATATATATATAGAAAGATATTTTAATCGATATATTAAAATCGAACAAGTCTATTGTATTGAATTTAGAGGTTTATCCCTTCTACAATGTCGAATGATTTCTGTACGCCTTACGCAATAAACATGTTCGAGTCTCGTCGGTGGTGTAATTGCACTATATTTTCCATGTAGTAAAACTGTTTTGAACATTATACAGGATTTACAATCTTATCAGAATATCGAAGTCGTCGTTGCAACTAACTACTCGATATACAGTTATAATGGATATTAGGTAACACACTAACACATTTCTTACTGCAGTACTTGTACAGTCGACGTTTTACCATATTTGAATGCAGTTTGAAAGGAATAATTCGATTCAAAATAATACTCTAATACGGTTTGTGACTTTATAAAAGATTAACTTTAATGTGTGTTTAACGAGCACCACGTGTGAGTCGCGTGTGGCTCTTAGTGCGCGTGAAATGTGAAGAAAATAATTTTGTTCGATAGATTTTCGTTTGTGAAATGTGCCATAGAAATCGATGAAAATCAAGATGTTAATGTATTGATGTAAGTAAGCATACGAATGCATTATACAATTTCTCTCCCTCTCTAATAATAATAATTATCTTATGTTATTATCATACGAAATTTTATCATTTTCATTCAGAATGTTATTTTCATCGGTCTAATTTTTATGTTATTGTTCGAAATTTGTATCTCTTTTTCTCTTTAGTTTATGTATTATTATTATACTATCAGTATAGTTCAATTCGTCGGACATGGAATTGTTTTGTCAATGAATAATTCATTTGAAAGTCAGTTTCAAATTTTAATTTTTATTACAATTCTTATTTTGGAAATGTTTAGTGTAAGAAAATAGAGTTTTACGGAACTAAATATATTTTAAATTTGATCGTTCTAAGAATATTAGAACCTGCTCATTTATTATATCTATAATTTATGTAATATCTATAATTTACTACACAAATATTTGTCAACAAACATTATTTGTATTTTTTTAATATCATTTCTGTTTAGTTACAAAAAAATGTTTCATATAAATGTGGAAAAATAGGTCATAATTTATAAACAAGTAGATAAAAGACACAGTCTCGTCCATGTTGATGTTATGTTATCACAAGATATATAAACAATATCGAAAGATACAATTTAGATACATGGATTTTAAATTTACTTTGTGGTGTTAGATATACATTTACACATTCATAGATAAAATTTCAACAAAATTTAATAATTATAATTTGAAGATCGTCATGTCAGCTGAAGACCTTAACAGATCGGATCATTCTCTGTCCGGGTCATTCTCTATCCGGGTCATTCTCTGTCCGGGTCATTCTCTGTCCGGGTCATTCTCTGTCCGGATTATTCTCTGTCCGGATTATTCTCTGTCCGGATTATTCTCTGTCCGGATTATTCTCTGTCCGGATTATTCTCTGTCCGGATTATTCTCTGTCCGGATTATTCTCTGTCCGGATTATTCTCTGTCCGGATCATTCTCGGTCCGGATCATTCTCGGTCCGGATCATTCTCGGTCCGGATCATTCTCGGTCCGGATCATTCTCGGTCCGGATCATTCTCGGTCCGGATCATTCTCGGTCCGGATCATTCTCGGTCCGGATCATTTTCAGTCCGGCTCACTTTCAATCCGGGTCAATCTCAGTTTAGGTCTGTTTTTGCGGAAATTATTCAAACAATTTTGTATCGATATTTCTGGTGTAATCGATAATTCTTACCACATACTTTAACGTATAGACATTAAAAACTTGCAATACGACTGATAAAGAAACAGAAACGCAAACGAAAAATCGAAAAGTTAATAAATCGATAAATCTCGAATCGTCCAATTTCTCAATAATACCAAAATATCTGCCAGCCAAAATCGGGCGATGATCTCATTTCGGTCATATTATGCACAGGAGCGGCTCAGTGGATGATTCAAGGATTCTCGATATGGTAAATTTTCGTTTCTTCATTTGCATTTCTGAGTACTTTATCGGCCGCGCTGCGCGTTTTCAATACTTGTTCGTTAAAGTATTCGCCAAAAGGTTTCAATTACGTTAAATATCAATGGAAAATTTTGTGAAGTTTTCAGCTAAAACGTAGGGGAAAGTGTTTTCGTTTTTCAAGAAATTTGTTTTGGAAAAATGCGAATTTTTTTCGATATTATCAAAAGATGTGCCAGCTGAAATCGTGTGATAAGGTTAGATTGTCTCCTCGATGGAAATAATTTTTATTTGATCAAAATCGACCCTCTTAGTTATAGTATCGCTCTTTAAACAATATATTAAACCAAAAAAGTATCTAAAATGTTCAAATGTGTGTCAAATCTGTATCAAAGTGTGATATTGGCTCAGTCAAGAAGTTATATGATTTATAGATAAACAATTATCAAATTGTTATTATAACAATTTCCCAAAATTATCCCTCAATCGAATGATATGAGTCTCTCAGACTTATTCGAGTTTTACGATTCAATATTTCTATCATGAAAAAAATATATTAAATAATAATTCCAAGTTTTTATATCTAAGAAGCTCTTATTGTGTTGACCTGATAGTCTTCTTCCTTTTAAATCAACCGACTGTCTGTTTTCTACTATTAGTTTCAGCATGTGTTCTATCTTCAGATAGATTTTAGATAACTTCTATCTGAAGATGTTATACGTGCTGTAAGTAGTATTGAAAACATAAATTCAAATGATCTAGAAGGATGAATATCTCTAGAAAAATATTTCGTTGATTTCCTGTATGAATTGAGTCCACAGTAGGAAAATCGATTAGATATAAAAGAATCAAATTAAAACTGTGACACGATCAAACCAGCCATCCCAGGAAACATTAAAATATTTTTCAAAATACTACTTTCCAAATAATATTATTCTACTTTCCCATCCATAAAACGAATCATTTAAGTACCGTACAACATTTCATGACCTTTTTTTAAAAAAGAAAAAAACACAACAAATCAAATATTATTTTTGCGCGACGTGTGATTTGCACGAGCACATCCGCGAAAAATATTCCAAACAGTCATTAGTGTAAAATGATAGCTAAAAAAATATCATACATGGAACGAACTATGACAGTGTTTGTCAAAGTTAGAGGTCGTTTTAATTTGATCGCTGCGTTATGTCTGCAATACATGATAATAAAATACATTTGTCCTGGTTAATCATTATTATTGCATATATGATATCATTATAATGTTAGTGTTGTAGTATTTTCTAGAAATTAATTGTTTTATTGAGTCGTTTGCATTAGTCACCCTATTATTGCGTGTGATGTAAGATTTTAAACTGTATATTATCATTGCATCGAAATAATTTCTAATTAGTTCTGCATAATAAAATTTGTGAAATGTTATACATATGTATATATATATATATATATATATATATATATATATGTAAAATTATGAACAAGGAAGTAATTTCAAGAAAATAAAATAATTTCTTATTATTGGAATCTAGAGAAAATAATTTTACTTTTTAACGACATAAATGTAATAGTTATTTACACTTGTTTATTATTAACTTTTGATAGCGTATTATTCAATACATCTAATTAGCCTTCAATAGGTAGTTATTTAAGAACAAAATGTTTATTGTGTTTGAGTTTAAAACGTTTCTGAATTGTAAAAAATATTATCCACACAATGAAATTGTTGTGCTGATGGTTTTCACGTTTTTGGATCAATTGATAGTCTGTTCTTCACTACTTGTCTCTACACGTGTGTCATCTTCAGGTAGATATTACAGACGCCGTGGTAGATCTTATAGAGCCATAGATAGATACTGTAGAATGTCAGAGGTGGATTGTACTAGGTGTACAAATTAATGATGCATTTTTTTTTATAGAAAATGAATGTTTATTTATAGAAAAATAGAACTCATTTCAATCCTTAAAATATCCTACATTATTTTCTTCAGCTGTGGGGTAACTGACGAATCCCGTCTCGAAATAAATGGCGACTTCAAGTCGATGAAATCGTAATGCATTTTCGGACCTGTTCGTATGTTTTAGATTTTTTTGGATATTTTATGCATCATAACACCTTCCTACAAGTTGAACAAATCATTCTCGATGCATCGGCAGTATTTTTTTCAACTGGAATGCGAAAGGTATGCAATCCTTAATTCCAACACCTCCATTATTTTGTATAACTTTATTCCATTTGTCGGGTAACTGACGAATCCCATGTTGAGAAAAAGATGGAGGACTTGAGCCAATGAAATATCAATTCGATTGCAGATCTCTTTCACTCTTTCAAAATTTCTTGCATGTTTTATTCATCACAACACCTTCCCTCAAAGCTGAACAAA
The DNA here is from genome assembly GCA_034766995.1 of Acanthacorydalis orientalis. Taxonomy (NCBI): domain Eukaryota; kingdom Metazoa; phylum Arthropoda; class Insecta; order Megaloptera; family Corydalidae; genus Acanthacorydalis; species Acanthacorydalis orientalis. The sequence continues at coordinate 30,955,665 of CM068315.1, read as the reverse complement.
TCATTCCTGCGCCGTAGCTTTTAAATTTTTCACAGCCGATATAGACGATAGGAAATTTCTTGCTGGGTAACACTGAGTTGTTGAGCGAGTTCCTGTTTAGTCTGAGAGGAGTTTTCACTTAACAGCTGCTCAAGTTCCTCAGTTTCACATGTTTTACATTTTCTGGGATGTTCTCAATCGGAAAGATCAAAATCACTACTCCGGAACCTTTGACGCCATTTTTTGCATGTTTTATGCATCACAACAACTTCCCCCAATGTCGAACAAATCATTCTTGCGGCTCCGGCCAATTTTTTTCAATTGGAACGCGAAAAGTATGCAATGCCTAATATGCTGTTTCGGACGCCATCGTTTTCACTACTGTTTTGTGAGGTTATTCCAACTGATTGATCAAGATATATAATATTTTTAAATGTTAAGGTTAGCACTTCAGAATCATAAAATGACGAGAAAATATTTTAATTTAAAACAATTAAGATTGATTCGATTTAAGGACATGGAATTAATTTTTACACCTAATAGATTCTCTAAAATCTATCCAATAAATACGTACCGAATCCATCGGTGAAGGATTGTCATTCAAATGATCCATAAAGACAAAAACTATGACGACAACGAATCCATACGATGATAGAAATAAAAATATACAATTAAATTAATAATATTGTAGTAATTTTAGATTTGTAATATTTATGATCTCAAAGGATAATAGATATTTTCAATTCACTGTGAGTATTTGACTTTTCTGAGAAATGTAAAAGAACTAATGATATAATATAGTGTTGTTTTAGAATTTGTGGTTTAATTTACTTTTACGGATGATTATTTCATTTTTCCACAAACACAAAGAAATTTTGATTAAAAATATCCAATAATTGATTATTGATCATTTTTGAAAATTATTTATGCACATTCTGATAGGAAAATTTTCATCTTCAGATCAATGAAGAATAGAATTATCTTCAATCAAGAATCAAAAATGATTTTTAACAAATTATTGAATATTTTTGACAAGAAAAATTTGTTGTTTGTGAAAGAGTGGAAATTCATTTATAATAAGAAGCAGTTTTTATTTATTTAAAAACATTTTTAAAAATTCAGATCATACAAAATTTTAAAACCGTAAGTCTGGAAAACTAATAATCTGAATAAATCTTCAACATGGTATTTTTTTAAATTTCAAAATATTTCCATGTCAATTACGAATTAAATCGACTCAATTTCTTCAATGTCTTTATACGGCAGGCTTTTTTTACTATTTTCTTTAGCTTATTATATTGATTTTTTAACTGAAAGTTTTAGATATATATATATATATATATATATATATATATATATATATATATATATATATAATATATATATATATATATATATATATTTCTGTAGTTAAATACACATACCTTACCAAAAATAAATATTTTGGAAACCTCTTTTCTGTTGAATTCCACAGTTAGAGAATATTTAAAACTTATTTCTAGCAAGAAGTGATTTTAAGAAACTCTAAATTGTATTATTTTTTTGTATTCATATCAAAAATTGGTAGTGTTTATGAAATCTAAGTCCAAAAATAGATCAAACAAAAATAATTGGGACATTTTTTAAAAAATGTATTGATAATAAAAAAATAATAATATTTCAATGTCCTAGTGGTCTGGATTTTTTTTACTTTTAATATTTTGCTGTTATTAGTTTCGGTTCTTCAACCATCTTCAAGTAACTTGCTATATATTGGATAATTAATACATAGCTCGTCAAAATTGATTAGAAAATAGAAAGAAACATAGAAAGAAAAAAATGTTTATTGTTTTTATAACATAATATATTTAAACATAAAAAATATCTAAGAACGAAACTTAATGAATTAAACTTGAAACCTATCCATTGTGAAAATTTCCTTATACACCACATTCGATAGACGGATGCAAACGGCCACATTGTGGACAAAGTGACAAGAAATGTGGGTTTTTATTATTAAGAATATTTGCCATTTATATATAAGATTATTAAATAACAATAATGATTAGAAAAAGGAAACGAAACTGTGAATTATAATCTTTGACAATGGTTAAATACATTTTCACAAATGATCTTTCACTCTCTACAGTCCATTTGTTTTCTGATTACACATATTTAATAATTGTTTATTGAGCATTTCGATAATGATTGTATTTATTTCGATCATCTTCCGAGTATAAAAGTACAGAAAACTGCATAATCAGCACGACAAATAATCAATTATTAAACATATTAATCAGAAAAAAATGTTTGTAGAGTGTGGATAATGAAAATGCTTTTTTCTAACTGTAATTGTGAAATTACATTCAAATAACTGTTTATAATAATCACAGTACGAATTGATTGTTGATACATTTGATACAAATTCAATAATTTGAGTTTCAGTAAAGATCAAAACATTTTTTTACTGTTTCCTCTTTTCAATCTATTCTTAAAGATTCGTGTTTAATAAACATCTGATATTTTGAAATAATCTAACAAAAATAAGATCTATTATTATTTGACTGTTTTTGAAAATGGTAAGGCCCTGTTGAATTGTTTAAAGGTAACATAAAACAAAACGTTGACAAGTCCAGTGGGAAAGAGAAAATTTTCAGTTTTTCCACAAAACTTTCAGTGAATTAAAGTTTCTCAAAAACTTTTTCATATAAAATTTAATTAGATTGTTTAGTCGATAAATGTGTTATATATATATATATATATATATATATATATATATATGTAAACAAAATAAAGAATTGATATAAAACACGTTATGTTACCAATATACTTTATGATATTTGTATTTATAGAAACATATCTGTGGAAAGAAAAATATTATTATTTTTTGTGTATCATTTCATAAATACGCCAAACAAACATGTTAAAAATCAGTTAGTTATCGTTTCCTTTGATATTTTAAATATAGAAAATGATTATTTCACCCACTCTAAGTTTCTTCATGGTAATTTGTGTATCACATTACAGTAGTGAATTTCTAAGAAGTCTCAAAATATATAAAACATGTCATTGGTGATAAAAATATTACGAATAAAATTAGTGGCAAGTAGTATTAATACGTCTTAAAAATTATTTTTAGGTCAATTAAGTACCTATTTATGAATGCTTATTAATCGAAAGCACGAAACCCGCAGACTTTTCTTTTCGTATTTAGAACGAATTATGAAACGGTCTATTTTCAGGTATTTTTCATGCCTTTGTTAGTATTTTTACAATTTGAAATCGATATTCGTTTGCGCATCGGGAGAATAAATAAGATTTATATTTTTATTAATATCTTTTTGTTTACATCGTTTTAATAAAATATAAAAAATGTTTTCTTGTTCGAACATAAATCAAGATTTTTATATAATATTTATGGAAATATGATTCATTTAATATTTAATAAAAAAAAATATTTACACATTATTTGTTATAAATCTACTAATAACAAATACTAGATATAACGAATTAAGACATTTCATGATAAAAGTTATCTTTTAAGTCTATATTTAATTTCATAAATGAATCATTTTCTCATCAGACAAACTATAATTTATTTTCTAATCAAAAATATTCAATAAATGATTATTGATCATCTTTGATTGTTGTTTATGCTCATTTCAATAGACTCAAAAATGACCAGATACAGATTCAGGATGTTTTATCAATTTTAATATTGTTTTTTTAACTAATCTATAAGTCTGTCTATGATACAATTCAGTATTTCTACGTATTCACAGAATCTTACTCATACAGCAATCCTGCCAGATCCATCTAAAGAAAAAGCATTCGATATTCTAACCATTTTTTACTTAAGTTTCTATTAATTATAACAACAAACCTGTTTAGGATAACAAAGCTGTTAACAAGGACTCCAAAAAATAATATTTTAATTCACACTGTATCTATCTTTTTAATATAATGATAAAATTAGTATGATTATCATACAGGGATGAAATTTATACCAAGCATAAGAATCTCTATGGAAAGTTGAATATTCACCAATTCAGTTTTTGTAATTGTTTAATTTAATTTTAAATCCATCATCATTCTTTCCATAAAAATAATGAAAAATTATTCTTAAATTAAATTTCTTTCATGCTGAATATCTCACAAAGAATTTAAATATATATATATATATATATATATATATACTCGTATATATATATATATATATATATATATATCAATCTTATGAGTTGTTCTAAGTATTTTTGTTCGAGTTTTTCAATCATTTCGCCCATAGTTATCCAATGTAACATTTCTGTTTAATTGATTTTCGTTAATTTCTTTTACTATAACATTTTTTATAAGATAATTTGTATCCAATTCGCCCCTATCATAGTCTAAAAACCTTCTCATTAATCTCAAACAAACATTTTCTTTCACATAAGAATTTAAAATATTTAAAAAGTTTCAAGTTTTATAAAAATACATTGTTTCTAACAGATGTGGGCAATTTTTTCGATATTAAGAGCCACATTTATATTTTTCATAGATTTTTGGATGTTCAAGAGGAACAGAAAATATAATTTTAAAATTGTATTTATAAATGTCTATTTTCCTGTTTATTGTCTAAGAGACCGTGTTAAAAGTTGATTTTCTAAAAATATTTTTGTCAAAAATTTATACGGTAACCCGTCCCCAATTTGATTTTATTGCATTCAGCAAAATTGTTTAGTTTCATATCTTTTTAAATTATTGTTAATAACTATAGAGCGGCCTTAAACAACAGTTTAGACACAATGCATATGCATGTTTGAAAAGATAATATGTATTACCCGTTTATGTATAAAATATTGTAATATTGGTACTATTTTACTACTATATTAATACAAAGGTTTAGGAAAAATGGTAATGAAACCCAATATTGTCTGTGGTGCCGCACAGAGTAGCTTTGGAAACCACCGCATGCGGGTCGCGAGCCCCTGTTTGTCCACCGTTAGTTTATAATATTAGAAATACATCTTTCCATTTTGAAATCATGAAAAAAATTCAAAAACTTGTATATATGCTGCGTTGTTTGGGAATATTCTAGAGTTTTCAAAACAATTATTCGTTAAACAGTAGAAAAGTCTTTGAAAAGATCACCTAAAATTGACTATGAATGCAAAAAAATCTGAGTTTGATAATGAAGAATGTTAGAGCTAGATTGAAGATGAAGACAAACATAAATGAATTCTTCATATGAAATATATTTTCTCAGTTATCCTTATACAGGTTGTTTGGATCAAATTTTTCATTAATTTTCTTGTTATTAACCAAAATCTGTTACAACATTCCTGTTTTATATTTGTTTTTTGATATCATTATTGCATTTCTAATTGTTAAGTTTAATTTATGTCAAGGCTTTCGTGTGTGTGTCAAATTATTCAAAAACTATTAGATAGTTTTCTTTCCCTTAGTCATTTTCATAGTAAAATGATTCAATGATGATGTGAACTCAAAAGTGATTAATCTGAGATCAAAAAAATAAGTAATTTGACTTTTTCCCTATTTCTTTTTTGTTCCTTACAAACTACAAAATATTTTCGAATACAAAATGTTCAATAAATGATTATTGATTTTTTTGATTATTGTTTGTCAACGCTTCGATGCCAATGTATTCATTCTTAGAGCATTAATATAAAAACTGATTTTTCAAAATGTGAGTTAAACAAGATAAAAAATGTGAAATTGTTACCAACTCTGTACTGTGTCTAAATTCACTTTTATAAATAAATTACATTACCGCAGACAACACAATTTTTTTATTAAAATATTTAAGTATTGAAAAAACTTGAGATCTGAGATTTTCTGTGTTTGCGTTCTGAAAATAATAGCACAGTCATTGGAAATGCACATAAGTCGAGTAACGTGAATAATCTGCAATTTCTGAACATTTTGATACAACAGCACAGAATGTTTTGTGTGATTTAATTGTAAAATTGATTGTAATATAATTTGATATTTTGAAATTAATATTTTTTTCTTAAGAAGAAAATCTATTTTATTAGAAAGTCCTATGTTAAACTTTTAAAAATATTATGTTGAAAGATTTACAGAAAAGATATTTTTTTATTGAATGATTTAAAGAAATGAATTTTATTCCGGTAGTCGTCATTTCTAATTAAATTTTTATCACGTCAGAAAATAGCAGTAACAATCCTTTGTGTCTAGAACTTGTCAAAGTGAGATTACATACTTTTTTCGCACCTGTATAATTTTCCTATAAATATTTTATTAACCAGGTGTTCATAGTGAACGTCAAAAACTGTCAACTTGAATACAAAATATCTTCAAAAAAATCTAGGCTTGACTGATGCTGGTGCCATGTTAAAATTTAATAATTAAATTCCTATTTCTATATTTGATCATTCGAACAAAAAGTGGTTTCACATAATACGGCACTGGCGAATTTTAATTTAAATATTGCCGAAATTGTTGTTCTGACTTGACGTCTTTGTGGACTGGTCGAGAATAGTTTAAGAGACCTTTTGTAAACTTGCTAGTCTTCGAGCATGAAAAGACCATGCGGGTCCTTCCCATTGTCTCGAAACTATTATTCGGTGTGGGTGTGTCGTTCGGCTCCAGTGGCGGCACAATCGAATATACATTTTTAATTTTGTTATTGAGTTAACGCAATTTTAAAAACACGAGATTTATGTTTTAACTATTTATTTAAATTTTATTAACTTTCATTTTTGTTAAAACTGACTATTATAATCGAATGGATTAAGATGATAAAACACTCGTTTAGAAACTAATTTTATAATTTGATTTTTTCGAAAAGACATACTCTTGTTAAAATATCTAATTGAAGAAAATTAGCATCGTCTTCGAAATTATATTTGTGAAAAAAATCAATTTTCCATTTCATTATAAGTAATTAGTGACACTAAAAATGTTCACAATAAAAATCAGTATACTTTTTAATATATTTATGTTAGATCTGGATTTTTTTTCGGGTTTTGTTTATAGCACACAAAATTGATTAAAAATCACAATGGAATTTAGTTTCAAATCTTATCTGTGACAGACTCGTTACGTTAGAACTATAAAGAATTGGAGATTTAGAATAAAATTCGATGATTTTCGTATGTGTCGCAATGTATTACTTTGTGTTAATTTTTTTTATTATTCTTGAGTTAGTTAGCTTTAGCAAATACAATATTTTGAATAAATTTCTTATCAGTTTTACATTGAAATTGTACTCTCTTTCGTTGTGCATCGTGAAACAGAACATTGATCATGTGACTGATATGAAACAATCAAAATTGAGACCTTGTGACCGATATCAACCAATCGGAACACAAATATAATTCCAAAAAATGTGCACGAGATTGATTTTTAATTATAGAGAAAAAAACATATAATGATGTGTAGTTTTTATATATAAATGTGAGTTTCCATCCTGTAGCTAAATTTACTTTTATAAATTGATTTTTTACTCGCCCTGTAAACCAAGAAAATTTATCTGTTCAGAATTGTTCAATAAATGATTATTGCTCAATTTTGATTGCAGATTATATCGACCTCTAATTCATTAGAGTACTGAAGTATAAAAAAATCTGATTTTTTTGTTACAATATAGTGCAGCAATGTATAAGGTTGGTAGAAAAATAATTGCGGTTTATGACTTTCAAATTCAATACATTTTTCTCTTTTTTGATTTTCTTACCTGTTAGATAACTTTTACGGATTGTAAACAAAATATATTTTCCTATGAGTTCAAAATTGTCATTGAGGGCTAAGATACAAAATAAAAGATCTGTTTTGGGTGTTAAAATTAAAAAGAATCTCTGATTCTTTTTTCAACTTTGTAATCGTTAAAGTTTCTTATCCATACTATGATTGAAACGCCATAACTTTTTGAAAATCCATTATATTAGTTTAGCAGAAAAATAATTGAGGTCTGTGACGTTCAGATTTTTATATATTTTTAATTTAAGTGGTTTTAAATGGTCCAGAACTGTTAGATGACTAACATGTAACTTTTGTACAAGCTTTAAAATTATTTTGCGTGGTTCTGATTCAACTAATGCCTTCAATTGTTCATTATGAACTGAAGAAGGACGCCCTCAACCTTTCTTTTTCAAGGCTCTCGTCTCGAGTTCGAAATTTTTGGTACCACCATTTTATCATATGTTACTTACCGTACCCAAACCAAAAGCATCGCTAAGTTTACGAACAGTTTCTGCTGCTTTACCACCTGCCTTGAACTCATACAAAAATGCTCTTATTTACTTCTTTTCCATCTTTAATTTAATAGTTCAATTTGAATCAAAATTAATAATAAAACCAAAGTCTCTGTTACCAAATACAGACCGAAAACCCAATATGTCGACATTATAAAATGGTGCATGAAAAAAAATTTTTTTAGTATTGCTTTCAGATTTTTAAAAGATCAGTCGATATAAAAATATTCGAGTGTTAACCCTTTGCGGGCGTATGTCGCCATACATGCAGGATCACACTTCTACTTACTAGGTCGAATGTCGCCTCTAAAGCGGCAAAAAATAATTTCGTTATTTTTACCATACAAAAACTAAACGATATTTTATTATGAAATAATTATTATTATTTTCCAATAAAATCTACAATTCCATTAAACACGACATTTTTTACTTAACTTCTTACATTTAACTCTTCAACACATAATTCACTTCATACAAAAACTGTCTGCGTGGAAAGTCACGCTGTAGAAGGGAAACTTCTGTGCGATGGGTATAATGATATAAGAAGGTATATAAAATTAAGGTGTTATTATTAATTTTGATGAAGAACTATTTTCTGTTTAATGATATTAATAACTTTTATTCTGTTTCCATGTCTTCATATTCCAAAAATGATACAATTACCTTATGGTAACTAAAATACGAAATGAAAATTCTGGATTGTGAGTGCTCGAGGTATCTTTAAAATAATGCATCAGTTGTAGTTCCTGATCTCGTAGTTGCTTTATTCGGGTTGTTAATAATCTCCAGTTTGAGGTTTTCGTTCAGGAAAGCGATCAATGGTTGTGCTTGTTGTGTAGCAAAATTTATATTAAAGTCACCACCAAGAATTATATGAATTTAGTTAAAATTCTCATTCAGAATCGCAGCACCGTCAACTGTGTGGGCCAGTAAAATTTGGTGAATGAATCGTACGATTTCCTCCACGGTGTTATTTGGAGAAATGTAAATTACCACCAATATTATTTGCTGGTCACTTTTAACGAGACATTCAGCTGCACATATTTCATCAATTGGTGGTTTAACCTCATATACATTACGTGTTTGTTGCATTGTCAGGTTTAGATGAGGTATGACCACACTGGTGGTGTCACTTGAGTTTTGGTAAACAGCTACTCTATCAGCTCTAACCTTTGGGTGTTTAAAATGAGCGATACAATGAAAATTTGGAATTACTATGTTATCTCCATCGTTGACCTAGGTTTATGAGAGCAGTAAAATATTAGAGCGTTGAAGAACGGAATCCATAAGGCATCTTTAGTATGGGCATTTAAAGTTTGACAATTTAAAAATGTCATAGATAATCTTCTCCTCTTGATAATGAAATCAATGAGTTGTGGGTCTATCGTTTCTAGCCGATTCAGTGGAATTCTCGTTGAGGCATTACAGATTTTGTGACGCGTACAAACGACTTTCCCTCGCTATACAAGTTTTACTTCAAAAAGTATATACGACCCAGCGAGAAATACAATTGAAAAGGTTCTCGTCCGCAGAGGGTCAATAAGACGAAAACTTTTTTTCCATGGAGCCTAATCGATATTGAATGTGTTTATTGTAATTTTAAACTGATGCCCAATCAACGTCCGATACAAAGGGACCGAACTGGTGGTACCATTTCATCCGTTTGTATTCGTAAAAAAATACAGTACGACATGTTTACAAATATTTATGTTTTTATCTAATTTACACTATAAATGTTTTGTTTATGCGTCTGAGTAAATCCATTTACATCCATTCGTCGTATATTTCTTGCACGACGATCACACAAACATCAATTCAATTAATGTAACTCGTCTGAAAGCAATTTAGTAAGCTAAAAGCTTGTCTATTACAACAGGTCAACGGTAATAATTAGCACAATGATCAAAGTTAGAATTTTTCATCATGTGCGATGACAAATACATATAAAAACACACGCACGGCCAAGCATGTGTTGATCTTACTAGCTGCCAAGGTTTACTTTACGAGCACTGTCGCCCAAACAGAACATGTATGTAGTTCCAATACAAATGTGCGCATTATTCTGTTCGTCGTTTCGTCAGCCTCTCTTGCCCGCCTGAATACTTTCTTCCCAGTCGACCGAAAGCAATTCTGCACACGTAACTGCCATGTGTATAGTACAACTTTGTCTGGACAAGCAAGTCTCGGTTGTAGTAACCCCCACTACATTCCTCTAGTATCGTAAAACGTAACCGTGATAGTATATGTAAACATCCACGGTTTAGTTTACTACCGTGTTTAGTTGAGGGTGAATCTCTTCAGTGCAATCGTTCAGACAGAGAATTTACTACAATACAAACTTTAAAATATGATAACCTTTTGTTTAATCTACTTTACAGATAATATATCTCGCACGAATGTTTCAACGTACCGTTCGATAAAACACTGAATGATAGATTAAAATACACGGAATGTAATAAAACAGACAGTTTACAAGTTTTTTAAGTGCAATTAGATTCGTTTTTAAAGTAACCTGTAAGCGCGTGCAATCGCTCGTACGATGTTTATTTTCCCCCCCTGATAGATAAACGTGTATGTACTTACGTGACACAGAATGTGTCTTTTGTCGTGAAGTTTATTTTCGCATGTTCGAGGAAAAACAAAGACGAGACTAGACGGCATGTAATCTCTACATGTGTGTGTGTATGTGTGCGTGTGTGTGTGTATTATAGATGGATTTATTTTGAGCCGTAGTCATCGATTTAGCTGGTCGTGCACCTCTGGACTGATTTTTTTATTTTTTTTTTTGTTCTTGTACTTAACATCTCTGTGTGTGTGGGTTTTTTTAATCGTTGTGTCGAAATTGTGAACTGTTGTAAAAAATATTTTACACGTGGATCGGAGAAACGCATGCTGTATCTATCGAGACTGCACGTTTGTGTTTTTATTTTTCAGTTCTGGTAAGTTTTTCTTTTTGGCATGTTTCTGATTCCTGAATATATTGGAATTGTCTGGAAAATTTAGACACGCTTTATATATATATATATATATATATATATATTAAATTTAGAAATAGTATATTTTGATCGTATATATTAAATTTTAATTACTTCTCTGAATTCTATTATAAACATCTGATAATTTTAACATTTCGATACAGAAATAGAACCGATATATATATATATATATATATATATATATATATAAATGTTTATTTTTGTAAGTGTTAAGAAATAATTCATATCTTGTATCATTCCATTTATAATTAATTATGAAATTTAATTACGTCAGGTAACGTTTTTCATATATATATATGTGACTATTATAATCTTAAAGTACAACAATCTTATCTGTCACACTGTATAGCGTGCATCGTTAATTCACATTCATTGATTGATTGCAATTTTAAATGAATCACTGTGTGTCTTCTTTGTAATTTTTATTTCTTAATACGTATACGCAAGTGGTGTGTGGTAGTGTCTGAAACACAGCTCGCATCTATTATCGGATCCAGGTTGATAATTTAAGAATTTTTTCGATTATTTTTCCTCGATTAGAAAAGAATAGTTTCAAACAATTGACCAAGTAAAAATTGACTGTACTTATTCAGTTTATGAAGTAATGTATCAAAAATGGGTAACTTATTCGATAATAAGAATCGCATATAATACTTTTCATACATTTTTAAATGTTCAAAAGATACAAAAAATATTTTAAAATTGTATTTATTAGGTTGGTAGAAAAATAAATGCGGTTTATAACATTCAAATTTATATACAAAACCTCAGTTATTTTCTTACTGACGTAATATAAATAATAAAAAATACAATTATATAATAGTCCTACTCACCAAATTGGAATAAGTGTAATCTCTACTCGTTAAAGAGTTTGATTGGTAAGCTGCCGAGACCGTGTTAAAAGTTGCATTCTTAAAGATATTTTTCTCAAAAATTAACACAGTAACCCGTCCCAAATTTGGTTTTATTGCATTCAGCAAGTTTTAATTGACAAAATTCTTTTATATTTTTTTTAAGGATTGTCCATAATTGTATAGCCACCTTAAACAGCAGTTTGGACGCAACACATATGGATGCCTGAAAAGATAACCTGAATTACCCATTTATGTATAAAATATTCTGATATCGGTACATACTATACTACTATAGATTATTAATATAAAAGTTTAGGAAAAATGACAATGAAACCTAATATTGTCTCGGGAGCCGCACAGAGTATCTTTGGGAGCCGCAGTTTGACCACTCATGTAATATATTGATGTAACAAAAAAAAACTTTATAACTTGTCCGTTTTTTTTAATTTAGTAATATATTAACTTGATTCAATCGATCTAGATCGGAAAATAGATCCATATTGTTTTCTGTTCACAAACGAATTAGTACCCTAAAAGATAAAACATTTTATTATATAAAAGTCCTTAACAAGGCTATCATTGCTGTGAAATTTTATATCCAAAATCGTTTCTAACATAAATACGAGAGGGTTTCAAAAAAGTCGCAGAGGTGAATAGAAAGACAATGGTTAGGGCAGTAAAGTTATTTTTATTTTTCAACTTAAAGTTAAAGGACTTTCCAGTACACCTACTTTGTTATGACTTATCTTTTTTTAATGAAGAGAGCGACAGGCGATATGTACATATTTTAGAATTAAAGTCAATTAAACCAATTAATTTAAATCATTATTAAATCCACCTTCAAACAAATACTTCAAATCTATTATCCATTTAAATAAATTTATTGTAATCCATCTCCTCATTATTATAAATTGCACCTTGATTTGAAATAAATTCTATTAAAAATTTTAGAAAATTAATTTTTCCTTAAGATTAATATTTCATTTCATTCAAGGTTACTCAAGTGCCATTATACCGATTTAAAGTGCGATTTGTCTCGTTCTTCAAAATAGGTGTCTATTCAGCTATTACATCTGTGTTAAATCTATTTTCAACAAGGAATGTTTTCAGTTATGGAAAGAGATAGAAGTCGTAGGGGGTCAGGTTTAATGAATATTGGGCATGAGGGACCAATTCTGAGCCAAGAGAATGGATTTTGGCGGCTGTTTGTATCGATGAATGAGCCAGAGCTATGTGATGAAACAGGATTTTTTGCGTTATGTTCTGGGTCGTTTTTCATCAATAGCGGCTCGTAACTTGCCCAAAAGCGTACAGTAATAAGCGCTGTTGATTGTTTTTCTCTTTTTCAAATAGTCCACCAACAAAATTTCTTGCGGATCCCAGAAAACTAAAACTAAGAGACGTTTTTTGCTCAAATTTTTACAGGAGCCAATCAAGGATGCCACATCAAGAAAAAAATACTTTCAAGTCTCCCCAACGCCATCTATATATCACTTTTACGATTTTTTTGAAATCCCCTCTTATATCACTTTTTAAAAATGTAATTATATAAATATTTTATATAATCTTAATTTTATAACATGACTTTTATAATTGTTTCATATTAAACATATACATATACCTATAGGTAGATCTTATTTATTTTTATAAATAAACGTTTCTTAAAAGGCTATACATTTATATCGAAAGCTATTTTAATAAGTAATTGATAACATCTATAAAAGTCTGATGTGCATTTCGATCTAAAAACTATCACCTTTACAAATTCAGATATATAAAAGAATCTTACTATCGAACTGGAATTATATAAATGTGTCTCTAATGGGTTTTTGTAATAATTTCATATATGTATACACATTTTTATATAGTAAGATATTAGTCATATTTGAATATAAGTTTCAAACAATATTCTTTAAATACTTGGTAACTATTTGCTTGGTTCAAATTCTAAGAATTTAAAATTGGAATACAGTTGATTCTGTATTGGTCAAATGTGTTTTCTGTAAAATTATTGATTCTAGTTTCTTGTAAAATAAATAAAAATTCCTATTAATGAAATGAAGGTTAAATCTGATAGTTTGAAAGCTGGATAAACATTTTAATCACTTTTTTGAAACTTGATTTATTGTTAAATAAAACAATGAAGTATATATATATATATATATATATATATATATATAAATGTTTTTTTTTATTTTTATTATTTTAGAAAATTGCTAATATATAAAATTCGACGAATATCCAAGATAACCTTTTTTATTTAAAGACAAAATAGATGTTTAAAACTTCTATTCAGATACGTATTTTAACAATTCGATTTGGTTATCATTTAGTAAATACCGTGGTATTGGATTTATATACTCATTATTTCTTTAATAATTTCTTTCATGTAATGTATTTTGTGGTATTGTGACTAAATTCACTTTCACTAATAAATATTTAACTCCCGCATAAACCAGAAAAAAAACTGTTTTATATCAAACATGTTTAATAATTGATCATTATTTCAAATTCGCATTTAGATGCACATAAAATAATAAGTAATCATTGCGAAAAAAAATCATTTGTAAAAGCTATTTGGTTGTCGTTTCTTACAAATAACTGGATATTTTTTAAAATGTTTCCTTTTTCATTTGCATTATAAAAAATTGTTGGTTAATAATTGCTTTTTGTAATTATAAAATTGTAAAAAGAAGATTTGATCAAAATTGATCTGTCAAGTAACTTTTCGGTTATTTCTTAAATATGAAAAATGTTACAAAACCGTTTTAAACTCTTCTTTTAAATTTTATGAATAGACAGATCATTATTATTATTATACAACGTTATAATTTCATATTTTATTTTAATTTATCAATGTTCTCCATTAGAAGCACTAAAAAACGATGAATTTATTTTATTTCAATATACTTTTTTTTTTCTAGAGTCTAACCTTGATATACTTAGCTAATCTTTTTAACTTTTAAGTATTTTTTGTTTCAAAGATACTCTTTATTTCTTTTTCTTTTTCTCGAATCTTTTTTATTACTTTTTTCATACTCTAACAATCATTCAGTGTATACTCCTCGCTTCTTTTTTACCTAAAGAAACAGCATTCTTCCTCCATGTCTTTTTTGCTTTTCCTTGTACTTATCTTAAGGATTGAGCAACACAATTATTTTTATTTTTTTTTGGATTTAAAATAGATGTGTATTTTAACTTATATGTTCGATTCAATTCGGTTATGATTTCAGAATTTAAATATTGTTTTAAGTTAAAAATTGAAGTGTAATTTTCACTCATTGTAGTATTGTGTTGAAACAGCAAATTGTCATTTTCTGAATACCCTAATTCATTAATTCTACTTATTACTTCATATGTTTATGTATAAATAATTTGATATTAATTTCGCTTGAACAGTTTTTTACTTTCCTACTTTCTCTCTTCTATCTCTCTTGTATGTAATCTATACGTATGTGGCACCGATTTAGTATCAAGGCAAATTGTTAAAGAATACTCAACTAGACATGGTAGTAAAAAATGTAGATAACACACGATAAATAAATGATAATAGATAATGCATACTACAAAATCAATTTTAGATTATTGACAATATAGATTTTATTTCGAAGTAAAAATCACTCAGCGATAATCATTTTCACTACACAATAAGAAGAATTAAAGCAATTTTTATTACATATTAAAAAATTAAAATATATACAAATGGATGAATGTATATAGATATATAAATGGTTTTATAGTCTTAAAATATTGATGATATGTCAATTAATTCATCGAAAAGACATGAGTTAATGTTAATACAAATTTAAATTTTAAGTAGACGTACCGATGGACTTCTTTAACAAGAAACTGATTGTCTAGGAACTCCAGATAATTATCATAAAAGAAGAGATTCTGTTATGAATCCTAAATCAGAATATGTAAATAAATGAGCATGTAAATAAATATTAAAATATTTGAAAAAAAAACAGTAGTATTGAATCTGTCTGTAGCATCTGAAATGGTAATCATTTTATTTAGGTACGAATTTATTTTAATGAGTTAAAATCTTTAAAATGTAAAAATATGAGATTTTTTTTAAATTGTTCTTTAGGTTAGAGATTTTGTATCAGGATAGCAACCTTACCTTGAAAAATCTGGTATAAAATCTATGAAACAGGATCAGTGAATAGATATTAAATGAGTCTGTTTTAAATTCTGTAAGTAATAAAATATGAACGAAACTGATAGATTTTTAAGTTGCTAGTTTGATTAGAGTGTCATAAATTGAAAATTATGTATCGGGATAATAAAGTTAAAACTTAAAAGTTTTTGTTAAAAAACTTAATACCCATACTCAACGAAGAGCTGTTAAATGGAAGTATGTTAAATGCACAAATAAAGTAAATCTGTATAAAATGAATCCATATTATTTCGAATAAATATTAAAGTGGATATTGACACCAGAATGTCATTTAGATTGACTATTGGCCCTTTAAACCAAGAATGCTATTATGTAAAAAAAATCATTGTTCTAAAAATTAATAGACGGTTTGATGGAAAGCTATGAAAAAGGAATCTGAACCCTTTCATAGACTTTGGACTATAGCAACAGTTATGATAATGATTAACCGTAGATTACTCGTGCTTTTTAATTAACTTGTTTTTTAATGTAATAGCTAATATGCCAGGAATCTAAATTTCATATGCAAATTATTTTAAAACTGAAACATTTAATTGGTTTCTGATATTATCTATTACACACAGTCTTCTTACTGACAAAGTGTATCATCGAGTCAGCCCATAAATAATGCGTTTTTTTTAAAAAAATAAGTTTTGAAGCAGCGAAAAAATTTTATTTTTGATCCAAAACATATTTTCCGTTATTATTTACAACTTCTTCTCATTTTAATCTTAAATTTTCAATACTCTGACGACAAAGCCTTTTGGGCTTTGCATTAAAGAAAGAGTTGAGCTCTCTTCGGACATCACTCTCTATATTAAGCCGTTTTCCATTGATCTGATTTTTGAGACTTCTGAACAGATGATAATCCGATGGTGATAGGTCAAAGAAATGTGATGGATGAATCTTAACTTCCCATTCAAATTCTCCAGTTTTTAGAGGGTTTCGCGTTGAAAAAGTGTGCACTTTTTATTGGATAATCCTGGCCGTTTTTCATCAATGGATTGATTTAGCCGTACCAGTTGTTCACAATAAAACTCTATTATGATGGTTTGATACTTTGGTAATAGCTCGTAATAGATAATTCCTTCCACATCTCACCAAATAGATAACATAATCTTTTTTTTTGGATTAAGCTCTCTTCGCAGTTGAAGATGGCGTTTCGTTGCGATCGACCGATTGTCTTTGATGGTTAATATTGTTATAAGAATCAATTTTTCATCATCGATAACAATTCTATTCAGAGACGGATCATTTTGCAATCGGCATAGATGAAAAGTTCAAATGTCCACACGTTTTAAATTAACGTCCGACAACTCATACGGAGCCCACTGATCCAGCTTAGGAACCTTACCAATTATTTTCAAGTGCCGATGAATAGTTGAATGCGTTGATTTGAGCTTCTTGGCCAATCTTTTAATCTTTGAACTAGGATTTGATTCCAATAGTGTTTACAGGATCTCATCATTAAACTCTTGAGGACGTCCTGACCTTTCCTCGTCTTCAAGGCTGTAGTTTCCGGATCTAAATCGTTGAAACCATCATTGTCCTTTGCTAAGACTGATAACATCTGAACCGTAAATTTCCCACAATTATTTCACTACAGTTGTACCGTTGTTGTCCTGACTAAACTCCCAAAGCAAAATATGCTTAATATGTGCTTTTGATACTTCCATGATAACTAATATTTTTTCTTGTAAATTTGCGTGATCGCTGTTAATCTTTCACGATAAGACTGAGAAAACATTACGTAGAACTGAGCAACATATGTATCTGATACATTAGTGCAATAATCATTCATTTTTACCTATATGAAAATATCGCATTACTTATGGGATGACCCAATGTATAGAAAAAGACAAATTCAGGTCTTAAAAACATGTAAAGTCTGTACAAAGACGGATTTATGTCTTGCTGAATCTCGTGTTATTTTTTAACCCTATTGAGAATATGTTCTTTTGATACCCATGACAACTAATATTTTTCCTGTAAATTTGTGTGATCATTGATAATCTTTCACGATAAGACTGAGAAAACATTATGTACAATTGATCACCATATGCATTTGATTCATAATTAAATGCACACATATATATATATATATATATATATATATATATATATATATATATATATATATATATAATTGAAAAGTATTGAACCATCTATTTTCACCTATACGAAAATACCGCATTACCTATGAAATGACTCAGTAAATGTCATCAAAATACAATTAAAAAAATTACTTGTATCCTGTACTAATGTCTGTGCCATAGAAAAATCGCGAAACGAAGAGTTAAATAGAAATTTTCATTGTAGTATAGAGAAATTACAAAATTTAGTCTCAAACAAAATCTAGATATTGGAATCATATATGTTTGTTAAGATGTTTTACTTAAAAATAAACTTTGTCATTAATTAGATTTCATCTTGAAATATCTGCTACTTTTTGATAATTAAAACTTGTTCACATCTATACAGAATTTTATGACACATTTTTTGAGAAAAGTTTATAATATGACATTCACAATCCATTTGCATGTATTTTGCAACATTCTGTCGTTGTTTTTATAACGTCTTCGCATTATTAAAACAGGTGTACTTATGTAGCCAGGTGTTATGTGGTTTTACCCTCGACAAAGATCGCCTATTTACAACTCGCCGATCAATAAAATCGAATATCCAACAGATATATTTGAGAAATATTCCACAAACTGACAAGAACATATCTATTTATTATGTTGAATTCTAGAATTATTCCATATTAATGAATGAATCGATGTCATACTCGCAAGCCCCGTCAAAGTTTGCACGTTTTCGGCACAACCGTTCCTGTATTGACATAATAATACATCATAAATAAATAAATAAGCATTTAATTGATTTGCGATCGGCAAATACGCGTTGTATATTAATTTTTTTTTACGTCTACGTGACACCTGACATGCGATATGAATATTGAATTAATCAGCACTTTGGTCGTGATTTGGATTCTGCTGATCTTTTATACAGATTTAAATAAATTAAGGTGTATTACAATACAGGGCGAGCGATGTGCGAGACTGTGCTTTGGCAAACAGGAATTGATTAATATTATCCGCGAGAGATAAATAATAAACTGTACATCTATTTTTTTTGCATATTTATCTCCTATGTATAGTTTGCCTAGCTAGTTCTACGTTCTTGGTTGCCACTTATTTATTTATATATTCACATAATGCCGTGCGTATAAATAAGACAGACGTTTGTTTTGTTTATGATTATTATTTCAAATCTAATAAACATGTTTCAAACAACGTTGGATAATTTATGAACATATCTTGTCTATGAAATGAGAATTGTAAATGGAAGTAGTCGACGAAAAGAGTCAGAAAAAATATTAACAAAATGAGAAAATAATTATTGAAAAAGATAACATCTAGTTTCATAAATGATTTTTTTCTTCCCTCCGTATGAATCATAAAAATGTATTCAGAAAAGTTCAATAAATGATTATTTGATCTCTATTTTGATGGAGATGCACAAGAAGAACGATTCATCGAGTGAGATATCGAACTCGAGTTGTTAGAAGAAAACTTGCATTAAGTGAATCAAACAAGGAAAGACGTCCGGAGTTTGCAAAAGAGTAGTTAGAAGTGGTTGCAAATTTTTGGGATAACGTAATTTTCTCCGACGAAAGTTCAGCGTTTTTGGGTTGAATGGTCATATTCTAGTATGGAGAAAACCTGGAAAAGAACTCAATCCTAAAAATTTTCCAAAGAACTGTTAAATTCGGTGGCAGAGGAGTAATGGTGTGGGGCTGCATGTCGGCCAAAGGTCCAGGTAACTTAGTAATAATTGATGGGATAATGGACTCGATGATGTATTTAAACATATTAAAAAATAATTTGAAAGAAAGTGCAATAAATATGGGAATAGATAGGAGTTTTTATTTCCAACAAGATAACGATCCGAAGCACACCGCTTACAGTGTGCGCCTGTGGATCATTTATAATTACCCACATGTATGTTAACTCCTCCTCAATCGCCAGACATGAACCCAATAGAAAATCTTTGGACTCCTATGGAAGAGCGTATCAGAAAACATTACATTTCCAATAAAAAAATAACTAAAAGGGATACTTTTGGAAGAATGGAGCAGAATAACGCTTGAACAAACACAAAATTTAGCTAAATATAGGCCAAAATAATTTCTAGCTGTAATTAATGCTAATGGAAACCCTATAAAATATTAATTTAAAAATTAAATTACATTTTGTTTATTTATCATTCGTTTGTATAGTTATGGATTACATATTTTTTAGTTTTCTGGAAAAGTGTATTAATGAAAATTAAATTTATAATTATAAAATGAAATATAATAGGTTTAATTAAGACAAAATAGTGAAAATTCTACAACAACGCCTTTAATTTAAAGTGAAAATTAGCATTTTGTTTAAAATTACCAACTGTTTAAATACTTTTCCTGACCACTGTATAAGCAGAAATTACAAATGGTCAATAATCATTCATTAAACATTTTTGATTCGAAAAAGTGTTAGTGAGGTGAAAGAAAAAATAATTTTTGAAAATGAATTTAGCCATAGTCCCAGAACGGGGTTGTGATTAGCATCTACGTTTTAAAATGAAACATATTTGTATACTACGCATATGTATGACTAATCATTGTGACTTAAATCATTTAATACATAACTCATTCCTTATAGTTCTTCATTCATGGAGATAAATTGAACAATTTTCTTCTTAAAATAGATTCTGTTTTGAATAGAGAAAGAATGTCATTCGAAAAAGCACTGAATAAACCTGTTCTAGGATATTTTCATCTTCTATTTGTTTTACGATTTTTCAACTTTATATAATTCTTTGTTTATGTATTTCTGTGCTAAATGGATATATATATATATATATATAAATACAATATCTAGTTTTACTTTTCAAAACATTTAAATATTTCTCATTTACTCCTTTTTCAATTCTTTGCTAAAGAGAAAATATGTTGTGAGTAAATAATCTAATGCAGAACAGTTGGAAGTTTGAAATATATAATATTAATTTTCCACAGTTGAAAATACTGAATCAGTACTGTAAATACTTATTAAATTCGTATATACAGGAACAATATTAAATTTTACACGACGAACATTTACACTAGTTGTAGCACATCAATTATAGATTAGTGGTTTGTGCTCAACACTCTTACTAGGAAGTCTTGAGTTGAATGACCCTACCACATATCTTTTTTCAATCACCCAGATCAATATTATACGTTTTACTACAAAAATTCATAAATCTTGTTTAAGTTCGGTCAAGAGTTTAATATTTTATCAGATGTTACACGATCAATTCTATATATAAATATTTTTTTTCATTATCGGTACGATAATTATAAATGATTGATTTTATATAGGAAAAATTTGTATACTGGAAATATGAAAAAATCAATTTCGAGCATTGAATCTAATCATGTTGTCGAATATTAACTTAAAACTATAGAATGCGGTCAATTGGAATACGTTGAATCCATTAATATAAACAAGCCCAAGTATAATGAACTTGAATATTTTATTTGTGAATCAATAAAATGGAATGAATAATTGAATAGAAATCTCAAGTCTGTTCACGTCTGTCCATCAGTTGGGTTTGTAAAATAATTTCGTTTCAATTAACAAACAATTGTTAGTAGAAATTGTCTCAAACATATATACCATGTATAAATATATATTTAATGGATACATTTAAATTTTTTAAATAACAAAATGTGAACAAATCTATACAAATATCAATTTAGAACTTATTTAAAAAAATTATCAACTATTAGGTGCAAAAATTAATTCGGTGCCTTTAAGTTGAATCAATCAAAACTCTGTTTTCAATTAAAAAAATTCTTATCGTTTTAGGATTTTGAAGTGCCAACCTTAAAATTTAAAAACAATACATATCTTGGCTAACCAATTGGCATAGCTTCAATACAAAAATATTATTCCTACTTTTTTCTGTTTTCTCTTATTTCTCTCTGCTGTGATCTGTCACTCTCTTTAAACTCGTCTTCATATAATATCTTGGAATTATAAGTCTCGAAAAAATACATGCATCATTTTGCCTTTAAACTTGAATCACAGTTATTCATAAAAACAATCATTGCACATAAATGTGCATCATACAGCTAAGAGAAAACTTAAATTGTTGTATTAGGTGTAAAAATTGATTCGGTGCGTTTAAATTGAATCAATCAGAACTCTGTTTTCAATTAAAATATTTTTTTATCGTTTTAGGATTTTGAAGTGCCAACCTTAACATTTAAGAAAGCTATATATCTTTATCAAAAAGTTGGTAGAACCTCACAAAACAGTAATAAAGACGATGGTGTCTGAAAATCAACATGTTAGGTATTGCATACTTTTCGTATTCCAGTTGAAAAAAATGCTTCTGAAGCTGGGAGAATGAAAATGTTCACCTTTTGGGGAAGGTGTCGTGGCGCATAAATCATGCAAAAAATATAAAACAGTGGAAGAAGTCTCAAAATGCATATTGACTTCATCGACTCAAAGCCCACCATTTCGTTTCTACGAGGTATTCTTCAGTTATATGACAGATTGAGTAATGTTATATAAAATGATAGGAGATATTTTAAGGATTGAAATGTGTTACATTTTCCCGTAAACATTAATTTTCTATAAAAAGGATATTCAATTAATTGTTAGATCTTATATTTTCTTACAAGGTATAAAAATCATTTAAAAATACAACACATTCAATCCAAGAAAAAAATGTATCAAATAACAAAAAATAATAATGTCTATACAAAATACAAATATGTTTAAGTTTAAAATCGTGTAAAAAATATAGATAAACACTAATCAGTTTCAAAAAAGTGTCGTTATACCCGCATAGTAAGGAAAAAAACGAACACAGACATCAATAATATATTTCGTCCACGCATTCGACTGGAACGCATGCACTGCATCCCTTTCGTAAAACCTACCCTAAGGTACCTGTCATTAAGCGTACAAGAACAAGTGTACAGGGACATATGATATCCAGTTTCATCGAGTTTTCCCCTATTCATCAGCAACAAGTGGTAAACTAAAACTGGGTCACTTTTAATATAATAGGGATGGATCGTTTATTTGATAGAGTATCGACGTATAAATATTTTATTTTCAAATAGATAAGAATTTAGTTTTAATACAACATATGTTTATGTAAGAAAATCAGTTAAAAAAATGTTAAGTGTACAAATTAATTCAGTGCCTTTTCTTTTATAGAAAATGAATGTTTACGGAAAAATGGAATACATTTCAATCCTCAAAGTATCCCCCATTATTTTATATTACTTTGCTCCATCTGTCCGGTGACTGACGAATCACTTGTCGAAACAAGACAGCGGTTTTCAATCGATTAAGTCTTATTGAATTTTCGGCCAATTTCTACCGTTTAATCGTTTTTTCATGTTTTATGCATCATAACATGCCTTCCCTCAAAGCTGGATAAATTATTTTTGCATTTTTTTCAGCTGGAATGCAAAAAGTATGCAATGCCTAATATACTGCTTTTCCGACGCCATCGTGTTAACTATTGTTTTGTGAAGTTAGGTCAATTCCTTAACCAAGATATGTATTGTTTTTTAATGTTAAGGTTGGCACTTCAAAATCGTAAAACGACGAAAAAGTACTTTAGTTTAAAACAGAGTTATGATTGATTCAATTTAAATGCACCGAATTAATTTTTACACCTAATACAATAATTTTTAAGTTTCCTCTTAGCTGTATTATATCCATTTGTGTGCAATGATTGTTGTTAATAATAACTGTGATTCATGTTCAAAGGCAAAACGAGACGTTTTCGAGACTTGCAATTCTACGATATTATATGAAGATAAGTTTAAAGAGAGTGACAGATCACAGCAGAGAGCAATAAGAGAAAATAGAAAAAAGTAGGGACAATGTTTTTGAATTGAAGCTTACACAATAAAATCAGACAATGAGTATCAATAGTGACATAAAAATTAACCCTGTTCATTTTTAAAACTTCTACTGTTGTCTAGTAATACTAACTGAAAAAAGTGATAATTAAAATAAAAATAAACTATTATTCTTCGTTTAGATTTTAATAAAATACAAGACTAACACTGATAGAAACAAAAAAATAACAAGGTCAACATGGGTATATGGTATTTCATCTATAACCTCTAAGAAATATACGGATTATTCTATTAGAATCCTGTAGGTGAGACACGAGTTTGCCTTTTTGGCTGAATTTATCATCCTTGGATAAATCTTGAAACTTGTTTGAAACTTTTCTGTACCTTGGTGCTTTGAAAATGATTACATCGTATCGAAATGTCCATACCCAACAATGAAAAATGATTAATAATCATTTATTTGATCAGTTAGATTTTTCAAATTTGTGGAGTGAAAAAGAATTGATTTATGAAAATGAAATTAATTACAGAATCAGAACTATATTGTGAAAATAAACCTGTTTTCAAATTAAAAAAAAAAAAAACAAACAAAATGTTTTGATACTGTGATGAAATTCACTTTCACAAATCAATTTTTCACTTGACTTTCACAAGGATAATTGAATCGCTATCTAAGCAACAATTAATTAATTATGTATAATTAACTACTGAAGATTTTTGAACAAAAAAATTGTTTTATTTTGTGGGAGAGTAAAAATTTTATTAAAGAGAGGTCTGCAAGTTCTACAAGAATGTCGAATTCAAAATAATGAGAAGTTTGGAGTTTCAGAAGATTAAGAGACAATTTATTAAGACTTTGAGTATCAAAAAAATCAAAGATAGTCAGTGTAATTGTATGAAAATCTATGTTATTTAATTATTAGAAAAGGAACGACTTATTCTAAGAAATTGTAAATTTCTGTTAATCATATTATATATCCTTGATCGATGAAACAGTAAATCGACAATATGTGATAAATATTCATTAAGTTACTGATAATAAAAGGTTTTTTTCGTATCGAAAATGTTTACATATTCTAATAATTGATAAAAACCTGATTCAAGGAATTTGTATTCAATCTATTCGTAGAATTATAAAATAGGATGAATTAAATTTTATTCAGATTATCTACATTATAAGTTCTATATATATATGTATATATCGTAGTTAATTAGTTATTTAATGAACAAAATTTAGTCATTATTCTAATTAAAAATGCAATCTTTTATTAATTTTATTATTTTTGGTATTTTTTATTCAAGATTTTAGATCAAAATATTGTTTTATAAATGAGATACAAGTAACACGGTTTGTTTGGGTTTATTTTCCATGTTTTACAGTTCATTTATTTTTTAATAAAATATTTTCTGGGCCATTTCAGTCACAATATCGATTACTTACAGGTCATATTGCAAGCGACACGTATTCAATTACTTGTTAAGTTTTTTTTAAATAAAATACTATTAAAACTTGTGAGATTCAGATTTTGAACAATGGTTTTTATGTAAAGACAACTAAAATAATTCAGAGATTATGATGGTGTATACACAGGATAAGCTTAATATTTCCATAATTCAGTAAAAAAACAGAGTCCATATAAGCAAAAAATATATATTAGCATTCTATAATTGTAGCTCAGTAATATTTTACTCAATAATTAGAAATTTATATTTTAAGTGTGTTTTTTTTTTAAAAATATACCGGTATAAAATTTAAAACTATTTGCATTTTCATACTTGTGTTGTTCTTGTGGTTTTCATTCTTGTGGATCAGTTAACTTTTTATCTTCCAGTATTAGTTTCGATTCGTATACCATCTTCAAGTAAAATTTAGATGATTGATAAATTATCGTAAGTCAACCTGAATATAGCACACGTGCTGAAACTAGTAGTGAAAATAAAATCTCAAACGATCCAAAAAGACAAATGCCATTAGGACAACACATTGGTGTATTAATTGGAATTTTATGTTAGACAGCAAAGCACTTTTATAAGAAAAGTAAAAGAAATTTCTTTAGAACAAGCATTTGTTGTACGGAGGAGATATGTTACGTTTTCTGTTCTGAATCTTCCCTTTTTTATATCTTTATCCTATTGTATTTTAATAAGTGATGGAAAAAATGAATGTTTTGAAACTGGAAACTCTCCTTAAAGCTAATTATTTTCTCATATAATAAATTCAGGCCGTTGTCTCTGGCTCAATCCAATCTATTTTTATTGGATTTTAAAGCTGATTTTGTATCAGAATACAAGAAAATAGGTCTTAAGGAAGACAATAAGAAGAATATAGTGAAATATTTCTGCGACCAACACGATTTTATCGCTTGAATTTGCAATAAAGAGTAAATATTGAAGCTAGCATATAGTTGAAGCTATTATTAACAACTACTTATCGTTAAATAAATAATTTTATTATAAAGGAATTCTTTATGTAAGAATTTCACTATTAGAATTATACTTGTATGTTTTTATACCTGTGATCCTGTTGATACTATGTCCTTGTGGTCTTTGTCCTTTTAGATCTGCTGAATGTCTTCTATATTATTAGTTTTGGGATGTGAGTCATTTTCAGGGAGATATTAGAGCCAATAAAATCTATCTAAAGATAGTACATGTGTCGAAATGTATTGGATAATGCTCAGATGGCCTAAAAGAACGAAAATCCTCAGAATTACTTATTAAATAAATTAGTTCCGCGCAGAATATTTCAAATTGTATTCGAATTTGAAATATTCTGCACGGATCATACAAATCCAACAAATGTTTGTAATAATTTATAAACAATTTAATTATAGACTGAACTCATTTATACTGATTTTTTATCTAATAAAAGATAGTTAGTGGCAGTAGCTTCTGTTTATACATTATGTATTACTTATTTTAGTAAATTTTCTCTACTACGACAAAAATTAGATCAAAAATCCCAATAATTTAATTGAGTCCAGTTCTGAATTTATAAAAATTAAAATAGCCTACTGATAATGTTTGATTGATGGACCCAATATTCATATGATAGAAAAAATCTTCTCTAAACAATATCGTATCCTAAATATACTCTAAGATTTTAAAATCGACACCTAAGAAGGAGATATGAACGTTATTGCTTCCATAGGGGACCACAAATTGTATAATTTGTTCAAAATACTTGCAAAATTTAATATTAAATTAATTCTTAAAAATAAACTAATCACATATTAACTTTTCTTATTCAAAACGCGAAAAAACATATTTTAATAACCGACTACCCTGACACTTTTTAAAATGTATTAATGTTTCGATTAATTATTTGCAAACTGTTGAAGATTTCAATATTTAATACCATTAATGTTCAAGTATTTGCGTTTCGAATGTTTATTTTATTAAAAAAAAATAATAATAAATTCACGTTTAATCTCTTTATTAATTAGTTAAATGTAAGAAATCGAAAAAATGTTTTTATTTTAATGATGAGTAGATATGGAATGTAAACATCTTTAAAAATGATTCAGCATCCTTGAAGGAAATATTTTATTATCATATAAACAAAAGATTTTATGCATTTTATATATATATATATATATATAATTATGTATAAAAAAATAGTAATTAGTAATTTACTAAAAAATACGATTAGATATTCTTTATCATTTCACAATTTATTTATGTCTTCATTAGTTTATAATTCATGTATATATATATATATATATACATGTATATATATATATATATATATATATATTTATTTATATATATACATGTGTGTATATATATATATATATGTATATATATACACTTTTTACTAATGAGCCGCAATGACTAATTTATCAAATTTCATTAACATGAATTCACATATGAAATCATCAGAATGAAAAAAGATAATGAATCAGACACAGTGTTAGTTACACAATGTTATGAAAAAAAGCATAAATAAGAATGTTAAGCAAGAATTTATTTGTAAAACATATTATTAACTGTTTTTATAAGTACTATAAAAGAGTAATTCTATAAATTAGACAATAATTTTATATTGTAAATCAATTTTTGAATAATTTATACCTGGAAAAATAAGTGATCTGAAAAAAAACTATAATTAAATGATATGACGGGTTAAAACTGTTAACAAAGAAAGGAATTTTAATTTGAAAGAATGAGTAGTAAATAAATAATGTATGAACATTTAAAATATTGATAAGTACTTATTGTATACCAGTACTGTATAAAACTATTAGACAGTATAAAAAATCTGTAGAAAAAACACAATGTAAAACCATTATGGAGGTTGATTTTTTTGACGATTTGTTTAATTTTAATTTTTTTTTATTTTTGAAATTGTATAGATTTCTTGGAATTAAATTAATTAATATGGAATTGAATGTATACAAATATTTGTAAGCAGGATGTTAATATTAGGCGTACAAATAAATTCGGTGCCTTTTTTTTATAGAAAATAAATGTTTACGGAAAAATGGAACACATTTCAATCGTCAAAATATCCGCTAATATTTTATATCACTGCTCCATTTGCCTGGTAAATGACGAATCACTTGTCGAAAAAAGAAAACTGCTTTTAGTCGATGAAGTCGTAATGCATTTTCACACCTCTTACACTGTTTTAGAATTTTTTACATGTTTTATATATCACAATACCTTCTTGAAAAGCTGAACAAATCATTTCCGCAGATTCGGAAGCATTTTTTCAATTGGAATGCCAAAAGTTGTAATGCGTAATATGCTGCTTTTAGGACACTATCATGTTCACTACTGTTTTATGAGTTTATGTTAACTGCTGGACCAAGATGTACAGCATCTGTCACCCGTATTCGTACAGTAGTATTATCAATTGATGAAATAGAAAAAAAACAAATTGCAATGAAATATGTAACTCTTTTTATTAATAAATCATTACATATATTTGGATTTTAATTTCTTATAAAAGAATCCGTGGCTTTCTATTGAAGCAACAGAGGAGGATAAAAGACGAATTGCTGCCATGGAAATGGATGCTCTAAGAAGATCCTGTCGAATATCAGGAAGAGATCGAATTAGAAACGAAAGGATCATGCAATTAATGGGCGTAGAAGACAACATCATTGAGGACATTGAGCGGAAACAACTCACCTGGTACGGCCATGTCAAGAGAATGACCGACACAAGACTGCCTAAGCAAGCGATGGAGTATTTACCGCCGGAACGACGGAAGCGAGGTCGCCCACGGAGATCTTGGAACGAAGGAATCCGTAAATTGATCAAGGAGAGAGGATTGGACGAACAGCTGTGCCAAGATAGAAAGGAATGGAGGAAAAAGTTGAAGAGCGGAAAGCGTCGACAGGCTCTATAAACCGCATATAGATAGATAAAATAATCCGTTCAATTCACTAATAAAACAAATTAACAAGTAAAATTAAAAACTATTTCAAAAAACATGACGGCCGTATTCGTACACAAATGTATTTTGTAAGAAAATGAATTAAAAATACTGTGTCTAATGTTGGATAGCGTAGCCTTTCTGTCTTATTACTTCCCTCAATCTATTTGGGACAGATTCAACTCACTTTCTTCTAATATCCTGTGTAATATTTTCCCATTCGAATAACAGAGCAGACCTCAGATTCCCCATGTTACATATTTTATATTTTCGAACATTTTTCTTGAAAAATTGACCATAAATGCTCAATGGGATTAAGGTCAGGTGATTGTGGAGGTGTATCTAGAATTTTCAGACAATTGTAAAGGAGCCACAATCGAGGATGTGTTTTGGGTTCATATTATTTTAATAAAACACAAGCCTGTCTGCCAGGCCTAAATTTTCAACACTATTTCTTAAAATGTTCTATAAAAGGTCAATATATATTTTGCTGTCTTCATTATTCCGTTAATAAAGAGTAGTTTTCCAACTCCAGAAGCCGAAAAACATCCCTATACCGTAAGTGATCCTCCACCGTGTTTGATCGACGGAATCAAATTTTCTTTCTTTCTTTTTTTATTTAGTTTTCGTCCTAGTTTTTGCTTTCCATCCTAACCGAAAAGACAAAATTTGCTCTCATCGGTGAAAATAACTTTATTCCAAAACTCCATATCCTTGTTTATATGCCTTTTAGCAAATTGTAGATGCTAATAAAGGGTTTTCTTCTAGCGAATCTATTCTTGTAGTTATATCTATTTAAGACTCTACTAATTGTAAGTGCGCTAACGTTTTTTCCAGTTGCACTCCCAACAGCAGCAGAAAGATTAGGAGCACTGAAACTATTTTTTTTTCCTTCAAAATTTCACGCTCATCCCGATCACTTAGTATTTTTCTCCCTATATTTCTAGGTTTAGTTTCGACTTTGCTTTTGCTTTTGTATTTTTTTATAATATGCACCGCGTTGGAATGGCTTCATTGAACCAATTTACTGATTTCTCTTAGAGATTTACCGCTTTCATGTAATGAAATTACTAATGTTCTTATTTCTATGGTTGTTTCGAATGCTTTTCTTCCCATGATTGCTGATATCTATTTCACGTACCATAAAACAATTAAAAACATTACTATTCTAGAGATATCAATTTCACGAACTCTCCTAATATGAAATTCTAAGTTTTAATGTGTTCACTCTCACAGTTTTCAAACAAATACATAAATTTATGAAAACGAGTGTCACAGAACTTACACATTATTTTACCGTATTGCATCATTTTTATTTTAACCTTTTGAACTTTAGACTTCCATAATTATTTTTCTTAAAAGCGGTCTTTTGGATTGGGATGTTACAAGGGTCGGATAGAAATATCGGTCTTTCGGGTTCAAAGAATTCATTACAAAAAAATTCTTTTCTTAGAAAAATACAATGTAACATCAGTCTACACTGTAGACTACAAAACCATTTAAGCTATTCAATCATTATTTACCATTTTTTTCTTGTCTTTTGTAGTATCAATTCTTGTGTACGAATATGACTGTCCACAATTATATAGTGTTTTTAAATGTGGCACTTCAAAATCTTAAAACGACGAGAAAACATTTTAATTGAAAACAGAATTATAATTGATTCAATTTAAAGGCACAGAATTAATTTTTACACTTAATAATATAATTTTTCTGAATTTAACTAAATTGATGATTTTTTTTGTCTGTTAGTGCTTTGAGAATGATGGAATTATTATCGAAATGCACATAAGCAACACTCAAAAAATATCAAAAATCATTTATTAAACATTTTTGATCTGAAAAAAAATTAGTTTGCGAGATAAGAGATAAAATAATTTGCGAAAGTAAATTTCATCACAGTGACAAAACTCTTTTGAAAATAATGAATTCTAAATATGAAATGAAATGATTTTTTTTATATTTCTTAAATAATTTATAAACTTGTCTTTCTTTTGAATTAATTCACTGAAAATCATAAAATTAAACTTTCTTTTGTTTTTCTAGTTTATTTATTTTTAGAAGATTTGTTTAAAAATCTGGACATTTAAGAGAAGAAGTTGTTAAGAGACTCTTTACATTTTTATAAATGTATTTGTCATTTTAACATAATATCATCTTTTATATCAACTAAACTTACCCAAAAAGTGGTTATCTTTACTGTGAATCGTTATTTCAACAAAATAGTTTCAATAAATTAAAAATTAATAATTAGAAAAACAGGTTTATATAAAAATTTCTAAAGTATCTTTGTACTGCATATATATTTTTTAATTCTTTTATTATTTCAATATTATTATTCAAAAGTTAAAAGTAATAAAAAGAGCATTAAAGAAACATCAACAATAAAATAATTTATTAAAGAAATAAAATTTGCATATTCATAAAAACATTATTTTTAAAAAATATCTAAAAATAGCAACAAATAATATTGAATGAAAAACATTACCGTTCTGCACAACTATCTTTACAGGAAGATCAGAATAAAAATTTAAATATTTTGTTTTAATGGACTAATATTACAAATAATTCAAATGCTAATTAGTTGCACAATTTAAACAAGTTTTATTTTCATTTAATGAAGATTTTATTCATTATTTGTAGTGTAAGGTAAGAATTAATTCAGATATTTTTTTTGTTAACAAAAAATTGTAATATACTTTAATCTTTATTATATTTTTTTAATCTTATTTATAGCAAATTCATATTATAAAAAAATATCCTTCACGCTTTTTAGTTTTGAGTTAATTTTTCGATTTTCGATATAATCGATTTTGAATTATTAGTCATTTAATTATTATTTTGAATTTTGAATTATTATTTTTTAGAATTAAATTCATTTTTACACATGAATTTTTAATTTACCATTCACCCTCATCCCCAAAACCACCAAAAACGTTCAATAAGTGATTATTTTTAATTGTTGCTTGTACACATTTCGATGGCCATGCCATCATCTTCAGAGAAATAAGGTACAGAAAATATTATTCATTTTTTGGCAGATTCTTGTTAACAGTTTAAATTTAATTAATAATAAAACTTCAAATGTGAACTTGAAGTAAATTGAAAAATAAGTCTGTGTGAATAAGAATAGATTCGCTTCCTGGTCGTAATTGTGCCTTTTTTACTCACTCTTTTTCACCCTGCAAATGACAAAAAATATATCAAAAATGTTTAATAATTGATCATTAATCTTTTTTGATTGTTTATAATTCACATTTCGATGGTGATTCAATTATCTTTAGAGGGGTAAAATACAAAAAATTATATTTTGTACGTTGGTATATTTTGGATTTTTATTTGATGCCGTTCCTCTGACTTATATTCATTCTCTGTTTGGTTCATATCAGTCACGTGATCTGTATTCTGATTGGTTTTCAGTCATGTGGTTTATTTTATGATTGGTTATTATGAATCGCGTGATCGAATGATCTTCACTCTAATTAATCGAAAAACTTTACCAAAAATTATGATTTACATTTTATGGGTATTCTTTACGTTTATTATTTATTGATTTATGTAATTTGTTAGGGGAAGAAGGGAGCGAGTAGAGGGATGTACTCATTATTTTAGAAAAAATACTTTTATCTTCCATAAGGAAACATTAAAATGTAGAGAATTAAATATTACTCTCTAACAAAGCTAAACGACACTTTCTATTAAGTTGATGTGAAAATGATTATGGTTTTTGTTTCCTCAATTCTAAACTTAATTTTTCTCAATAAAAATGTCATTTCATCGTGTTCATGTTAATATCATTTTAAAGTGCATGTTTCAGTCTATTTTAGTAACATTGACTTTGCTTTTATTATTAATTTTGGTTCAAATTGGGGTATTAAATTAAAGATGGAAAAGAAGAAAATAAGAGCATTTTTATGAGTTCAAAATAAGTGAAAAAACAGCAGAAACTGCTTGTAAACTAAACGATGCTTTTATTGTTGGTACTGTTAGAGAACGTACGTTGTAATGATGGTTCCAAAAACTTTGTCCTGGGGACAATAGACTTGAAGATGAGAAAGGTCGTGGGTGTCTTTCTTCAGTTCATAACCAACTGGAAGAGTTAGTTGAATCAGAACCACCCACAACAATTCGAGAGCTTACACAAAAGTTAGGCATTAGTTATCCAATAGTTCTAGACCACTTAAAACAGCTAGGAAAATCAAAAAAGCTTGACATGTATATGAATTTGAAAGTCATAAACCGCAGTTATTTTTCTACCAACCTAATATATCTATAATAAATTCTGATCGAACAGGTTAAAAATATTATCACATAAGTTTATTATAAATGATCGGAATTTATTAACATTTTGATACTGTTTTTTTTTTAGAGAATGCAAGGTTCTCTCCAGTAATAGAAATTTATTTCTAAATTCTCTCTCTCTCTCTCTCTCTATATATATATATGTGTATATATATATATATATATATATATATATATATATATATATAAAAGTTTATCTGACTTAAGATAAAGATATTGTGTTATACATATCAGTTAGTTGACAGTTTTACCAAAACTCCTCATGAATAAATTCTACTTTTTTCATAGACATTTCCAAAATCAAACATCTCATTACCGTCGTACCGATTCCAAACGAGGAAATAAAAATCGATACGATTTTTTCCGAACCTGTCAAGTTTTGTACATTTCGCACACATACTTAAAGTTCATTGTACTACATATATAAAAATGAAGAAGCACAACATATATATTCCACGTATATGTGTATATGATTGTGTACGTACCAGAATTAATGTTGAATTGGTACTTG
Organism: Acanthacorydalis orientalis; assembly: GCA_034766995.1. NCBI lineage: Eukaryota > Metazoa > Arthropoda > Insecta > Megaloptera > Corydalidae > Acanthacorydalis > Acanthacorydalis orientalis. Next base: position 30,921,359 of record CM068315.1, on the reverse strand, counting down.
AAACAACTGTAAATGGAACCATATATAGATGGTTGCGAATAGTTACTCGAGCCAGAGATCTTATTGACAAGTTCCTATTTAGTCTGTGCGAACTTTACCTCATACATGAACGTATTTGCAATGTGGAAACCATTAACATAAACTGGTAAATGGCCTGTTTTTTCCCCCACAGTTTCTAGTTGATAAAATGTATTAGTCATGCAACTTTTAATACAATGCATTTCGATACTATCTTTGATATTTTGCACAGGTGCACTTAATTTCTTTAATTTATGCAGTGAGATCATAATGAAACGTAATTACTTATACATACATGTATATATATATATATATATATATATATATATATATAACATTTTGATGTAACATTGTTTATATATTCAACATTACATTTGTTATCAACTTCAATTATTATTATAATTTCACATTTAATGAAAAAGTGAAAAGTGTATGCAAAACGAGGAGAGAAATCTAACATGAAAGTGTTGATGACTAATAGGCTTTTAAATTAAATCTGGACTTATAATCTAAGTGCATCGTAGTTGTTTTTTCATATAAATGCAACTGCACCGACGTTTTATAACGATGGAACTGTTTGTTGAAAAATATTAGTACAAATTAATTCGGTGCCTTTTTTTTATAGAAAATGAATGTTTGCGGAAAAATTGGTATACATTTCAATCCGCACAATATCCCCCATTATTTTGTATAACTTGGCTCCGTCTTTCGAGTAACTGACGAAGTGCTTGCCGAAAAAATGTTGGTTTGTCTTTGCGTCTATGAAATCGTAATGAATTTTCAGATCTCTTCTTCCACTGTTATAGCATTTTTACATGTCTTATGCATCGTAACATCTTCTCCAAAGCTGAATAAATCATTTCTGTGGATTCAGTAGCAATTTTTTTCAACTGGAATACGACAAATATGCAATACCTAATTGGTTACTTTTCGGACACCATCCTGTTCACTACTGTTTTGTAAGATTATGCTAATAGTCCACAGTACGTAACCCCTTATTTTTATTGTTTACCACATATTTGAAACTTCGTGAGTGGCTTCATTTTGACGAGTCTACCACACTTTTCCTCTGCGAAAATTCTCGGTAACGCTACTTTTTCAAATGCGTGATTCCGAAACATGTCGATTTTATAATGTTACATAATACAATGGCCACATACTTTTTTGCAGTGAAATTGAAAGATAATTTGATAAAAAATACGAAACAAAACTTGACCTACAGAAACAATCCGGCGATCGATAAGTCTACTGCCTGCTACATGTTGAAATAACGAGGTTGTGTTTTGTGATTACCATAGGTTTAATTTTTGCAAGATTGTTTAATAAATAAATGTCATTTTTTACGATAACCGGTATGGTGATTACCACGTGTCGGCCAAAAATCACACGTGATAGATGAGTATATTTTATCACCGAATATTGCCGTGTCCGACAAAAATATTGCGCCGTATTGCCAGTCCGACAAAAAAAACGTGTTTGAAAACGCAGCGTTACCGAGAATTTTCGCAGGGGAAAAGTATGGTAGACTAGTCAAAATGAAGCCACTCACGAAGTTTTAAGATTTTCAAAAAGTTGAGTTTTCAATCGTTGTATGTATAAGAAATTTGTATTACAATTCTGGTATCTTCGCCCACATTGTGAATTATGAACTCGTAGGAAAATATATTTTGTTTACAATTAGTGAAAGTTATGTAAGTAAATTACAAATAAGAAAAAGTAGGATTGTAAACATTCATGTACTGTAAAATCTTATGCTATTCTTGAAGAAACAATTCTTAGTTTTTGTTTTCCAGCCTTATTATTTGTAAATTGATCAATGATTTCGAAAAATTTAGCTTCTTAATATATTTTTTCAACTATTTGTTAATTACAAAAAAAGTGCTGATAGCGGAAATAATCTGTAGATGAATCGGTTTATGGATTGATTAAGATAAGAAACATAAATGAACTCCACGTCTACCAACGATGGAAGAATATAAAATATCGTTTAGATTACTAAATAATAAATCTAGAGAATTGAATCGTTAGGAGAAGACAATAAGAGATGAGTGGATCGAAATATGCCAGATCTAGTTCAAGAGGCCTTTTATAGATGAAGAAAATTTAATATATATATATATATATATATATATATATATATATATATATATATATGTATATGTATGTATATATCTGCGTGGGTCGTTTGATAAGTTGTGTAAATTTCTGATGTTGCGCCACCGTTTATTTGGTAACGTCACGGCTATCAAGTGTTACTTTTTAAACTAGCAAAGATGATATTTTAGCCAGAAGCGACGCATTGTTTACGTTCTACGAATGTTTAAAGCGAGAATTGTAGCAGTTGCCACAAAAATGTAAAAAACAAGAAGGCATTTTTGGGCCAATTTGTTGCCGTGGATGAAACATGGATCCACCACTGTACACCTGAGTCAAAGCAACAGTCAAATCAGTGGACAAAGACTGTTGAAAGTGCGCCTAAGAAGACGAATACCGTTTTGTTAGCTGAAAAGGTGATTGCTACTGTTTTTTGTGATTTTCAAAGAATCATCTTGATCGACTACTAAATGAAGAGAAAAACGATAACAGGAGCTAATTATGCAACATTATTGGAGTGTTTGAAAGAAGAGCTGAAACAAAATGCCAAGATTGGCGCACAAAAAAGTACTCTAGGACAATGCGCCGTCCCATAAATCGACCGTCGCAATGGCAAAATTGCACCAGGCTTCAAATTGATTCCTCATCCACCATATTCTCCGGTTTGGCGTCGTGCGACTTCTTTCCAAACTTGAAAATTTGGCCCGAAAGAAATTCTCTTCAAATGGGAATGTCATCCCTGCCGATATTTTAACAATGCATACTTTACAGACTCGCTGGGCAATGTGTATAGCCCTCAATGGATACTATGTTGAGAAATACAATCGTTTTTTTTCCCCAAAAAACGGTATTTAAATTGCTTTTTACCATACTTTTCAAACGACCCACACACACACAAACACACACACACACATAACATATATATATATATATATATATATATATATATATATAAATAAATATAATACATAACTAATATTTGTAAATTGCCTATATAACCAATCAAAAATGATCAAAATTATTTTTCTACTCATAAAATATTTGATAAAAATGTAGTCTTGTGCTTTATACAAACTTGTATCATGTTTTTTGACATCCAATGCGGGTTATAATTTTCTTATATTCTTTCAAATCCAATAATTGCTGAAAAAGTAAGAAAAACCCTTTATTGATTGTACGACAAGATGATGTTTTCGACTTTTGTATGATTGCTGGTTCTAAATAATTTAATTTGTATCAAAAAAAAAAAATTAATTAAATTCTAACTTTTGCAGCAAATATTTTATTTTTTATAAGTACTTGAAAATGTTAATTATGTTTGTTTAGAAGGTATAGTTTTTTTTTTAATTAAATCAGTGTTGTTTTAGAGATGTGATATTATATAATAAACAAAATATGTATATTGGACACTCAGTCTGGCTAGTGGTCTGATCTGTTAGTCACTCGTCTACTATTGTATCAATTTTTAGTTTATTAGTGTTCTTTCACTAGTACCTTTTTTTAAAATAAACAATTTACAATCTGAAATGTTTCACTTGCTACAAACTATATTATAAAAGAGAAATCGTGAATAATCAAAATTTGCTTATGACACTCGAGCTGTCTTACATAAGTTAATTAAATTGTTGATCTGATTAAAATAATAATTTAATTGACGACAATAACAGAACAAATATTTAATTATCCCAAGTATTTTTTTTATAAATTTCTTTTTTATGACCACACATGTCTAAAGAATTTCGATTGAAGTACTCTTCAAGTATCTGAATTCTCGAAATAAAAATGAATATAGTTCAATCATTCAGCTATTGTTTACTTTATTTAAACGTTTTTATTAACAAACACGAGATACAAAGTGTAATAAAACTGCTAATCGATTTTACACATTTTTAACGACCGGTAATTCGAGCAGTGTTTGTTATAATTAGAAAAAAACGATCCTGAATGTCCATAGGTATTTCAAAACGATTCGATTGTAATAAAACGTGAAATTTTGTGAGGTTGTTCAATCGACGATAAATCGAATGACGTACAGATGAGATTACTAATAAATAAAGTGATTTGTAAACATTGGACTACGAAGAACTTGTGTTGATATTGTACTTCATGTTTAACGTTTTAAAATGTCAACAGTGTATACATTTATATATATATATATATATATATATATATATATATATATATATATATATATATATATATACATATACATACACACACGCGCACACAGACAGTTATACATATTTTTCACTGAAATACATATATGTGTAGACAATTAACCGAATAGTGTTCAAACTCATCGAGAGAACAATGTTTCATAAATGTCGTATAACACTTATTTTGTACACTTGGTACTTGTATTTAATGAATATATAAGTAGTTTGTAGTATATTGTATAATACTGATGTGTTTATAGTTCTTTTCTTTGTATTAACACAGTAATAAAATATCGAGTTGAACGGAAAGTTTTTATTTTTTTTTAAATGTCAGATGTGAAAATTAATTCGGTGCCTTTTTTAAATTGAATTACACAACTCTGTTTTCAATTAAAATATTTTTTCGTCGTTTTAGGATTTTGAAGTGTTAACCTTAATATTTATGTTTAATTGAAAGTAAAATTGCATTTGTTAATCCTATTTGGTTTGTGGACGAATGACATATTTTTTTATGAATTACAATTTGAAAAAAGTCTTTACCATGAAGCAAAATCCGTACTGTGTGTAAAATAATTTGAACAGACACTACGAAGGGGTTTAAAAAAATTGTAGATGACGTTGGATAGACTTGAAAGTATTATTTTTTTAAATGACATCCTTGATTAGCAGTCTGTAAAAATTTGAGCGCAAAACGTTTCTTATTGTTAGTTTAGATTTGACAGCAATCTAAATAAGACGTGTTTGGATATTTTTATGAATTTGATAAATTGAAACATCGTGCGGTTATTGAATTTTTAGTTTTGGATAGTATGAATGTCACTAAAATTTTTGAAAACGTGCGTAATGTGTACGGTGACTCCTCTCCAGCGTATGCCACAGGGGTAAAATGGGCTGCTAAATTTAGAAGAGTTAGAACAACTATCGAACATGACCCCTGCAGTCGCAGCCCTTCAACGTCAGTTTCTGCAAAAAATGTTAGTCAAGTGCACGATATTGTGTCGAGTGACCGGCGAGTGAAGGTGCACGAAATAGCAGAGGCTTTGGGCATATCGACTGGCAGCGTACATTCTATTTTAACTGAAAATTTGAGTATGTCAGGCGAAATGAGTGCCACGAATGGCTGTGGGCCAAAAACGCACAGTTATCAAATTTCAAAAGACTGCTTAGCCACGATGCAGCGCAATAAAAATGATTCTTTGTATCGGCTGGTGACCACTGATGAGACTTGGATTCATCACCACATACCAGAGTCGAAAGAGTAATCGAAACAGTGGACTAACAGTGGAGAAAAGAGATAAGCCACTAAAGAAATTCAAAACTGGTTTATCTGCAGGCAGAGTCATAGCTCCAGTTTTTTGGAATGTGCAAGGAATTTTCTTCGAATTATTTGAAAAAGGAAAATACAATTAACAGCGCTTATCACTGTACTCTTTTGGACAAGTTACGAGCCGCCATTGATGGAAAACGACCTAGAACACAATACAAAAAATACTGTTTCGTCATGATAAGGCTCCAGTTCATTTTCATCGATACAAACAGCTGCCAAAATCCATTTACTTGGCTTCGGATTAGTCCCTCATGCCCCATTTTCACCAGACTTGCCCCTCCCTTACTTCTATCTCTTTCCACAACTAAAAACATTCCTTGCTTGGAACAGATTTAACACAAATGAGGAGGTAATATCCGAAGTAAACGCCTATTTTGTAGAACTTGAGAAATCGCACTTTAACACCAGTACAATAACACTCGAGGAACGTTAGATGAAATACATTAACCTTAAGGGAGATTATATTGAAAAACAAAAATAATTTTACTGCCCTAACTATTGACTTACCATTCATTTCTACGATTTTTTTGAACCCACTCGTATAATATAACACTTTAAAAATGTTATATATCTTGGCCAAGCAGTTGGCATAACCTCACAAAACAGTAGTGAGCACAATGGTGTCCGAAAAGCAACAAATTAGGCATTGTATACTTTTCGTATTCTAATTGAAAAAAATGCGAAGTCGAGGGAATGATTTGTTTAGCAGTTGCGATGCATGAAACATGCAAAAAATGGTAAAACAGTTGAAAAGTTCCGAAAATGCATTACGAATTCACTGACTCAAACCCACCATCTTTCATTGACGACAGATGGAGCAGTCATATAAAATAATGGACGATATTTTGAGGATTGAAACATTAATTTTCTATAAAAAAGCCACCGAATTAATTTGTACACCTGATACAAAATTGAATTAAACAAATCTGCTCAATAAATGTTACAATTTGCACATCATGATATTGCTGTTTCTAAATATTTCATGAGCTGAAATTGATTGGCGATCTTTGATTAGTTCAGAACTATAAAAAAAATCAAATAGATTTCTAGAATTTTTCAAGAAATAAATGTCTACTGATATCAAATAAGGCAAATGTTGGCTGTGTCTAAAATTATCTCATTAATCTTTTCCATATTTCTATCTTACTAAGCATGAAACTGTGTTTGAAAAATGAAATCATCTAAAATAATCCAATATAATTATATTTCTAATTATATCTTTTGAAATAGTCATCACATTGAAATAGTTCATAAATTTAAATCAGACTCTTTCCGTAATATCGATTCTGTCATCATTCTATCTTATAGTCGTTAATTATGAACTTAAATACTTTAATAACAGTTTTATTTTAACATTTGTTATGGCGTTAATGGCTTCACGTACGCTTAATTAGCTCGGATATTTATAAGCGTTCTAAAATAACTATTAAAAAACAGTTAATGACTTTATATGTCAACATGTCCAAAATCACAAACAAGACTGTACAGTTACTCGTTGATGCTTTTGAAAAAAAAGGGAAAATATGCCTAGAAAGTATTTATTCTAATTATTTATATATATATATATATATATATATATATATATATATATATATATATATATATATGTATATATGTATATATATATATATATGTATATATATATATATATATATATATGTACACACCTACATTTCTCACTTATCACGTGACGAGAAATGTTTTCTTCATCAGCTCATAGGTTTCAAGTTTAATTCATTAAAGTTTCGGTTTTAAGTATTTTTTTATGTTTAAGTATATTATGTTGTAAAAATCAATAAACAGTTTTTTTTTCTGTTTCTTTCTGTTTTTCTGACAATATTGACGGGTTATATATTATTTTTATAAATAAAGATTATTTAAATAAAGTTACAAGTAAATAATAAATCTGTAATTTCTTTTGTTACTAATAAGTTTGATTATTATTATTTTTTATTTACTTTTTCTATCAATTGAAACTTGGTTTTAATGAGCGTTTTTTTGTAACATTTGTAATATGTATTATTTTATAAAATAATGATTTATGATAATTTAGTCGAAAAATATTAATTCGGTGTATAAAGTACAAGTTTATAAGAGAGGTAAAATATAATGTTTTAAACAATTTTTTTAATTGTGTATATAACTCAGTAAATAAATCATGGAATATTTCATTTGGAGAATGTTTATCGAGGCTCGTTTACATAAAACTACGTAATCTGTATGTAAAATTCACTATGAGATGTTAAAGAGACGTGCAACATATTCTTTTGCAATTAAAAAAAATATATGTGAAGACAGTACATGTTTCTTGAATGAAATTGATATAATCTTCACGCCGCGTGCTTCGCGAATCTTGTAATGCGCGCCGAAGAAAGATATTTATTTTAATTTATGCTATTGGAAATTCCAAGCAATATATTTTTAGAAGTACTGCCTGACAAAAATCAAAAGACAAAAATAATTGATTCAAGTTCGGAGTCAAATCTAGCCACCGAGTAACAAGATTGCTTGTCGACCCTGGCCTTGGCCAACTGGATTCCTTTCGAAAAACCAGTCTTCGGCGACGAACTGCGAGAAGACCGTCGCGCGACAAAGATCATCGCTGCGACGGCGTTATCGATCGCGGATCGTCGGTTCTTTTCTCGTACGCGCGTCGGTTCCGTCGGATCGTAATCTGTACTGCACACACCGGCATCACTACACTTTTTGGAGAAGGATTTCCAGTAGTGTTTTTTTTCTCTCGTTGCTGTTGTAATTTGTGTGTTTGTGTTCGAATGTCGGCATTGTTGTCATTCCATCTCTAAGGACCATGCATAAACATCTCGGCTCATCATAGGCGGATTAGGATCGTGAGAGAATGGTGCATGGTGATGAGACGCGTTTTTCAGTCTTCTCGGAAATTGCATCTTTATACACAAAAAATACATTTCGACGGTATTCTACATTCTTGAAATGTGAAATAAATATTATTCTTTTTGTACACCTTTTTTACTGTTAAAATTCGCCGAAATTTTCTATACAAATTAAACTACGTTGTGTATAATTTCTTTTTATGTTAGATATTTTAATCTGGTCGTAGTTTCAGTAAACAAGAATATAAAAAGTCTAAAAGAGTATGAGAATAATATAATAACAAATGTTAGGTTGGTGCAAAAATAATTGCGATTTTCGAGTATAAAGATGCATGTCTGTTGAGTACTGATAGTTATATTTGTTTATCTATTAAAATCACGTTATTAACAGGGTAGTTCCAGTTTTCAAAATTAATTTATTCAGAGGTGTGGAAAAACCTTATCTTTATTCAAAAGGGTCAGACTCATTAAAATACATCTATGATTCAGTATCAAACTTAAAGACATCTTAATTTAATGTATTTGTAAACTAATGGCTTTGAACCGTCAGTATTAAACTGTATATTACCTGGAATTACAATTACCATACCTTCCGAAATCATAAACCGGCCACGCTATGCGATAGAGAAGTTATGAAGTCACAAGTCAATCAGCAAGCCAGAGTATCCAGATCACAACATTATTTTTAAGTTATAACTCTTGTTTTTACTGTCAGAATAAACGTAAAATCACAAAAAATCGACTTCTATTCATTAATTTAAAAAGGAGTGAACTTCTCACTCCTTAGTACTACACTAAGTTGGTAGTATTACTTCTACACGCAACAATATCAGTTAAATATTATATTTATTAATCAAAATAAAAACCATTGGTCTGAACACATTTCTCTCAAAGGAAAACAAGTTTGTTTATTCCTACAAGATAGAATTCTGGAGTCCTGCAATTAACGAATTTATCGAAAGCACTTTGAGATGATGCTGATCTTTGAAAACCTTTTCTTGTAGGAAATTACTCAAACGTTTAAAAAATAATAATCTGTCAAAGACAGGTCCGGAGAATGAAAGTAGGGTTTCATAACCCAATTTAATTTTTTTAAAGTCATTTGTGAGATGTGTGGTCGGATGTTGTAATGAGAAGTATTGATCATCTTCGATTGACTAATGCTGGTCGGCCGTAAACGATGCACCTTTTTTGTTTTTTTTTCAATTAGACTCAAATGTTGAACAACTGTTAAATGATCAACATAAAGTTCTTCTGCCACCTCTCGAGTTGTTTTACGTGGGTCCGCCTCAATTATAGTTCTTAAATCATTATTGTCTATAGTTGAAGGACGTCTGTGATCCTCCTTATCATCAAGATTTTCGTTTCCATTACGAAATGTTTGGAATCAGTGTTGAGCTGTACGTTCACTAACTGATTCTTCGCCAAAAAAACATTTGATATTTCGAGTAGTTTTTGTTACTGTACGTCTTAATTTAAACTTGTACAAGATTGAGTTGGTGCAGCAAACATATGCAGACCTTTTGCAATGTCAAACTGCATGCACTTATTAATTTAATAATAAGTGTATTTTATTTTAAGTAATGAATCAATGCAAATCCGATTCTGAATAATGCTGTGTTCTCTCTTGGACTCCCCTGTGGACTGTACTGTGATCTAATGTGGATTCCCCTGTGGACTCCTGTGGACTGCCAGATCCGATTGTGGACTAGTCAAATTTTGAACTAAACTGCTCTTGTTGACAACACGAAAAAGGCACTGAAAAACCTGTGTCTACAACACTAGCCTGCTGTAACAATGCAATATGCCTTCGTAAGCACCGGCCAGGCTGTCTACTGCTTTTAATTGTTGAATACAAATTTCTGACGCCGATCACACATACTCGAGTCATAACAAAACTCATACAACAAAATAGCGTGAATTTGCTTTTTTCCCTGATTAATTTAAGAGGTTATATCCAACAATACTAAAGAATGAAAACAATAGACATAAGCTGAAATCAATAGTGCCAATTTTATTGTTTACAATGAAATATAAAAAAAGATAACGATAACTAGAAAAATCGGCACCAAATTTAAAATGATAAAAACCGCAATTATTTTTCCACCAACCTAATACTTTTTAGTTCAAAAATGACGAAATAAAAAAGTACAACACACAAATAATTAGAAAACTTCCAGTTATAAATATCGATTATTTTATATTATCAAGAGACAAACAATGGATCAATCGTTATGTACATTCCTATCTACAATCACAGACTTTCTGTCCTGTTATAAGTGAAACATTCGATCCATTTTTTTTATATGAAACATTCGACAAAATCGATTTCTCAATGAAAGCTGCATACCGTAGATTCGAACTTGAGACATATTTATCAGTGCAATGTACAAACAACTCAGTTACATCCGCTTCTCCGCAGGTAGCAACAAATAGACCAGGTGTGTAAAATATAAACGAGACCATTTGCTCTCATTTCCATACTAATGTCTCGGTTATCAACTATATCATGTTTATTTATTTTAAACAATCATTTCGAAAAGAAAAACATGTACAAATTATTTTCTTTCGTACGTATGTTAATTTTATTTCATGTACAATTCTTAAGGAAGTTGAAAAAAATGAGAAATGTGTAACGTAACTACTTGGACTTGTCGACACGTTATAAAAATAAAAAAAGTTTAATAACTAATGTAATTATATATATATATATATATATATATATATATATATATATATATATATATATATATATATATATGTATATATGTATGTATATATTTCTATATGCACTTGAGTAAATTGTATAAAATGTTAATTAATGTTTGAATTGAGTTTCTGTTGACTTTTTTAAAACAATCAAATTGATCTTACGAATCCTCGACAGTGTTTATTTTAAAATACACACAGTTGTCCATTAACACGGATCACGGATCACACAACACGGATCTTACGACCGAGCAGGATACTTGTACGTTCGATTTTATTTATTTTATTGCTTTCTGTTTGTGATAAATAATATATAGGCGCATATGTTTATTTTTAATAATCAAATACCGGTCACAAAGACTTAACGATCTGTTTAAAGCGACCGTGTCATTTCTAAACTCTTCAGTGTTTTATTTTTGTATAAAAATCAAATATAGAAAAAACTACAATTTATAACATCTACCTTTTTTTCCCCTTTCAAAAACGCTACTGTAAAATAATTGAAACTATTTCATACGATGTACTCTTATCGCGATTCTTGTCGTTCGCAGTTCTGTATGCGGTTACGTTTTCACTACAGGTTTTACTATTCGTTGCGACCTTGGAGTTCGCGTATTCGAGTCGCGGAAATTTCACGGTACGCAGCTCCCGTGAACATCGAGTATATCTGTCTGTGTTTGTAAATGTATTCATGAATGTGTAGTATGTCAGTGATTCTCAACCGCAGGTATATTATGGACCAGTTCATTCTGAAACATTAAAATTGTAACCACGAAAATTATCTTTATATATGCATAAAATCGAAATTATTCACAAAATATTCGATGATGTCGACTTATTTTTTTATGATGTCTCGGTTTCTTGGTACTCAAATATGTATATCTTTTTTTAAAACAGCAGCGGTTCAATCTATCTGCAATAATGATTATATATAGTCATAAATGAATTTAAAACATATATTTATTGTTTCATTCGGTTACATGTATATGCTTATAATTAACAAGTGGGCGAGCACATCGAGCTCGGGGGTTGGTGAATGCAGCGAACATGGGGTGAACCTCCATAGTTTAATATAAAACACAATTAAAAAAGACAACTGTTGTGACATATTGATTTAAATACTTAAAAATTGGTGTGCTCCACTAATCATTGTTTTGAATTTATTTAACCATCTTTGAGTCATTAGATGCCTCATATATGAGAAGGTGGAACACTATAGTCAGGTGGCTGTTTATATATATATATATATATATATATATGTATATACATAAATATATACACATATACGTGGGTCGTTTGTAAGTATGGTAAAAAAGCAAGTTAAATATCGTTTTTGTGCAAGAAAGATTTTATTTCTCAACATAGTCTCCATTTAGGACTATACACTCGGTCCAGTGAGTCTGCAAAATACATATGGACATCAGCGATGGCATTCTCATTCGACGAAAATTTCTCGCCGAGCCAAATTTTCAAGTTTGGGAAGACGAAGAAGTCGCACGGAGCCAAGTCCGAAGAATAGGGTGGATGAGGAATCAATTTGAAGCCTAATTCCTGTAAGTTTCCCATTGCGACGGTCGATTTGTTGGACGGGACGTTGCCCTAGTCAAACAGCATTTTTTGTACATCAATCTTGACCGTTTTTGTTTGAGCTCTTCTTTCAAACGATCCAATAATGTTGTAAAATAGGCTCCTTTTTCCCTTCGTTAAGTAGTCGATCAGGATGATTCCTTGGGAATCCGTGAAAAAACTGGGGTTATCATCTTACCAGCAAACAAAATTGTCTTCACCTTCTTCGGTGCACTTTCACCAGTTGTTGTCCACTGCTTTGAATTCTGCTCTGACTCAGGTGTGTAGTGTTGGATCCAGGTTTTATCCACAGAGGCGAATCGACGTAAAAAGGTCTGCTCTTTTTTTCCCTTATTGCAGAAACTGCTACAATGCTTGCTTCAAACATTTGTAAAACGTAAACAATGCGTCGCTTTTAACTGAAATTTAGCCTCTGCTAGTTTGAAAAGTGATACTTGATAGTCGTGTCGATACCAATTGAATGGTGGCTCCACTTCATAGAAATTCACCAAACATATGAAAAAGTACCCACGCATGTACATATATATATATATATATATATATATATATATATATATATATATATATATATATATATATATATATTACATTCAGTTCGACTTAAGTCTCTGACATGTGAAGACTTGTTTTGCTGTCGTATATTGTAAAACATATTATGGATTTATTGTTTTGATCAAAAAAAGTTTCTAATATCTCAAAAAAATGATTGATTACCAACCTCTAGAAGAACACATAAGACATTAGATGTTATTTCATTTTTGATCGAAATTTAAAGCAAAAACTGCAACAAAAAATAATTGTGTTATCTACGGGGACGTTTTGAAGGTCAATAAGGGCCAACGTTGGTTCAGAAAATTTTGCAGTCGTGATTTATCTGATAGTATTTGAAGTGAGCGACCTGATGAATTCGATAATGATGGTTTAAATTACTGGTTGAGTCGAATCCAAGATGCTACCGTGCAAGAAATGGTTGACACACTTGAAGCCCTTTGCTCGATAGTGCAATGGAACCTTCATGAAATCAAAAAGGTATTCAGGTTAGGCATTTGGATTCCACATTAAAGAAAATATTTTTTTACGGAAAAACGGAGTACATTTTAATATACAAAATTTCCCTTATTGTTTTATATAACTTTGCGCCATCTGTCGGATAACTGAATCCCTTGTTGAAAAAAGATGGAGGATGTAAGTCGAAGAAATCGTAATGCATTTTCCAAACTTACATCCACATTACCTGTGATTTTTGTTGATTACATTCTTTCAACATACATTTGTCAAAAAATAATTTTCGCTTCAAATTTGTTTTCTGATCGCCAATCATTGATTTTTAATTATTCTAATCATTACTTAACCACATTTCGCTAGCAATGCCATCATCCTCAAACCGATCAAGTATAGAACAATCTATTGAAATCTGAAAGAAGATTTTTCTTTACTCTTCTGAAGATGAAATCGTCAACGAAATTCGTATAATTTTAATTAGATACAATTTAGATTAGGAAATCTTCAGTATAGTTTATGTCGATTGAAAATTCTTTCTGAAAATGGATTTAGTTGCAGTACTAAAATAGGTCTAGTCTTATTGATACTAGGTGTACAAATTAATTCGGTGTTTTTTTAAAATCTAAAATGAATGTTTGTTAACGGAAAAATGGAATACATTTCAATCATCAAAATAGCCCCCATCATTCTGTATAACTTTTTTCCATTTGTCGGGTCAGTATCGAATCCCTTGTCGAAAAGAGATGTCGAATTTAAGTCGAAGGAGTCGTATCACATTTTCGAACCTCTTCTGCTGTTTTAGCATTTTTTGCACGTTTTTATGCGTCAAAACATTCTTCCTCCAAAAATTAATAAATCATTCCTGCGGTCTCGGCAGCACTTTTTTCAACTGGAATGAGAAAAGCATCCAAATCCTAATATGGTACTTTTCGGACATCATCATGTTCATTACTGTTTTGTGAGGTTATGCTAACTACTTGGCCGAGATATATAATGTTTTAAAATGTTAAAGTTGGTATTTGAAAATTCTAAAACGACAAGAGAATAATTTAATTTAAAACATAGTTATGATTGATTCAATTGAAAGGCAGTTAATTTTTATGCATAATATTAATTGTATTAGGATTTCTTTTCTTTTCTCAAACATATTGATATTTTATAGAGCTTATTAAATATTTCCATCTTTATTTCTTACTCATGCTATTGTATTGTATATTATTATAAATTAAAAAAAACACACTTTTTTCATAATTTCAGTTTAGATTTCTTTAATTTTTTCGTAATTTTATTCCTGAAATCATTTTATATATGTTTCTTACTTATTTTTTGTCTTTTGGTTATAACATTTTATAAAAATGAAATATTTTCATAAAAATATAAGTCTGTAGGAATACATTTACTTTATTTTTACAAACATATTTATTCACATAGGTAATTGTAATTGTACGGTTATTATTTTTATAAAAGTGCGGTTAGAACTTCACCTGATATAATTTTTTTCTGATTTTTTTAAACTGAAAATTCATCGAGCGATTGTAATAATAATAATGTCTGTGTAAAAAAAATATTTGATATAATAAATATATAAAATGTCTGTATTGTACAATTTGTGTT
Organism: Acanthacorydalis orientalis; assembly: GCA_034766995.1. Classification (NCBI taxonomy): domain Eukaryota; kingdom Metazoa; phylum Arthropoda; class Insecta; order Megaloptera; family Corydalidae; genus Acanthacorydalis; species Acanthacorydalis orientalis. The sequence continues at coordinate 30,906,000 of CM068315.1, read as the reverse complement.
CTATATGCTGTTGAAATAAAAAATTGTAACATTCGAATCGATTTGGCACGAAGATATACACACTGTTTATTCCCTCGTGTGTCAAATATTGTTTTCGTTTTTTTGTTTATAAAATTATTCAGAAATTCGATCGATAAGACTGAAGAAGACCTTAATTTTAAATTCACAGTGTCACATGACATTTGAAATATTTTTCAACACGAAAAAAACATGTTACATAAATAATCACACATACATTGTACAAGACGAGTACGAAATTAATTTTTAACACGCTCTCTTATGTATATATATATATATATATATATATATATATATATATATATATATATATATATATATAAATTAATAACCGAGAAGTTTAATTGTGCATACATGTATTCCGGATACATCAGACTACGATGACTCACAGTACAAAAAGTCTTGAAAAAATGAAAATTTGATAACCCTGATGTTTTAATATGAATTCATTCGGCCAGCATGCAGGATGTTCCTCGAATGGCCATGGTGTGACATTGAACGGATTCGCCGGATCACATTTGTGTTTCAGTGGGAATAAAACGAGACATTGTCTAATTATTACTACGATTTTTTTTTATTGCGTCGGAATTGGATGAGTGCTTTAGTCAAATGTAATTGCGGATCGCCAATGCATGACGCTTCTTAGTATCTGAAACAGCGGTGTATATATCCTTGATAGTAGATGAATTATAAATACACAGACGTGTATATAATTCTTTTTTTTTCGAACAGTTTCTACAAGGAAACGTTAAAAATAAATTGGCATTGTTTCCTATTTATAGTATTTTTATAAAGAATTTCGCGTTTTCTTTAACACCTAATCATTTTAAAGATAATGATCATTGTGTATAATTTCAAGGATTTCTAATAAATGGATTCTTAATATATTGTTTACGTAATACGAGCTTATCTCATTTCTCTTTAGGTTTTTTTTAAACATTGCACATATTTCTTAAAACATACGAAATAAGTACAATATTTTTCTATCTATTTCTATCAATATGTCAGTTACGATTGATTTAAAGTGTATTAGTTTAGCAAGGAATATGCATGCCTCTCTCTCAATTATACGAGGGCCGAGTGATTGACAAGAAAACACATTTTTTGAGCAAATTCTTTTTTTTATTTTTCAAGGTAATCTCCTTTTAACTCTATGCACTTAATCCAATGCATTTCCAATTTTTTTATCCCTTCCGAATATAACGGTTTTTAAAACTCCTCAAAATAAGCATTTACAGCAGCGATAACTTCTTAATTTGATGCAAATCTTTTATCTCCGAGCTATTTCTTTAAGTTTGGAAACAGGAATAATAAGGCATACGGTGCCAAATCTGGAGAATATAATGGAGATGGAAGTAATTTCTAGTGCAATTTATGCAATTTTGCCATCGAAATTGTTGATTTGTGTGCAGGTGCATTGTTGTGATGGAAGAGTACTTTTTTCTTTGCCGAATGAGGACGTTTTTTCTTGATTTAATCATTCAGCTGGTCCAATAATGATACACAGTAGGCTTCTATTATTGTTTTCTCTTTTTCAAGATAGTCGATTAGCAATATTCTATGAGCATCACAGAAAACAGTCAGTATAATCTTTCCAGCTGACGCAATGATTTTTGCCATCTTTGGTGCACGTTCGCCAGGAGAAGTTCATTGTTTTGACTGGTTTTTCGTTTCAGGTGTATAGTGATGGATCCATTTTTTATCAATGGTTATGTATCGACGCGAAATTCATGTCAATTAAGTTTAAACATCGTTCAACTCGCATTTGAAATGTTCATTCGAAAGCGTTTTTGGTCAAATGTACGCAAACACGGGACCCGTCTGGCAAATAGCTTTTTCATAATGAAATGTTCATGTAAAATATTCCGTACACGTTCATCTGAGATTCGTACTATCCCAACTATCTCATGCAATTTATTTTTACAATCATTTAAAACAGTGTCATGGATTTTTATAATCATTTCTTCGGAAGGTCACTTCAATTGGACGACCTGGATGTTCTCCATCACAAACGCTTGTACGACCACGTTGAAATTCATTGAACCAATATCTTATGGTTGTTATCGAAGGTGCAGAGTCTTCGTAGACAGCGTGTAACTTTTCTTTAATTTTTCCACACGTTTTCTCATCCAAAACCAGAAATGGAATCACTGACCGATTCTAATGTTTTTTCTATAGTTAAAAAAGAGCAATAGTTGTTAACTTTGAATGACTGTCAAAACTAAACTAATTAACGCATTGTGCTTAAACTCTGACAGCAGTATTTTGAAAGATAATACTGTTTAAAGATATTGCAATTTGATATTAATGGTACCATCTCTTGTCAAACATGGATTATTATGATTCTACCTTCGTATATCTGTGCACATTTTCTTTGTCCAGGCTTTTATTTGGTTTCCGCATACTTTTTGCATTTCATCTCAACCGAAAAGATAAAATTTGCTTTCAGCGGTGAAAATTACTTTGTACCAAAATTTGGTATACTTGTTTCTATGCTTTTTAGCAAATGTTAGACGCCGCTTTCTATTAATGCTGCTAATGAAGGGTTTTCTTCTAGCTAGTCTGTTTTTGTAGTCATTTACTTAGGCCCTACTAATTGTAAGTGCGTTAACATTTTTTGTAGTTGTATTCCAAACAGTAGCAGAAAGTTTAGGAGCACTGAAAGGATTCTTTCTTACTTCCTTCAAAATTTCACGCTCATCCCGGTCATTTATTTATTTTCTCGCTATATTTCGAGGGTTATTTTCGACACTGCTTTCACCTTTGTACTGTTTTATAATACACTGCACGGTAGAATAACTTCTTTAAACCAATTTACGAATGTCGCTTAGAGATTTACCGCTTTCATGTAATGAAATTACAAATTTTCTTGTTTCTATGGTTGTTTCGAATGCGTTTCTTCCCATCATTGCTGATATCTATTTCACGTACCACAAAACAATCAAAAACTTTGCTATTCTAGAGATATCAATTTTACGAACCCTCCTAAGATGAAATTCTAAGTTTTATTGTGTTCACTTTTACAGTTCTCAAACGAATACTTAAATGTATGTGTACGAGTGTCGCAGAACTTGTACAAATTTTACCTTATTGCACCTATTTTTATTTAAAATACAAAAATGATTATTTTTTCTTAGAAAAATACGATGCAATATCAGTCTACACTGTAGACTACAAAACTATTTATGCTATTCAATCATTATTTACTATTTTTTTCTTGCCTCTTCTTGTGTATGAATACAATTGTACGATCTTTCAGCAATATCTTAAACACTTTTTAAATGATTAGAAAATGTAGTGCTAAAAATATTAACACAACTAATGAAGACATGTATCTTTTCACAAATTAATTTTAGTTCTCCTCACAATAGAAAAGGATTTTGGATCAAAATATTCAATCAATTAGTTTGTTTATGTTTAATGTGCATTTTTATATCGGACCCATAATCTCAAAAAAAAACTAAATACCATGAATACATAGGGAATGGAGTATCAAATGAAAATTGAATTCGTCTAATTTTTGTCTTGCAGTTATATATGTTTGACTGGAATTTTTTAAAGAAAAATGTTTTATTTTTGAAGATAAAAAAGATGAAAGAATCATTTTGAATAATATATCACTTAAATGAAATGTTAATAACATCTAACAATTTCACGAGTATTCATTGTACACAATCTGATAAGAAAATGTTGTGGATTTAAATAAAAACATATTCAAAAAACTGATGAGAATAATTATGTACATAAATTTAATTATTATTTATTGCAAACAGTTGAGTTATTTCTCGGAATCGTTCAAATGAATTTGATGGAATGATAATTATAATTATGTATAAAATCCTTTTCTTAAAATTTGTATGCTGATAAAGTAAACACAGTTTTTATGAATAGTCTTTTCTATTTATCAATTAGTGAAGAGAGTTTTTTTTGTTGATTGCTATAGTGAAAAAAAATCAAACTGATTTAAAACATTAATTCTTAATCAATTATATTTTTTGAAAATGTTTTGTTCATATTTTTCACATTCCTTAATATTTAAATTTTTCATTTAACTATTTTTTTTCCATAAAAACATTGAATCAGTTACAAAACAAAACTTTCGTTTATACAAAAAAACGTTATACTTACACTTATTAATTTATTAAAATTAATTTTCATGATTTATTTGAAATTTCGGAACGTTTGTGTGGGTTTGAAGAGATATATTTATAGATTGGAAGATATTTTGTTACTGCAATTATAACAAAACTTGTTGTAAACATTTTCTATACTGTTTCAGTAAAAATAAAATGAACTTTTAGATAAATCATTTTCGAAACATTGTTTCTGGGAGAAACTTTTTTAAAAGTATATAATTATTCTTTAAGAGTTTATACTTTAACGATATTCCTAAATGTACAAGGAAAAAATAAACAAATATAAAATGTTTCACCTCTTACTAATATCTTTTTACAAAAAAAAAATAGTGAAATTAATCAAACAGATCGATTTTCATAATTTTCAATTAGTCTGATTTGTCGAAGCGATATTAATAAATTATATTTGCTTTTTAATTTTATGAAAATTGTATTATGTAACATTATATATATATATATATATGTGTGTGTGTATGTGTATATGTATATATATATATATATATATATGTATATGTATGTATGTATACAGTGGCCAGTAAAAGTATTTAAACAGTTTTGGCATTTTTAAACAAAATGCTATTTTACTCTTTAAATTAAACGCGTTGTTTTAGATTTTTCACTATTTTGTTTTAGTTAAATCTATTGTACTTCATTTTATAATTACAAATTTAATTTTCATTAATACATTTTTCCAGGAAACTAAAAAATATACAACGCAATAGTATTCAAACAATTGATAAATAACCATCGAAATGTAATGTAATGTTTAAATTAATATTTTGTAAGGTTTCCATTAGCATTAATTACAGCTAGAAGTCGTTTTGGCATAGATTTAGCTAAAATTAGTGTTTGTTTTGGCATTTTTTTCTCCATTCGTCCAAAAGTATCCCTTTTAGCTGTTTTTTTTTATTGGAATTGTCACGTTTTCTGATACGCTCTTCCATAAGGGCCCAAAGGTTTTCTGTTGAGTTCATCTCTGGTGATTGAGGAGGAGTTTGCAGTACATGTGGACAATTATAATTGAAAATTATAAATGATCCAAGGCGGCACGTTGTAACCGATGTGCTTCGGATCGTTATCTTATTGGAAATAAAAACTCCGATCTATTCCCATATTTATTTCACTTTCTTTCAAATTATTTTTTAATATGTTTAAATAAATTGGATTTATCATTGGATGGATTTGACATTATGATTAATCATTTGTAGTGAAATCATATAAACGTTTTTCTTGATTTTTGTCGAGTAAGTTCATCAGTTATTTTCAAAGTATCAATATGATTTAATATTTCTTGTTCTGTATACAAAAGCACCATACTATTTAACCTTTCCTCTGACATTGTATTTCGAAGAAAGTTTTTCACTCCTTTAATATTGAGAACGATCTTTCTCCCGATACATTTGAAATAGGAATAGTGAAACAAATTTTTAAAATAATTCCAACGTTTGGAAATGTTGAGCACATTTTTCATTTACTTCCTGGTATATTTTTGTGACAGTACTGAATTTGTTTTTATTTTCACATATAAGTGGATGAATGGTTTCAACTCATCATCAAAATGCATAATATCAATATCACTTTGCATTTTTTACACACATTTATTATTATCGGCTAGGAAGTTGAAGTGTAAGAATCGTTTATTTATATAATCATTAATTTTTTTCCCGAGCTCGGGGCGGGGGCCTTCCCGGTGCCTCTGGCGGTCGCCTCATCTGACATCCAGCTTGACCCGACACTGACATTACATGCTGTTCCATCTAACCAAAATTTATTCTAGCTTTGAACTCTATGCGCATTTACTCAATGTTTCAACATCAAAACTGAAAGTCATGAAATGGATAACTTTATTATAAAAATTCGCCGAAAATATCTTGACATATTTTAAGTTTGCTTGTTATTTTTGAGATCTTCATTAGGACACTGACGACCTCCCAGTCCGACCTCTCCTTAATCCGCCACTGTATGTATGTACATAATTTTTTTTTTTTGATATTATTGCGAGATTACACAATCTTTGAATAGAAGAAAAATCATCGTACGTTACATTGACGTACACAACATGATTAGATCGTTAAATTTTTTTGTAATACTAACAAAATAGATAAAATATTATTTTTAGCTCAAGTAATGATAGAAAATCTATATGTGGTTTGACAGAAACAACCAACATAGTAATATAGTACTTTTTATCAGCAGTTATCAGCATGATGACAATGGCTCAGTTTTTTTTACAACTCACATGTTTATAACTTAGATATATGTTTTATTTTATATCACATTTCGCACATACTATTTAAGTATAATAATACTTGTTAGTAATTACTTTTTCCATTCATTAATTAATAAGAAAATGAGTAATCAGAACGAAATAAATATTCAATTTAAACTTGATAACATATCGAACAAAATTTAACTTTGATTTACTACTGGGCTGGTAGAAAAATAATTGTGGTTTATGCACCCATTTGTCAATCTTTTTTTGATTTTCCTTGCTGTTTTAAGTGGTCTAAAACTGTTGGATGACTAACGCCTAGACTAACTTTTGTAAAAGCTCTCTCGAATTGTTGTGCATGTTTTTGATTCAACTAACGCCTTCAGTTGGTCGTTATGAACTGAAGAAGAACGTAAACGACCTACTTCATCTTCAAGGCTCTCGTCCCCAGCACAAAATTTTTGGAACCACCATTACAGGTTTCCTAACAGTACCCACACCAAAAGCATCGCTTAGTTTATGAGCAATTTCTGTTGCTATATAACTCGTTTTGAACTCATACAAATTGCTCTTATTTGATTTTTTTCCATTTTTAATTCAATGGCTCAAATTGAAACAAAGTTAATAATAGAACTAAAGTCAATGTTACTAAAATACAGACTGAAAAATACACTTTAAAATAATATTAATGTGAACACAGTGGAATGACATTTTCATTGAAAAAAATTAAGATTAGAATTCAGAAAATAAAAGTGACAGTTATTTCCTACCAGCCTAATATTTACCGGTTTGATTTTAAACCTGTGCTTACATTACTAAATCATTTATCTAAATATATCTTATAATAATCGAAAATATTGGTTTGAATTTAACATATTTCCTTTTTAATTAACAAATTCCACAAACCGTAACCTTACAATACATTTTATAAAAAAAACCGTTCGAGTAAAATAATTCATGAAGATAATTACAAGAATTGCAAAAAAATCAATACATTCACTTACAAATAAATTTACTATCACATTCAAAGATGCAAATTAAGTAATACCATTCAAGAAAATGTGTATATATATATATATATATATATATATATATATATATATATATATATATATATATATATGACAAACAAGAACAGGAAAAGAACAAATTTAAAAATACACTTTTTCACATTCTTCTGAGTATACAATTTATTATTGTAACTATTGAAAGTAAAAAAATAAAACAAATAAGAAATGTCCTTGATATGTGAATAATTTAGTAACGTACAAGTCATTTAATTCAAAATCGCATAGAAAGTAACTTATTGTAATATTTTTCAAGTTTAGAAAGTGTTCTCTCGATACGACAATATGTCAGCGAGGAAGTAATGTTTGAAACTAAAATAACTGTACAATTTAATAGACGTTTAATATAGAGCAGAGAAGTAGGTTTTTTATACGAAATTAATTTACTTCGTATATATATATATATATATATATATATATATATATATATATATATATATATATATATATATATATGTATGTGTGTATATATATATAAATTGAACACACATAAAGAAATAACTTTATCAAAAAAAATAATTATTCAATAACAATAATGATTGATTTTTTTGTGTGCACTTACGAACCAAAATTATATTTATTTTAAAGAATTTTGAAAAATTATTTACAGCTAGAAATACAACATTATTAAAATAAAACAGTTCCAAAAATCTAGATCAACGGTAGGCAAGTTGCGGCTCGAGAGTCGCATGTGGTGCCTAAAGGTACTCTGTGTGGCTCCTGAGACAATATTGGGTTTCATTTCCATTTTTACTAAACTTTTATATCAATAATTTATGGTAGTATAGTATGCATCAATATTGGAATATTTTATAATATATAAGCGGGTAATTCACATTATAAGACTTGTAGATTTCCTGTTCGTAGTCAGTAGAGAATTGTATTATCGATTGTTGAAAATGTGTTTAAAATCATTAAATACGATGTCTGGCAGAAAGAAAGGAGATTGAGTCAAAAAAAATATTTTTCTCTACCTTAGCATTTTTTGAATGATAGAATCGTACTTAAGACACATTAGCTATTGAAATGTACCGAACCCATAATTAAAAATGATCAATAATCAATTACTGATCATTTTTGATCAGAAAGAACTAGAGCATGGTTTGTTAAGTGAGTGGAACATTTGTTTGTAAAAGAGAATTTAAACACAGTTTCAGAAGTATAAGAAAGATTAAGATTATGTCAATTAACATTTAATTACTGAGCACGGAGAGGCTTCAAAGTATCCTCCGATGGCTCAAACGAACTTACTTATTATTTTCTTTCATAATTAACAACATTTTTGGAATTTCTCTGTGAAAATGAATTTCAGGTACTCGGGTTATATGTGTTTTCTTTATAAATGTTATTGTTCATAATAAAAATTACATTATTTATTGAATTAATTGAAGCAAAATATTTAAAATCAATTAAATCTTTCACCAGAAACTACAGAACTTTTCTCAAATATCCTTTTAATTTCATCTTTCTATCTTTATGTTTTGTCTATATAACAAGTAAATAAAATTTTCTATTATATTTATCTGAATAAACATTTTAAACGACTAATAATAATTCTCAAGAAAACATTGACCGTTACGAGGTATGTACATAAAATGTTTATTCTTACAGCTACCACTTTATCAGATTTTATATAAACAACAATCTAATGAAGCGCTAACAAACCCATTTAAGATATTGCTTGATATAAACATCGGTAAACTTTAATTCGTTATCAATATCTCGAGGCTTTTATACCCTTCATAGTAATGTCAATAACAGTATAGATGCTTCAGAGTATATATATATATATATATATATATATATATATATATATATATATATATATATATAAAGCAACCTATAAATTCACGTACAACGTTCATTAAACAAATACTAAAATTTTCGTTACAAGAGGATTGTGTTTGCAAGTAGTTCACTATTCTGCAAAACCACACACATCGATCAGATTAAATTTCAGTATTACTTAATGTGATACTTATTCTAATTAAACACGCGTTTTGACGCCCGAACAAACGGAATAATATTTGTCAATTTCGTTGGAATTGGCGTGATCGTACTGTTTTAGATTCGAACTTTTTGAGAATTGTCATTACTGGAGATGAGTCTTAGATGTACGGTTATGATCCTGAGACCATAGTTCAGAGATCTTATGGGAAGTTATCACACTCGTCCCGCGAGAAAAAAGCTCACCAATCGATATTCAACATCAAGGTGATGTTGGTTGAGTTTTTTTTTTATCTGGAGGGAATTGTGCGAGCGGAATTTGTACCCAAAGGAAGAAGAATGGACTCTGAATACTATAAGGGCGTATTACAACGTTTATAAAACGATGTGCGTAGAAAAAGACCAGAGAAATGGGCAAACTGTTTCATCGTCTATCATGACAACGCTCCCTGCCACACATCGATTGAAATGCGGTACTTTTTGCCGGATAAAAAAAATATGTTTTGTTCCCACCTACAGTATTCACTAGATTTGGGATCTTGAGACGTTTGACACTTCCCCGAAGTGAAAATGGTAATGAAAGGGAAGCGTTTTCAGACAATTCCGGAGATCGAATCAGCCACGGAAGTGCAATTAAAGGCACACACGAAGAATGACTTCCAATACAGTTTTGGAAAGTGGAAAAAACGTTAGAATAAGTGTGTGGCAAGCGGTGATGGGAGTATTTTGTGGAGGGCTAATTGCAATTTATATTTTACTTCAATAAAATCTTTTTATTCGTGATTCGCCGTACTTTTCGATTACTCCTCGTACTTATTTATCAAACTTAAATATTTTTTTAAAAAATAAATTTCTGGGCTAGAGACAATTTAAGAATCATTGATAGATCATTGTAAATATTCCACGTACTATACTTCATTAATTCTTTGGTTGAAATTGATCCTATTAACCCTTTGAAGCCGGGCCTGAATCTAGGAATCCATTGATGTTTTGCAAAGAAAGTATGGTCTCAGAGCGCTATCTTTCGGATGATATATTTACAGGTCACTAATCTCTTTCTAAAGAGACTAAATTTATAACTCTTTCTTTCATTAGAAAAAAATTACGGTCGTCCAAAAGTCAGAAAAATCGCTATTGTTTTCTCATTCGAAAACCTGTAAAAATTGTCACTTGGGAATTGGGTTGAATAATTTTCTTTTTTCTAAAAGTTCATCATTGGAAGAAAGCGTATAAAAAGTTTCGAGACTACGTTCTTGACGTGCATCGCAAAAAAAATAAATTTCTGTGTGCAGCGATATTTTTTGATTCATTGGTAAGTTAGTTTTTTCCTGTCAAATAATTTCTTGACAAAATAATGACAAGAAAAACAGTCAAATGGTACAGAAAACTTTTCTTTCCTATTTTTGATCATACAATCTACAATGGGGATACGTTATTTACTGGCGTGTGAATCATAAAGGAATGAGTCTTGCCGAATACAAACTCATATTGACTTCACATATTGTTCAAAAAGTTGCTCCAAATGCATCTTCTACGAGAAGTCCAAGTGCACACCGATCGATGCCTCATTTTCCGCAGAGAATCACCGTTGCTGTGTGTAGTTTATAAAGCAAATGGAAGAATCCGACGATCAGATACAAGATGCGATGTGACCGATGTGAAACTGATTTGTGCACATTTGATTGTTTCCAAATTTTTCATACTCAACAATAATGTTATTTCTGCAAATTTTCAATTGTAATCAATTTTTTCACTTCCAATTATATATTCCCAATCAAGAGATTTATGTTTTTCCGAATATTATAAACGATTTTCCACGATGTATCAGATAGATGTGACATTTCTAACTGCTAATCTGAATTAACATGTTTTTTTCTTATAATCGACAAATTTGCAATTTTAATCGTGTTTACGATTAAAAGAATGTCCAATGAATCGAAAAATATCTGTTAAAAAAATTTAGCACCCTTTCTACCTCTCCGGCTCCAGACGGTTAATAAATCCATAAAAAATGAATTCAAAAGTAATCGATCTTGAAACTAATAAAATTAATTACTATATTCATATATTGCAAACTTGAATTAATGCAAATTTGTACAACCTATATTTAATATATATATATATATATATATATATATATATATATATATATATATATATATATATATATATTAAAAAGCGACTTCTATATTGAAACTAGATAACAATTAGTTGTTAATTAAAGCGTTACAAATCATTATTGATACCGAATTGCATATTATGGACGTAATTTATTTATTAAAATGTTAAAATAAAAACGCACGATATGAATTAAACATGAATACGTTTATTTAACCCCATTCTCCTGTCTCCACGTGTCTCGCCGCAGATCTAAATATAGCTCTGTGTACGATCAACACACAAACAAGCGCAACATACACACATACATGTGGATATACACGGATACATGTGTGTATATAGACATCTACTACCTACCCCTGTTCAAATATTCATCCACCCTCGCATAACATCGTGCGTAACATTACTCGCTTCTGCTATTATCTACAGACAGTGGTGTCGTGTACATATATCACAAACTAAACATTGGCACACGTTGTGTTTCTTCATTAAGTATTACGTTCTTTTTTTTCGTATATGTATAGGAAGAGTTATGTACGTTCTTCAGATTATGCTTTATTCTTCTTTTTTAATCTTTTTTTTAGTACATGTTTTGTTGTAAAAGTCTATACTTCAGTTTGATTGCTCATTGTATAACGGAATCAATGTCAAGTGCTCATTCTTTTTTTTACACAGTACGGCTGTTTAACAAACACAATGATTAAAGCAGATTGCTATTTATTGTCAAACGTTGATAATATTCATTGAATAAACGAATGAAATCAATAAATGCACATTGATAATGTTCATTGAAGTTTCAATGTAATATGCTTACAATTTATCAGTATGAAACATCAGCTAATGGTGGATAAAGTACGTTTTGTTTCGTATCACTACTCATAGAAAGGATATTTTCGAAGTATTTATATATATATATATATATATATATATATATATATATAATTCCAAAAAAAACCTCATACGAGGGTAGCGTCATATACTCGTATACTCGACATAAATAGAAATGATTATAAAGTAAAATATTTTACTATTTTTCTGTGTAATCCTCTTTAATTTCTACAATTTTTAACAACGTTTAATTGGCAATTCTATAACGTTATAAAAGTAATCTTCTATTTTCGTGTCAAAGTGGCCATTCACTACTGTTTTCAGCTCATTGTTATCATTAAAACGTTGCTCACCTAAATATTTTTCAAATCACCAAAAAGATATTAATTGCTAGGGGCCTTGTCTGAACTATGTACGATGGATGATCAAGTTCTTGGAAGCCACAATACCAAATAGCGGTGTGAGAAACAGTAACGGTGTCAACTGGTGCACTGTCGTGCAACAAGTGCACTCTTTGTTACTTTTCCACGTCGTTGATCGCGAATATCGTCTCGCAATTTATGCAAAAATGTTACATAATATGGGACATTAACAGGTATATTGAGCTCGTTAACATTTATTAATAAAATGTGATTGCAATTGCCAAAAAAATATGGCCATAATCTTTTTTGTGGATTTAGACATCTTGGCTTTTCTTGAGGGGTTGTTCATGTGTTCGCTATCGTTTCATGGCTTTTCTTTTAGACAGAAGATCATAGTAAAGGACTATTGTTTTATCCTTTGTTACATTGGACTCGATTAGTGCATTTAAATTTGGCTCACAGAGCTCTGAAATGGACGTGCGTAGGCTAACATGACACTGACGCTGAACAGTTGAAAGAAATTTGCATACCCGTCATCTTGGACTTGTTCATACCTAAATGGTCATTGAGAATTCGACGAACGGTTGTTTGTAAAAATCTCATGATAATTCTTTCACTTTTAACAATCAGTCACTAAGCACCAGATCGCTGACAAGTGTAATAGAATTAAGTGTGAGTACTTTCACAGGACGACCGGGACGCGTTTCATCTTCTAGTGACTCTTCTCCCATTCGAAATCTCTTAGCCCATCATTTTACCATGGAATGTGAAGAGGAAGCTTCACTATATACACCATCTAATCATTTTTTTTTATTTGGTACGATGTAACTCTCTTTCTTTTGCCAGAAACTTGATCACCGCACGATACTCAATTTCGATTATTTGTGACATTGTTAAGAACATGTCTTACTCTTATCCCTGCTACTGTATGACTGATGAAGTGATAATCTTGAAATTTGAATTGAACGCCATTAAGGCCTAGTTTACATTAGGATAGTAATCGGTAGAGTACGGTAGTAAAGTGCGTACTATTCCGTTACTAGCATAATGTAAATACTTTGGGATAATGAAAGTAGAGTACTAAAGATAGTAGCGAGTAGAATGGATAGCATATGTGGAATAGTACATTCTACTATCCTTTCCTTCACCACAAATTTACCGCAATTATTGCAGTAGAGTAGAGTAGTTGGGCGCGAAACGTGTATTTACAAGTTTTATTTTTATTTACGGAGGCTGTTTGATGTTTTATAATTGAAACCAAACTTTTCTCTACCAAACCAGTAGCTCTATGTAAATGGACTAAACTGTAGATGCTAGTAGAGTAAAAGTCTAGAGAAAAAGTAGACTAATATCTCTACTGCTTATTATCCTAATGTAAATCATCCCTAAGACATGAATCTACCACACTGCATGTATTCTCCATAAGTACGCATGTGCAAACATGTTAGTCCGAGAACATTTAGGGCTGCCCTCATATATATTAATAGCACAATAAGGAAAAATCAAATAACTGTACATTTTTTACCATATTTTTTCTTTAACTTTAACCGCGTATACTCAAGGATCTTACTTTGATATGTACTACAAATACCATAACATCACCCCTTGAGTAGATGGATTCGAGATAATAAAATTGAGTACAAAGATATTAAAATTGTTCAAATAAAAATCCTAGTCAAACATCAAAAAATGAAATGTATTTACTATGAATAAAAGTGCATGTTTCATCTTAAAGTTGATCTAAATTAATCAGCACTTCCTTCCATTTCACTGGATAAAATTAAAACTGTTGAACAGATCGGAAATTTAATTATTTCGATCGATATTGGCGCTAATAGTCTTAAAAAATACTCATAGGCCGTACGAAGAAATGGAAGTTTAAAGAAATCACTGGATGTTCATATTTTAGTAGTATGAAAGAAGTTGATTCTGAAATTAAGAATTCATTTGAATGAGTAGTAAGGTATTAAAATTTAGATCATTCTCGACAAAAATATATTCAGATCTCTAATTAAAAATTATTAAAAATTGGTAAATAATTATCGTATTTTGAACAGAAAAATTCAATTTTAATATTAACTAAACTGTTTAATTTAAAACCATTAAGTTATTCAATGAAGTTTTTTTTGTTTATTAAAAGATGAATTCCAAATAAAAAATGTTGAATAGTGTTTTATTTTCTTGCGTGTTCATTATCCAGGATTATTTTATTACAATCTTTCACGTCGTTGTTTTTAATTCTTTGTTTTCTGCTCTACTGCTTTAGAAAACAAAGAGTCTAGATCAGTGGCCCCTAAGATCTTATATGAAATATTCTACATATGACAATAAAAATATGCTTGGTAGGAAAATAATTACGGTTTTGATTCCTAAATTCTAACCTTATTTTTTTCTATTAAAGTATCATTTCATCGTGTTCATGTTAACATCATTTTAAGTGCATTTTTAGTCTGTATTTTGGTAATAGCGATATTGGTTTTATTATCGATTTTGCTTCAAATTGAGCTATTGAATTACAGATGGAAATAAGCAAATAAGAGTAATTTTCTATATGAGTTCAAAACGGGCGGTAAAACACCAGAAACTGCTCTTAAACTAAACGATGTTTTTGGTGTGGGCACTGTTAAGGAACGTACGGTGAAATAGTAGTTCCATAAAAATTTCCTGCCGGGGACGACAGCTTTGAAGCTGAAGGTCAGAATCGTACTTCTTCAGTTCATAACGACCAACTGAAGGGGTCAGTTAAATCAGAACTACGCACAACAATTCGAGAGAGCTTGTATAAAAGTTAGACGTTAGTCATTCAACAGTTTTGAACCACTTAAAACAGCTATGAAAGTCACGAAAGAGAAAAATGTGTATGAATTTGAAAGTCATAAACTGCATTTATTTTTCTATCAATGTAATGAATCCTAACCGATAGTAAGACTTTCAGAAATACTTTGATGTAGTCGTTTATTGGATTCGGACAAAGAAAAATTGTTTCTAAAAAATGTACTCAATTAAAATCAAAAACGAAAAATAATTCATGAGCAATTATGAAACGTAAATTATGATTGAAATAGAATAACATAAAAAATGTATTAGTATTGTTTTTTAATAGAAGCTCCCACTTACATACTTGTTTTGACTTATTAAAATATTGAAATATTGTAAATTGTAAACAAACATTATATCGTACAATCTATATTTTAACAACAAATATCCACATATACATATCGTAATACATACAAGATATCATGTGAGTAGTTAATTAACACCAATGAATGAATTAATAAACATTGGAGTGACAACCTTTGAAAGGGCAGCATTGTACACCGATGACCTTTTAAACAGATGATTCCATTTCGAGAATATTCCTCGAAGATATATTTTTAGAAGAGATATGTTTAAAATTTTATATTTTTCATTACTTTATTTGCTATTCTATCGATACTAGGAAAAAAGTATTCGTCGTTTTGGGAATTTCATGAAAGTTTTCCTTGGGATAAAAGCGTCAGTTTCATTTAATCAGGAGATACAGTGAACGTGTATTTCACACCACATACAAACCATATTTTCATTATTAAATAATCCACATGATTAAGTTGAACTTTGAGCTTGATCGTTCATTTTTAGAGTTAAACGTTTATATCTCTAAGACACTCACTGTCCGTGTACACAAATTCGTAGAATATATCCATATAAGTGGGTTGTTTGATAAGTTTGGTAAATTTCTATGATGTAGTATCACCATTCATTTGGTAGCATCGCGGCTATCAAGTGTCACTTTTCGAAGTAGCATAGGCGAAATTTCAACCAGAAGCGACGCGTAGTTCACGTTCTATAGATGTTTGAAACCGGTATTGTAGCAGTTGCTGCAAAAATAAAAAAACGAGCAGGCTTTTTTCTGTCGATTCGTCACCATGGATGAAACATGGATCCACTGCTACACATCATAGTCGAAGCTGTAGTCAAAGTAGTGGACAATGACTGGTGTAGTGCCCCGAAGAAGGCGAAGACCATTTTGTCGACTGGAAGGTGATGGATGTTTTTTGAGATTCCCAAGGAATCATCTTGATTGACTACTTAATGAAGGGAAAACGATAATAGGATCCTATTATGTAACATTATTGGAGCGTTTTAAAGAAGAGCTGAAACAAAAACGGTCAAGATTGATGCACAAAAAAGTACTCTTTCGCTAGGATAGCGCGCCGTCGCACAAATCGACCGTTGCAATGACAAAATTGCACCAATTAAGCTTCGAATTGATTCCTCATCCACCCTATACTTTGGACGTGTCTCCGATTTCTTCCTCTTTCCAAACTTGAAAATTTGACTCGGTGGGAAGATATTCTCGTTGAATAAGGATGTCATCGCCGCTGTCAATGCGTAATTTGCAGACTCTCTGGATCACGTGTATAACCCACAATGGAGACTATGTTGAGAAATAAAATCGATTTTTTTCCAAAGAAACTGCGTCTAACTTGAATTTTTACCATATTTATCAAACATCCCACGAATGTATATATCTGACATTAATTGTTAGAATTAATCTTTTTGGAACTCTCATCAGAAGTTTTGTCAACATTTCTCTATCTATAGACTTTTGTTGTTGGTGAATGGAAAGAAAGAAAAAATAAAATGTCAGAAAAATACAAATACATGTATATATATTTTTCGAAATATTTTTTTTCTTTTCATGCGAAAAATATTTTTCCAACAAATCGTAAACTTTCCATCATATTTAGTGTCTGTGTTACTCTGTGTCTTTTTTAATAAAATATTTTGTATATACGTTTTGTATAATTGTTTGCAATTTACTTGAGAACGAAATGAAAAAGTACACTCCTTGTTAACTCAAAAAATAAATCTGATTGATTTAATTGTTTTGTATTAACTATTTAACTATCTTTACAAACGAACTTTCGTTGTGCACACGCCCTACATTCGTTTGTTGTGATTAAAATATTTAATAATTGATCATTGTTTATTTTGATTAAAATCTAAATATCAAATTCAATAATAAATCAATACACATTTTGATCATAAAAAAATGTGAGACTTGCGGAGAGAAAAAAGTCATTTAGGAAGTGAATTTAGCTACAATACAAAAAAACTAATAGTGAATAAAGAATAAAAGACTTGTGAAAAAAACTTATTATGTATGTACAAAAAATAGACACACACATGATAACTATTTAAAGAAAATTATCGATTTGTGTAGATAATTTATGATTGTTATTCCATCTGTAAATTCATTGTCGTTAGCGAATCCTGCAGGTCACATGCGAGTTTATCCTTTTTACGACCAGTTTTGATTTTTAATCAACAAACAGGTCTTAAATTATTGTACTGAGAGTTAAAGGTCTACTTAAGATAACAAAAGTAAGAACTGTTCGTAGGAGAAACGAACTCACACGTATCCCACATGATTCGCATAGAACACACTTTTTCTAATGTTGTAAAACTTGTATATTTTTAAAATCGACAAGAACTTTATTATTTTTAAAACTATATATTTATTAAAATATATTTTGCTTTCTCAGTAGGGTTAAAAAATAACATGAGATTCCGCAAGTCATAAATCCGCCTTTGTACAGACTTTACATGTTTTTAAGATCTGACTTTGTCCTTTTCTATATATTGGGTCATCCCATAAGTAGTGCGACATTTTCATATAGGTAAAGATGGATGATTATTGCACTAATGTATCAGATACATAATGTTACTCAGTTCTACGTATTTTTTTCTCAGTCTTATCGTGGAAGATTAACAGTGATCACACAAATTTACAAGAAAAAATATTAGTTATCATGGAAGTATCAAAAGCGCATATTAAGCATATTTTGCTTTGGGACGTCAGGACAACAACGTTACAACTGCAGTGAAATAATTGTGGAAAATTTATGGTTCAGATATTATCAGTCTTAGCAAAGGATAATGATGGTTTCAACGATTTAGGTCCGAGAACTATAGCCTTGAAGATGAAGAAAGATCATAACGTCCTCAAGAGTTTCCTAGTCAGCGGTAGAAGAATTAGCCAAGAAGCTCGAATCAATGCATTCAACTATAAATCGGCACTTGAAGTTAATTGCTAAGATTTCTAAGCTGGGTCAGTGGGCTCAGTATGAGTTGTCGAACGTTAATTTAAAACAACATGTGGATATTTGCATTTTTCATCAATGCCAATTGCAAAATGATCTGTTTCTGAATAGAATTGTTACTGGTGATAAAAAAATAGATGGTTTATAATAATATATTAAATGTCAAAGACAATGGGCTGACCGCAACAAAACACCATCTTTAACTGCGAAAGGAGGGCTTCATCCAAAAAAGTTGCGTTGTCTGTTTGTGAGATGTGGAAGAAATTATTAATTACGAGCTATTATCAGAGTATCGAACCATCACAAAAGAGTTGTATTGTGAATAGATGGTACGGGTAAAACAATCCATTGATGAAAAACGACCTGTATTAGCCATCAGAAAGGCTTAAATTTCACCACGACAACGCCCGGCCTCACACTGCACGCTGAATCATCTAAAAACTGAGGTAATTTGAATAAGAAGTTATGACTTATCACTATATTCAGCAGACCTATCGCCATCAAATTATCATCTGCTCAGAAATCTTCAAAATCACATCAATGGAAAACGGCTTAATACATAGAATATAATAATAGAATGATGTCCGAAGGGCGCTTGACTCCTTTCTTTAATGTAAAGTCCAAACAGTTTCAGGGTATTGAAAATGTGAGATTCAGATGGAAAGAAGTTGTAAATAATAACGGAAAATATATTTTGGATCAAAATTAAAACGTTAATTTTTTCACTGTTTCAAAACTAACTTTTAAAAACCGCATTACGTATGGGATGACCCAATATTTTGATTCTTGGTTCTATGTAGGTTTTCTGTAAATTATTTTTATGGCTATCTCGTATAACACAAAGTATTTAATAATTTAAACCAGTGACAAGCAAATTAAAACCAGTATTGGTTTGTAAAATAGTTAATATACTGAATGTTTTTTAATTAAGCAACAATTGTTGATAAAATCTATAAATCCTGGTTTTAGATAATTAAAAGGCCCATTTTATTTAATTATCGATTATTGAGCACAATCTCGGTGCTAGTCACATTGCCAGAACCATTATAGGCTTTGTATACATTTTTATTTCATTTAACAAAATGAAATTTTAAAACGGGGCATTATGTTTTCTTCTCTTCGTGAAATTATCATCTATTATTCTGGCAAACGAAACAGTCTCATAAAATAATGTACCTGCCAGAGGGTTCATACTCTTCATAAATTCATTCACATGGCTCTAATCTATTTTTATCTGCAGAGTCATCTTGCGTTAGTACCACCGTGTCAACTGTATTAATTTAAACCGAGCTACTCTTATATTTCTCTCTCTCTCTCTCTCTCTACGAATGAACACGGCTGCCATACAATCGTGTGACCGCGAGAAAAGTTAGACTAATTGGCTCATTGATATTAAAGAAAAAAAAATGTTTCGAAAAAAGATCGGCGCTCAAGATCGACGTACTGAACATATATTTACCAGGAGAGCAGAGTTACCGGAAGGAAGGAAGGTCACATGCACGGCACGTACGCTTGACCCGGGACTCAATGGGCGTCGCGGCGCTACCCGGTCGTGTCGCCGTCGGTAATCGGCGTTGCCATGGCACCCGTGCTCGACGCTATTTCTGTCATCCCACGGCGGCCACTGGCGCGGCGCGGCGCGTCGTTATGCGCGCGCGTGTAGTCGGTCGCTATGTGCTAGTAGGTGTAGGTCGCGGTGTATGATGATGGTCGTAACATTGTTTGGAATATAAAAACCACCTTTTTTCCACCGCCCTTACTGTATTTCATCATAGGCAATATATTAGGTTGGCGCATAAGTTTTGTCACCCTCGGAATAAAATATGCAGTTCAAAAATATCCGAAGAAAAAGACATCATAACTTATTTAATAGCTGGTTGTCATATATATATATATATATATATATATATATATATATATTTTCACATTATATATATATATATATATATATTTACATATATATATATATATATATATATATATATTTACATATATATATATATATATATATATATATATATATATATATATATATATAGAGAGAGAGAGAGAGAGAGAGAGAGAGAATATTATGTTGAACATAGAGAAGCTTGGAAAGATATAAAGAGTAAATACGGAATACTTTAACAAAACATTTTTTCTCCCATTCTACAAATCATACGAAAATTTCAATTCAAAAATATCCGAAGAAAAAGACATCATAACTTATTTAATAACTGGTCGTCATATATACATACACACATACATATATATATATATATATATATATATATATGTATATGTATATATATATATATATATATATATATATATATATGTACACATATATATATATATATATAGAGAGAGAGAGAGAGAGGGAGAGAGAGAGAATTGTATTGAACATAGAGAAGCTTGGAAAGATATAAAGAGTAAATACGGAATACTTTAACAAAACATTTTTTCTCCCATTCTACAAGTCATAAGAAAATTTCTGATCAGGAGTGTTCAATAAATAATTATTGAATTTTTTTTTATTTTTGTTTATGTTTATTTCGATAGCAGTTCCATCATCCCCAGAGTGTTAAGGTACTCAAAAATTTGTACACAGGTCTCTTTGTCGAGATACAGGCTTTATGTTCCGGTATGATCTCTGAACTTTACAGAAAAAAATCCTGAATACGCACAGAGATCTGTGTGTCAAGATACGGCCCTGTGTTTTACAGTAGAATGACTGGATTTTTAAGAAAAAAATTATAAGCTCGCACAGAAAAGTATGTTATGCTATAGGTCTTTATCTTACGGTAAAGTGTTTGAACTTTGCAGGAAAAATCTTGAACACGCACAGAATTCTGTGTATTGAGATATGGATGTGTATTTTACGGTAGAGTGACAGAACTTTTCAGAAAAAATTCATGTGAGTTCGAACAGAAAGTTATATGTAAAAATTCAGGTTTTCATCTTACGGTAAAGTGGCTGAAGTATCCAGAAAAATCTTGAATATGCACAGAGATCTATATATTGCGATACAGACCTGTATTTTAAAATAAAGTATGATGATATCATCGTCGAAATGCGTTTAAGCAATAGAAAATAATGAATAATCAATTATTGAATTTTTTAATCAAAAAACGATTCATAGTTGTTAGGGTGTAGGAAGAGGAATTTAACCAGTTATAGAATTGAATTCTAATGGAACACCTTTTCATTTTTCTTGCAAACGAGTAATAGATTTAGTTTATTTAAATTGACTTGAGTAATCTTCAAGATGGTCTAGTTCTTACCGATCTATCAGTAGTCCTCGTGTAATTTCTAAAGTAAAGTAATATATTATATTATATATATATATATATATATATATATATATATATATATATATATATATATATATATATATAATTCCATATTTAGAACATGGATTTACAAGCTCACTAGTTCAGCTCCTTTCACATGTGTGTTTTAACTGTCTCTGAGTTAATAAATATTTTAAATGACTTTGTTTTTCGAGTTTGGTACTCAGACATTTTACGTTAGAATTAAGAGGTTGTCCGAGCATGATTGTACAAACGGGATGTATTTTTGTTTTGTAGTTGTGTTCGAGCGCTAATGACGTTAACTGTCGACGCGTCCTTAAATAAACAACTAACTTAATCGTTATTATACTATCTATTAAGTGTCAAAATTAATTCGGTCCCTTTAAATTGAGTCAATCATAACAACTGTTTCAAATTAAAATATTTTCTTGACGTTATAGGGTTATGAAGTACCAACCTTAAAAATTAAAAAAAATGTACATCTTGACATCTTGGCCAAGCAGTTGGCATAATTTCATAAAACAGTAGTGAACATGATGGCGTCTGAAAATCAGTATATTAGAGCATACTTTTTTGCATTTCAGTCGAAAAAAATGCGGCTGAAGTCACGGGATTGATTTTTCAGCTTTGTGGGAAGGTGTTGTGATGCATAAAATAGTGGAAGAGGTCCGAAAATGCATTGCGACTCCATCGACTTAAAGCCGCCATCTGATTTTCGATAAGGTATTCGTCATGTACTAAGCAGATGGAGCAAAATTATACGAAATAAAAATCCTAATATCAGATCACAGTATTTTAAAGGTTTTACTGTCCTCAAGAGTTTATCTCTTTTTATTATATTTATACGTATTGTCCAATCAAGATTAGGTATTTTTACAGTCCAGTTCATTCACATGTCTTTTGTTTTATCTTTATATCTCATTTAGAGCAATATTGTTTTAATGAAATATTCTTAAGCGTTTGGCACACACACATACATTAGTGTTTCGAATTAAGGGGTGATTCGAATGTAAGTGCGCAAACGGGGTGTGTTTTTAATTTATAATTTGTGTTCGGGCGCGAATGACCTCCGTTGTCGATGCGCCCTAAATCCCCAATAACTGACTATCTGTACGAAATATTGTGAGATATTCTGATGATTGAACCGTATTCAACTTTTTTGCAAACATCCATTTTGTATAAAAAAAGGTACCGAATTAATTTATAATGAAATAATTTCGAGCAGAAAACGTTTTTCATGTTTGTGGATTGAATGAAAAATTTTCCTCTGAATATGAACGTAGCAGAGTATCAGACATA
The DNA here is from genome assembly GCA_034766995.1 of Acanthacorydalis orientalis. Classification (NCBI taxonomy): domain Eukaryota; kingdom Metazoa; phylum Arthropoda; class Insecta; order Megaloptera; family Corydalidae; genus Acanthacorydalis; species Acanthacorydalis orientalis. The sequence continues at coordinate 30,882,634 of CM068315.1, read as the reverse complement.
GATTGTGAAGGTTAGACTTTTACAGAATTCTTCAATAATAAAAAAATAATTACACACAAATATAACATTAACAAAGTAGACTTTGGTTTTTTTTTTAATGAAAAGAACCATCTCCTTTAGTTATCCGACAGATGGAATAAAATACAAAGTAATGGAGGATATTTTGAAGATTGAAACGTATTCCATTCTTCCTTAATCATCCGTCTTCTATAAAAAGCGCACCGAAACAATTTGTACACCTAATACAAAATATATTTATTTTCATTTCTTCTCGACTGAATGTAATTTATATAAGTATCAAGGTATAACTCATAAATTGTGGCGCATCTGTATATTCATTGATATACATACATATACACACACACACATATATATATATATATATATATATATATATATATATATATATATATATATACAATCATATGTATATATGTAATTTTTGTATTCACTGTTATCAGTTTTCGAATTTGCGATTTTTATTTTAGATTATTTTAATTAGCTCGTTAAGGTTTCAAATATGACCAATTGAATTTCATGACGTGTACTGATATTTTCCTCTTACATTTTTCACCGTTGAAAATGTATGCGAGTACTAAATTTAACTGTTTTTTTTTTAATGTTTATTAAGATATTTTTAAAACGTACTTTATTTCGAATAAATACAGAAATACCTGTCTAAAAGGAAAGTTTGGAGTATATCGAATAAACTTACCTCTATTGTATATATTCCTATATGTTTCGTTTATTGAATTTTTCTGATATGCAGCAGAACGATGCTCTGAAATATCTAAAATAAAAAATTGTTTTTATAGAAACATTGTTATGTACTTCTATTTCTTTTTTAAAAAAACTTATATGTTTTTAACAGATGAATGGTTGTTAAATGTTTTTTGTTTGAAGAGGACTTTTATGTTAGTATATATATATATATATATATATATATATATATATTTGTAATCTTTTTTTATTGTTTATATCTTGCCTATTCATTGAGCTCGTGTGTGTGTATATATAGACGTAGGTCGTTTGATAAGTTTGGTAAATTTCTATGATGTGGCGCCAGCATTAATTTGGTAACATCACGGCTATCAAGTGTCACTTTTCAAGCTAGCATAGGCGAAATTTCAGCTAAAAGCGATGCATTGTTTACGTTCTACACATTATCATAGTTGCTGCAAAAATGGAAAAAACGAACTGGCCTTTTTGCGTTGATTCGTCACCGTGGATAAAACATAGATCCACCACTACACACCTGGCTCGAAGAAGCAGTTAAAGCAGTGGACAACAACTGGTAAAAATGCGTCGAAGCACACGAAGACCGTTTTGTCGGCTGGGAAGATGGCCACTGTTCCTTGGGATTCCTATGGAATCATCCTGATCGACTATTTAACGAATGGAAAAACGATAACAGGAGTCTATCATGCAACATTATTGGACCGTTTGAAAGAAGATATGAAACAAAAATGGCGAAGATTGGCGCACAAAAAAGTGTTCTTTCGCCAGGACAAACAAACCGTCGCAATGGCAAAATTGCACGAATTAGGCTTTGACTTGATTCCTCATCCAACCTATTCTCTGGACTAGACTCGGTGCGAATTCTGCCTTTTCTCAAACTTGAAAATTTGGCTCGACGGAAATCGAATGAGGACGTCATCGCCGCCGTCAATGCGTATTTCGGTGGACCAAGTGCATTATCCTCAATGGAAACTATATTGAGAAATAAAATCGTTTTTTTCCAAAAAAAACTGTATTTAACTAGCTTTTTTACTATACTTATCAAACGACCCACATATATATATATATATATATATATATATATATATACACATATATATATATATATATATATATATATATATATATATATATATATATATATATATACACATATAAATGTGTGTGTATGTATAAATGTGTGAATGAATATGAAATACATGTATATGAAAATTTTAATTCACAACTGCAATAGTAAACATAGTTTTTTTTTGTATTTACAACATTTTCATTGTGTATTTTCATAAAACAGCATGTCAATTTTACTCCATTGATTAAACACAGCGGAGTGTCGATCAATGAATCGAGTTTTAGATTGAATCCAAGCGATGATACTTTTTTTATTGAATGAACGTGTATGCTGTTCAAAACCGATGTCCGACAGTAATAACTATAAATTTCTGCGTGTGTACGTATTTCGAATTCAGAACGTATTCATAAATTACGTTGCACAAAAACAGACAATATTTTAAATACATATTACTAGAATAGAACTATTGAAATGAATATGCACCAATATTGTCGAGGGAGAAAGAGAGATTGTCTATAATTTCTCTCTGTAAGTGTGAAAAGCATGCCGCAGTAATAACTTTTCGTTTTTTTTTCTCCACTTCGTGGGTGAAGTTTGAAGTGTTTTCATTTCTTCTTTTTTTTGGTAGTTGTCGAGGAAATCCGTTTAGTTAGCGACTTTATAGAAAAAGTAAGGTAGGAAAATAAATGATGGAGTTTATTAACAAGAAATAAAATTGGAAAAAAGCAACTCTGTTTTAGTTATAAGTCGTAGTATGATAAAATATTATTTTAATATTCGGTACAGAGTTTTCTTTTTATCAGTTTATTAATATTTATTTCTGTAGTAATATCGGAATGAAGTAATTCTAATAAACTAGGGAAAATTGAAATCAAATCTTCAAACAATACTGATTTGATATCATTTTTCAGAGATGCACAAATCAGATTTAGTTTCCAATGCAATATTTATTAAATAAGTAGATTAATTATTGAAAATTGTCCATTTTTTTCATTTTTATTTATTGTGTGAAATTTTCTGTACAAGAAAACGATTATATTCAAAATCTGTAAAACATCTCTGTAATGAAAATCTTTCAATATTATAAAAATGAAACAGTTATACCGTTCCCGTGACTTTTTTTCGTTCTCTGATTGGCTGATATGTCACGTGGTCTGTGTTATGACTGATTATTATGAATCGCGCAAACGAATGATCTTCATCCTTGTTAATTGAAAAATTATTAAATATATAATTTATACTATATGTATATATATATATATATATACAATTTATATTTTTTTATATAAAAGTTATTATAAAAAAAATATTAAAATTTTGTGCAAGCTCTCAAATTGTTGTGCGTGGCTATAATTCAGTTAACGCCTTCAGTTGATCGTTATGAACTGAAGAAGGACGCCTGCGACCATAACAGCAGAAAAATATCTTTAATTCAATAGCTCGATTTGAAGCAAAATTAGTAATAAAATCAAAATCGATGTTACCAAAATGTAGATCGAAAAATCTACTTTCAAGTAGTATTAGGTTGGTATGAATATAATTGCGGTTTTTACGTATCGAGTATAACAATGCATATATCAGTTAAAAATTATATTTATTAGTCAAAATAAAGACCATTGGCCTGCACATATTTCTCCCCAAGAAAACAAGTTTGTTTATTTCTAAAAGATAGAATTCTGTAGTCCTGGAATTAATGAATTCATCGAAGGCACTTTGAGCTGATGCTTGATCTTTGAAAACCTTCTCTCGTAGGAAATCACTCAAATGTTAAAAAAATGATAATTTGTCGGAGACACGTTCGGAAAACAAGGTGAGCGAGGTAAAGTTTCATAACCCAGTTCATATAATTTGTTAATATTATTTGTCAGACGCGTGGTCGGGTTCTGTTATGAAGAATTGTTCCTCTTCGATTGAGTAATGCTGGTTGTAACCGATGCAACTTCTCATGCATTTTTTCAATTTTCTGACAGTATTTTTCTGCTGTTATTGTTTCACCAGATTTAAGAAGTTGTAGTGAATAAAACCACTTGTCGACCACCAAACAGTGACCATAATCTTTTTTTCATGAAGTTTCTGTTTAGGAAACTGTTTTTGTGCTTGTCCTCGGTCTAGCCACTGTGATGAACGTTTCTGATTATTATAGAGAATCCACTTTACATCACATGTGACAATGCGATCAAGAAAAGGATCATTTTTGTTACACAAAAGAAGCGCAGAGCAGGCTTCGTTTCTCCGAATTGCTTGATATTCGTTTAGTTCATATGGCACCCATTTATCCAGCTTTTTTGTTTCTCCAATTAAGCTCAAATCTCGAACAACTGTTAAATGATTAACACTGAGTTCTTCTGCCACCTCTCGAGTTGTTGTACTTGGGTCCGTTTCAATATTGATTCTTAAATAATTATTGCCTATAGCTAAAGGATGTCCACGACTCTCCCCATCATTAAGGCTTTCGTTTCCATCACGAAACTTTTTGAATCAGTGTTGAACTATACTTTCACTAACTGACTCTTCGCCTAAAACAAATTTGGTATTTCGAGCAGTTTCTGTTGCCTTACGTCCCAATTTAAACTTATATAACAAAATCGTGCGAATTTGCGTTTTTCCATGACTAACTTAAGAGGTTATATCCATTAATACTAAAGAATGAAAATAATAGACATTAGCAGAAATATGAGGTGCTAATTTAATTATTTACAATGATGTATCACATGACAATAACAAAAGATAACGGTTACTAAAAAAATCGGCGTCAAACTTAAAATAATAAAAACCGTAATTATTTTTGCACCAACCTAATATTAACATGAACACGATGAAATGACACTTTCATTGAAAAAAATTAAGGTTGGAATTCAGAAAACAAACCGCAATGATTTTCCTACGAACCAAATAATAGAAGAGATTTGAATAGTTTTGATCAAATAAACACATAAATTACAGTCAATGTATAGAATTTATAACAAAAACGAATTATTATTATTATAGGAAAATGTAGGGAAATGATTTTCTAACCGTCAATTGCATAGTGGTGTAAAAATACAATGACACTCTTTCTGTATTAAAATATTATTTATTCAAAAGAGATTCAGTATATAAAAATATACAAAAACTGAAAAACTTCATAAATTCCAAACAACCCTCATGCTTTTCTCGACTTGATTTTTTTAACTTAATTCATTATTTTATAAAAAAAAAACAGATTTTTAGATTTTGATTCTCTTAAACGTTTCAATCAGAAAAAATAAAAAGAATATATACATTTTTGTTTACATAACCGTAACGTATTTTCTTGTGAATAAAAATTTCAAGAATGTTTCAATAGCGTATCGAATATAATACTTTCTATAAATAAATCTCTTTGAGGACGCACTATAAAAATATTCTTTTGAAGTACTACTATTTTAATATTTGTGTTTTCATTAAATTTTAAGTAGGTAAATAAGAATGGAAATTCAAAAAAAGTTTCGATGACAAATCGACCGAAGGTCTCTTTTTACATAACAAAGCACTTAGATGCGAAATTTCGACAACAAACTGCAAATAAATGTCAATTTGGCCGATTATTTATTCATTTTACAGGTTCGATTTTTCAGTTACTCATCTACGAAATTAGAAACGAAATTTGACGTCAAGATGAGTGATAACTTCCAATAAATGTCAATTAAGACATTGTTGTTTATCTATTGGACGGTTTAAATGTATTTCTTTTCAAGTATTTATTGAAATTATCAATTAATAATCATCTGTACATTATTTTCAACAAATGCAATCAGTACATGTGTGTAAAAAAGATAAATTATTAAATAATATCGTACTTGTGTATCTGTACAAGATTATTTTTTTTTAAAATATCAATTAGTATTTAGATAAGTTAACCTTTCTTGTTTCAGTAAGTGTTTAATGTACGTAGAAAATTCTGACATCGGTGATAAAAAATAAAAATAAACATTTGGGACAGTATTTATTGACAAAATTATATAATAGTTTACATGTCGATAATTGAAAGTTATCTGAATTTTTTTAAACATGAATTAAAATGTATTCATAGATGTATTTAGTACATTTAAATTATTTCATCTTAATGTTTGATTTAATTATTTTTTTATTAGACATTTTAATATATTATAATTAAGTGTAGCGGGTGTAAACATTAATTCTGCGGCTTTAAATTGAATCATTCATAACTTTGTTTTTAATTAAAATATTTTCTCATTGTTTTTGATTTTTGAAGTGCCAACCTTAATATTTAAAAACACTATATATCTTGGCCAAGCAGTCGATATAACCTTACAAAACAGTAATGAAAACAGTGGCGTTCGAAAAGCAGAATATTGGGCATTGCATACTTTTTATATTCCAGTTGAAAAAATCCTACTAAAGCTGGGGAAATGATTTATTCAGCTTTATACAGTCCTGCGTAGTAGCTTCATGAGGCCTAACGACATTTGAATTAGAAGGCCTCTTGTGTAGTGTTGTACTACAGTAATGAGTTTATAAAAAATGGGTTTGGGGACTCCCTGTTGATGAGATCCCCAGTCAATTGTATTTTTTCCTCATAGTATAATCCATCACTGGCTTTGGGGGAAGATGTGATACATAAAACATACAAAAAGTGCTAAAACAGTGGAAGAGGTCCGAAAATGGATTACAATTTCATCGATTCAAGCCCGCCATCTTTTTTTCGGCAAGGGATTCGGCAGTTACTCGGAAAATGGAGAGAAGTAATGCAAAATGATGTGGGATATTTCGGTGATTGAAATGTATTTCATTTTTCCGTAAACTAATATTCATTTTCTATGAAAAAAGAACCGGTATCATTTATATATCTAATATCAATAAGACAGGATCTAATTTTAACACAGTTACTAAATCCATTTTCTAAAAAGAAGTTTCAATCGCTATAAACTATACAGAATATTTCCGAATCAAAATAATCTATAATTAAATTGATACGAATTTCGTTGATGATTTCATCTTCAGAACAGTAAGATGAGGAAAAATCTTTTTCAAATTCCAATAGATCAGTGTTTCTCAAAGTGGATGATACCGCCCCCGGAGGGTGCTGGAACGATCGAGTGGAGTGTTAGTAGCCTTGGAAGTAATTGGGGGAGGGGGCGTTGAATAAAAATAAATTCGTAATGATTATTTTATTTTTCAAATAAACACACAAAATGTATGTTATAATCCATTTGCGGTCAAGTCCGCCGACAGGCATTAACAAGCAAGTGCTGGGAGGCGAGCGTGTTGCGCATTGTCGGGAAATCCGGGAAGAAAGTAGATTTCCAGTGGGGCGTTGAGTAATTTTTTTCTGAAAAGGAGGGAGTAGGCCAAATATGTTTGTGAATCTCTTCAATAGATTGTTTTATACTTTATCGGTTTGAGAATGATGGTATTGCTAGCGAAATGTGTATAAGTAATGATCTGAATAATCAATAGTCAATTATTAAGAATCAGAAAACAAATTTAGTTTGTTGAGGAGTGAAAATTAATTTTTAACAAATATGTGTTGAAAAAATATGAGGTAACTAAGAATGTTCTGTCGTTGTTATAATGTACAATAATTCCATGAATTGTTTACAGTTGTTATCGGACAAAATTCCAAGAATTGTTTATCAGTAATATTAGCATGTGTTTTAAATGAATCTCGAACTGTTCACTTTAATTTAAAAAATAATTCTAACCCTTAAAAATGTTTGTGAAAAGTAGTGTATGTCGTGCATGTTTGCTTTATGAATTTAAGCTTGGGACTAACGCTGCAGAAACTGCAAAAAATTTTTTTGGAGAAAATACAGTTACATCAAAAACGACCCAGAGACGGTTTAAAAGATTTTTGTGTCGGAGATGAATCCGTTAAAGGTGAGACCAGATCAGGCAGACCATCAAATTTAAATATCGACGAATCGGAGACAATGATTGAAACAAATTCCAGTTTAACGTGTCAACAGCTTGTAAAATTGTTCAAAGTCAGTGACGAAACGATACGGAAGCATTTACACAAAATAGGAAAGAGGTGGAAATTAAGTAATTAGGTAAAAAACGAATTAACTCCCAATAACAAATTACAGCGTCTTACAATCTGTACATCTCTTATTTCACGACTAAAATCAGAGAACTTTTTGGATCAAATTTTTGACCACTAATGAAAAATGGATTATTTATTCCAACTACAAACGTACTCGTCACCGGCTTTCATTAGGTGATCCTGTCCCACAAAGTCCTAAATGAAGGTTAACACCGCGAAAACTTCTCTGTGTTTGGTGGACTTCAAAAAGAATTATTCATCATGAATATCTACGGGTGGGTCAAACCCTCACGGAAAACATTTATAGTGAACAACTCCAACGAGTACACGATCTGTTAAAACAAAAATAGCCATCGTTGTAAATCGTAAAAGAGTTTTATTTTTGCAAGATAGCGCACGACCACATGTTGCAGTAGAGACCATAACAAAAATTATGAATTTAGGGTGGGTGATCCTCTCCCATCTCCCGTATCCCCAGACATATCTCCATCAAATTACCGCCCATTTTTATCTTTGGATAATCATAGACGTGGCAAACAGTTTAATAATGAAGAATTAAAAACGGAGGTGTTTTTTTTAAAATAAAAATAATCCATTTTATAAAAATCGAATTTATAAATTATCTTCTCGCTGGGGAAGGGTTGTTAATTGCGAAAGTTGATATTTTGATGAATAAAGTTATTTTATGTAAAAATACACATGTTTTTTCTCAATTCAAAACGACAGAATTTTTTTGGTCACATGATATAATCAAAAAAAAATCACAGTTAATGTGAATGAAAATTTGGAAATAATTAGAACTAACAAAAATATTTTTAATAAAGCAATTTTATTTAATCTACAAAACAACATTAAATTTTAATAATAGCAGAGTTATTAATGCTTGTATAAATAACAAAAATTTATTTAATGAATTTCTAATTATGTTAAAATATTAAACTCTAAAATAGATACAAAAATTTAATAAGAATATTTGAATATGAAACGACAATTCGATTAAAATGTGTAAATACACGAAAATTAAATTCCATTTTATTCAGACACGTACATAAAATAGTTTTCATTACAGACGACTATTTCTGATAACCTGATAATATTTTAAAATGTTTCTTCTTTCATTATTCACACAGATTAGTACTGAAAACATTTTTAACTATTTCAAAACATTTAAATAAATATTAATGAAGTTTGTCGATAGATCTGTTAATTATATTGTAGTGATTTTAGTAGAATTCCTCGATTTAATTTTATATCTCAGGACTATTTCTATCTTTAGTATCTTGTTAGATTTATTCCAATAATCCTTAAACTAGAATCGATTTTATTAGGTTGTTAGGAAAATAATTGCCCTTTTTGTTTTCTGAATTCTAACCTTATTTTTTTCAAAAAGCATATAAGAGCAATTATTTGTTAGTTCCAAATGGGTGGTAAAGCAGTAGAAAGTTCTCGTAAACTAAACGATGCTTTTGATGAGATTACTGTTAATAAACGTACGTTGCAATGTGATTCCAAATTTTCATGGTGAGGCTGAGAACCTTGAAGATGAAGAAGGTCGCTAACGTACTTCTTCATAACGACCAACTGAAGGCGTTAGTTGAATCAGCACCACGCACATCTTGTACATAAGTTAGGAATTATAAAAAATTACATATAAGAAATTCGGAAGCTTGTACATAAGTTAGGAGTTAGGCATCCAACAGTTCTGGACCACTCAAAACCATTTAAATTAAAAAAAGATATGAATTTTAAGGTAGTAATAAACCGCAATTATTTTTCTACCAAACTAATGGAATAAGCATGTAATAATATTAAAGAAAATATACAACTTTAAGTAATAAATAACAGGAAATAATAATTTTCATCGCCTGTAAATACTTAAATTAAAAAATGTATATGAATCTGAACGTCATGAACCGCAATTATTTTTCTTAACAGACTTGAATCAGAAATGTAACAATCAGTTTGACAATAATTCATTTTCAGATGAATCTGAAAAGGAATTACTGAATCAAATATCCCTTTTTGTTTTCAAATTTTTTCAATGATTCTTAAACATTTCGATAAGAAATTTGTGATGTTTTTGAGGTTATGATTCATCTGCGAAAGTGAAACTTTATTTTTTTAAAAAAGTCAATCAGGAAAAAATTAGAATAGAATATTTTCAGTTATTTTCAGAAATAATTTATTTTTTCACCACACATTACATTTTACGGGTACAAAATGTTCAATAAATGATTCCAATACAGTAAATAAATTTTGATTGTCGTTAATGCAAATTTCGATATTTATCCTATCTTCATCACATCGTTGAAGTACAGAAAAATCATTGTACGTGAGCGCTCAGAGGAAGATAATGACAAATATTTATACATACAGATCATAAATAAAACTGTTATTCATAATCTAGAATCCTAATGAAAATGACTTTATTTCAAATCAATCGTATTAATTAAAAATATTTTTTTGCTTTATGTTCGATCAAAATCTATTTGTTAAATGTTTATCTATATTTAAAAAAATATTCTGTAAAATTTCAAAAAATGGACAAAATTTTTTTAAAAAAATCGTGTAGATTTTGTATTAAATTATTTACGATTACACCCGAACTTACACGACATTTATACGAAAAACTATGATATTGGTATCATAACTACTACAATGAAATGTGTGACTTTATAAAACAACATCACTTAAAACCTCTTAAAAAATGTATATGAATGTGAAGGTCACAAGCCGCAATTATTTTTCTACCAACCTTATAAATTATATATATATATAGAGAGAGAGAGAGAGAACCAGAATGACAAAAATAACAATCTTATACACTTTCAGCTTAAAATTGTAATTGTATGTTTTTATACCTGTGATCATGGTGATCCCTTGTACAGGAAGTCTTTTTCCTTTCGAATCAGCTATCTGTTCTACACTACTAGTTTTGGAACAAGTGTCATTCTTGAATACATGTTAAAAATTCCAAAAGTCTTCAATATCGGTGAAGATCACCAGAACAAATCTTCAACCTTTTAGTATTTTTGCAACTTTCCTTTACAACATCCTTAAACGTATAAAACTAGTAATAAAAATGCATTATCCTGATAATATTCGTTCTTATAGATCGTCTGACTGTCTGTTCTTAGTACTAGTTTCAGCAAGTGTGTCATCTTCAGAGAGATATTTGAGACTGATTTTAAATCTTATATTCATTTGTTGTGTATATATATATATATATATATATGTATATATGTGTGTGTGTGTATGTGTGTGTGTGTATGTGTGTGTGTATGTGTGTGTGTGTATGTGTGTGTGTTAGATGTGGTGTGGTTTATAATTTTAAGGTTGCAATATTGTACAAAAAATTATAAATCATATATACGAATGAACATAAATCAGATTTAAAATCAGTTTTGAATACCTACCTGAAGATGACACATGTGCCAAAACTAATAGTGAAGAACATACATTCGGATAATTCAAAAAGATGAAGGTTATTGGGAAAATGTATCGACGAGATCACAGGTATACAAACAAAGAAGATATGGCATAGTAAGAGAAATATTTACTAATTTCATTTCTTTTTTTGTAGATTGTGCAGACGTTCGTCAACAGTCATTTTCTATAACATCAGGTAAGTTCTTTTTAAGTTATGATTCAAATTTAAAAATATTTTATATTGCTATTTTTTATTCATGAATGTGTTGAACTGATTTATTACTGTTTATTTATTTAATATTTCTTTTATGGACTGTAACTGAAAATGTTCGATAAGATAGCATTTTTTTTTGAGTACAAACAGTTGATATAATCAATACAGTTCATCTGATAACCACCATGTAGACCTATTTATCTTGCAACCCTGGACCAATCTCCATACATCATTCTAAACTCTCATCTATTCAAACCAGACGTTTTTCTTGTATAAAAGGTTTTCCACTTAACTAAGGCCATTACGTTTCTTTTTATTGTCTAGATTCGTTATAAATATTTTTTACATTCGATTTATTTATTTATTTTTTTATCACCATTAATTGTAATTTCTTTCTATACATTCGCAAAATATAAAATATTTATTTTATTACTTCACGTTTTTTAAATACTTTTTTATACTTTTTTTAAATCAAAATTCGTCAATGTTCATTAAAAAAAGAACTTTTCATCCTATTTCTACTCTCTGGATTACTTTTTAGACTGATTTTCAATCTTTTTCATGTTCCATTTATATATCTTATTTTCATTATTCTGCATTTATTTCTAAACATCGACACAATATAAACTGTTCATTTTTTATTCACATATTTTATTTAACTATTTCCCCATTCTTCTCTTTTGTTATAGATTTCAATCCTTTATTTTCTATAAAAAAAAAACCTTTTGTTTATTTTCTACTTTCTGGATTACATTTTAGACCGATTTTGAATTCTTTTTTATGTTTCATTTATTTATTTGTCTTATTTTCATTCTGCATTTCTTCCTAAATATCAATACAATAAAAACTGTCTATTTTTTACTTCATATTTTATTTAACTATATCTCAATTTTTCTTTGTATTATAGATTTCAAATCTTTATTTTCTGTAAAAAAGTACCTTTCATTTTCTTTCTACTTTCTGAATTCCTTTCTAAACTGATTTAGAGTCTTTTCTGTGTTCCATTCATTTATATATTTTGTTTATATACACTTTTATAATGTAAAAAAAAATTTTCTCATATTATTTCATGTATTTTTTTATGTTTTTAATAAACATGTCTCTATGATCTTTAAAAAACGCTTGATTTCCTTCTAGACTGATTTTAAGTCTTTTTTATTCTTCATTTATTTACTTATTTTATTTTCATTAATTTTTATTTCTTTCTGCACTTTCATAAAGTGAAAAAAATGTTTTGTTATTTTACCATTTAATTTTTACTATTTATTTTTTTATATTGTTAATAAACATTATGTTATTTAAAAAAAACGCCTGATTTCTTTTTAGACTGACTTTGAATCTTTTTATGCTCCATTTATTTATATATCTTATTTCTATCAACTTTTATTTCTGTCTACATATCCTCATGATATAAAATGTTCGTGTTATTGCTCCACATATTTTTTTAAATATTTTTCATTTTTATACGTTCTATTCCATACATTTCTCATTTTTTTTAAAAAAAGCATTTATTTTTATACCATTTCAGACTCATTTTGAACATTTTTAATACTTCATTTATTTATTTATCTTATTTCTATCAATTTTCATTTCAAAATATCAATCTTTTATTTTATTACCCTATGACTATATTTAAATATTTTTTTTCTCGTACTTTTCAGTCAAAACTCCTTTATTTTCTTTCTACTTTCTAGACTCTATCCTAAATTCATTTTCAGTATTTTTAATAATTCATTTATTATTTTTCTTAATTTCCATTTCTTTCTCTCCATCCACAAAATATAAAATGTTTATTTTATTACATCAAATTTTATTTAAATATATCCTTTACTTTTTTCCTAAACGAAATTGCGCCACCGTCATTTAAAAAAAGCACTATTTGATCACCTTTGTATCGAATAATATCCAAAAACATGTTCTTCATAAATTAATATAAACCTTTTGACAATATTACACGATTCAAGTTTCGTGCTCATTGTTCACCATTTCCGACATGTTTTTTTTTAATTAAATATAAACAAATCAATTATTATGCAATGCAGGTAACATTTATTTGATTTTTTAATTTTACATGAAGGTGTTATATATTATTCTCAGCCGTAAATATAAATGTTATATAAAAACACAAAAATAATTAATTTGATATTCATTGATAAACACGTGCATGTTTGGAGTTTACGTTATTTTAATCTACGTCAGTGTTTATATATATATATATATATATATATATATATATATATATATATATATATATATAAGGTATATAATTTAATTTGATTTATTTTATTTGTAAGTTTTTTTCTATTAAAAAAATTTATATAGAACTGTCGGATTCCAACTGTACAAAATTAGTTTGTATGTCTCTCTCTCTTCTCTCTTTCTCTCTCTCTCTCTCTCTATATATATATATATATATATATGAATTATTAACACGATTATACAAATACATACATGTGAATATATATGAATTATTAACACGATTATACAAATACATACATGTGAATATATATAAGTGTGTATCAGTGTGTGTATTATGGAAATGGACTTATTAGTATGATTTTGTTCGAATATCAGGCAAGACTAAAAATAGACTATTCTAAAAAAGGAATAATACAGTCACGCCGTTTTAATAAAATTGCATATGTTAACAATAGAATTCGCTTGGGCAATGCTTAGAGACCGATAAGATATCGGATGTTTGTGGTAGTAAAGCACGTGCTTGCTATTTTTATACACATTATTAATGTAGTCAATATTTCGATAACTCCGACGAGATAACTTCTTCGTTTCGAAAAAAAATAATATAAATATTTTTTTGTGTCTTAAAACGTTTGTAACTTTTTTTGTTACGCGTTATTTATTAAATATCCACACAGCAGTTGTTATTTGTTTATAGTGGGACATGTGATTGTACTGTTTAGTTATGGTTCGGTTCATTTCTTTCCATTTGATGGGTTCGTTTTATTTATTTATATTTTTCGATCGTTGTGAAAACTATTATTCTGTTACTAGTATATAGCCCGTCGAAATTGACGGGAAAATAGGATGAAACAGAGAAAGAAAAAACTGCTTATTGATTTTTACAACATAATATACAACATAAACAATACCTAAGAAGGAAACTTAATGAATTAAACTTGAAACTTATCCATTGTAAAAATTTCCTTATACATTTCCTTCTACATTTGCTAAATGGCGGCCGACGACCACGTTGCGGACAAAGTGATGAGAAATGTGAGGTTTTATTACTAAGAAGATTAACTCGAAAGAAATCGTTATTTTTATAATTTCGTTCATTTTAAAAAAAATTATTAGACGTACAAATTAATCCGGTGCCTCTTTTTTATAGGAAATAATTGTTAACGTAAAAATAGAATAAATATCAACCCTCGTGATATTCCTCATGATTATGTATAACTTTCCTCTCTCTTTGTAACTTATCGGGAAAAAGATGACTGCTCTGAGCCCATAAAGTCTTGATGCATTTTCAGACCTCTTCCACTGTTTTAGCATTTTTTTCTTGTTTTATGGATAACAGGACCTTCATCCAAATCTGAACAAATCATTCCAGCGGCTTCAGCGGCATTTTTTTTAAGTGAAATGCGAAAAGCATGTAATGCCTAATATCATGCTTTTCGGACGCCATCGTACTGACAACTGTTTTGTGAGGTTATCTAACAGCTTGGCCGAGATATATGTTATTTTTAAATGTTAAGTTTGACACTTCAAAACAATGAGAGAATATTATATTTTAACCCTTATCGGCCGGTCCGTTTCTACAAAAAGTGTCTTCTAGGTCTGAGTTTCTTTAATAGTTAACAGTTTTTTTTAACATTTGTTACTATTATTATAAATTTCAATAAAAAACAACTATTTTTTACATAAATACTCAAGAATTGTTTATTAGGTATTTGTTTCATTATTTTTTATAATTAGATAATATATGATATCATGAAAAACATTCTCCAACACGTAACCCTGGGTGGTCATCTTAAGTTTGACAAAAAAGTCTAATTAGTTTTCTTCCACCGGGAACAGATCTCTTGAAGCAAACCACACATCATTTTTTTGGCATAGGATAGTTGGTTTAGTTCATGAAGTTTCCATTCAATCGTTAATGAAGATTGAAAGTTGTAGATTGTTGCCCAAAAATTGTAGGTGAGTGAAAATCACCAATAAGTTGTTTTACCAATTTTTTGACAAACTGCAAATGAAGCAGTGGTTTATTTCCTTTTTTTCTTCACAGTGTTTATATAAAATGTACGCATTCGCAGCACTGGCATCCACACCCCAGAAAATAGTACCAAAATCCATACAATAAAATTCTTTTTAATTAAAGATGATATCTCGTATTAGCGGACATTCAATCAAATGGTTCTTGTGTCGCGACATATGAATAGTAATCCTGCTACTATTGGTTCCTGTATGATGGCATCCGATCGATAAGGGTTATTTTAAAACAGAGTTATTGTCGATTCAACTTAAAGTCACCGAATTAATTTTTACACTTAATATGTTCCAAATAATCTAGTTTCATATTTTCCGAAGAGATTAAATCATGTAATATAGGAGTCGGCTAAAAGCAATGAATAGTTGAATGAAAGTTTCATGTTTAACCCCATCAGACCATTGGCGTAGTTAAAGATAGATCGTTTTAAAATAGATATATTTTTTAATACAAAACAATGTTTTTGTTATTTATTCTACATATACAATTATAAATATTCGATCATTCATCGTTTTTATAAATATCATACAAATATAAACCTTTTTTAGAGTATAAAATTACTCTTTTAATTTTTAGTGAGTACACAATCATAGATATATATGTATTTATATTCCAGAGTAATGTACTCATGTATCTAATTTTTAAAAACCGTAACTATTTATTAGGTTGGTAGGAAAATGAATTCGGTTCTTGTTTTCTGAATTCTAATTTTATTTTTTTTCAATAAAAGTGTCATTTTATCGTGTTCATGTTAATATCATTTTAAAGTGCATTCTTCGGTCTGTATTTTGATAACATTGACATTGGCTTTATTACTAATTTTGCTTCAAATTTGGCTATTGAATTAAAGATGAAGAAGCAAATAAGATAATTTTTTTATGAGTTCAAAACAGGTGGTAAAGCCCTAGAAACTGCTCGTAAACTAAACGTTGCTTTTGGTATGGTTACTGTTGAGAAATGTACGGGGAAATGGTGGTTCCAAAATTTTCGTGCTAGGGACGAGAATCTTGAAGATGACGAAGGTCATTGGTGTCCTTCTTCAGTTTATAACGATCAACTGAAGGCGTTATTTGAATCAGAACCACGCACAACAATTCGAGATCTTGCTCAAAGGTTAGGTGTTAGTCATCAAACAGTTCTGAATCACTGAAAGTTGCTAGGAAAATCAAAAAAGAGAAAATTGTATATGAATTTGAAGGTCATAAACCGCAATTATTTTTCTACCAACCTAATAGAACTATACTCAATTAAATACGTTGTAGGCGTAGCACACTGCGAAAGCGCTCAGCCTATACTACGTATACGGGCAGTACCCACTGCGCAAGCGCGTGGCGTGGTAGAGAGAGTAAGAAAATTTCCCCCTCACTGCGCTCACGGCTTTTTGCGTGTGAAAGCGCTTCACTTTCATCTCACCCGAGGAAATTTACACTAGAGCGGCTATAGAAGTTTCACTTCAAAAACGAAATATTCAAACATTTTTTCAACATCTTAACTTTAAGCTCGTTCGATTTTCTCTCTCTCTCTCTCTCTCTCTCTCTCTCTATATATATATATATATACACATATACACACATATATATATATATACACATACATACATATATACACACTTACATAACATAATACACACATTATTCTTAAAAATAATTTCGACCATTTTCGACTGTCCAATCGTACAACAAAATAAAACAAAAACCATAATTCACTTACAAGTTATTGAATTACGTTCGATTTGTCCGTACGTGATATTTACTTAATAATATCGAACGTCGTACACGAATCATCATTCTATTAATACACACGTTTGTGTGAACACATTTTTATTATGAAAAGTCCGACGACGAATTATTTACAATATTTTTTTCCTTATATATGTGTATATATATATATATATATATATATATATATATATATATATATATATATATATATATATATATATATATATAAATTGGCTACGATATTACGTAGCTCACTTAAACCAATTAAATATGTATTAGTAAATCAAACATGTTGACTGTGTTTTTTTTACGTTTTTATAAATTTAAATAATTACTAGAGAGGAACGCAAGACAAATAAAAACGACCACGGATTTTGTACTAGCTGTCAAAAAAAAACAATGATCTGTCGCCTAGCGATCGAATGCACTGTGCTGCTTATATACATACATATATACATGCATATATATATATATATATTTATACACATATGCATATGTGTGTGTATATACATATATATATATATATATATATAATGTGTGTGTATATAGAGTGTGTATATACATATATATTTTGTGTTTCGCGGGGGACGTACGTAGCAACAAGGAGAAAACAATCGGCGCAACAGAGGCAGCAAACTAGACGGTGGGCAGTCGTTTCAACGGAACGACCGGGAGGGGCAAACAGAGTCACTCATATAGTAGAGGTTGTGTTGAGCAGACGTAATGTTTATGTTCTGACGAACTCGTACTACGAAATTAAACTTGCGTACAGTGTATCTTTTTTTTTTAAATAAAAAAAAGGTAATCGAGTGTTCATTCAAAGACAATCGTACACACGAACGTACGTTTCTTTTGCATCCGACCACCCGGAAGTGCTCACGATCCGTGCATTTGGAATTACATCCGTGAAACAGACTTTTGCGATGACAAAAAATCTGCACACATTTACAAAATAAAAAAAAAAGAAAAATATCGAGCCCGAACAGCTGATTCCGTACTTCAACAATCGCGGTCGTAATTTATTAAACGCAAGGTCATCGATTGATTCTTCGGTTACTATATATTTTTTCACCGAGACAGAAAAAATACCATAGTACATTCATTTTTTACTTTCATAAATGTGGTGTTTGTGTTGTTATTATTATTGTTGGTTGTGACCGGTGTGACGTCATTCCGTACAACGTCCGTTCGCCAAGGGGGTAGTAAGTTGTGGAAAGTGGTGGTAGGAGATCTCTCACGGTGGTTACAATTCGTGGAATTGTTTGTTTATTCAAGATCCCTCTAGTGGTTTATCGTTACCGGTGTACGTGATCTGTGTTAGTTATTAGATGATTTCAATTTCGTATGTAATTGTTTCATTATAATCAGTTTTACTCTCTCCGTCGTACTTGTGTCTATGAAATATATAAGTGGTCTCTACATGTTTTTTTGTGTTCTATTTTTGAAGTAACATCAATGGCTGGTGTTTACATGAACGCGTTTGATTGGAAGGTAATTTGATTCACAATTTATATTACTATATGCACATAGTTGTTGAAACATCAACACACACACACACACACACACACACACACACATATATATATATATATATATATATATATATAATGTATGTATATATATATATATATTACATGGAAATAAAATATATTGACATGTCCTAAAAAAAGGTACTTCGTACTCTTTTGATTGATGAATGTATGTAAAGCTTTTTCACTGATTATAGTGTATGGAATAATTTACAAGCATGAGCAGCAAATTTAATAGAAAATTGACCTTTTACCGATCGGTTTATACATTATAATTATTCTATTTGCTCGAAAACTGTTTCAATATCTTTTTATGTTGTTGATTTAAGGGTAGGAAAAGTGTCATATATATATATATATATATATATATATATATATATATATATATATATATATATATATTCTATATATCTTCTATTAACTATCGACTCAATTTATATCAACAATCACATTATATAATGTAAATATTTGTTTTTTGTATGAAAGTAGTTTCTGTACTCAAACCATATTTTTCTACTCACTTTTATAATATTATTAGTAATAATGACATGTTTATTTCGGAAGCATCGCGATTTACGGAATAATAGTAAAATAATTTTTTTTCTTAAAGAACGTAACCTGTTTGTATGTTGGCAAACGAATACTGAAACGAATGATTAATTCTAATAATATTTGTTTTTAAAACTTTATCGGAAAAAAAATAAAAAAGTATCCAGATAAATTATACTGTCGGTCCACGTGTATCGATCTTAATTGAAAATTAATTGAATGTCAGTGAATTTATATTTTTTATTTATGTATAAACAGATTTAAAGAGAAATTATAGTAAATAGTAGTAGTAGATACTGAAGATCCGTGGAATAGTTGTCGTTGATCAAACAGTAAACAGGAAATGTTTAATCCTGAATTTTGTTTAAACGTTACTAAATCAAAATCAAAACGAATCTTATTAGTCGGAAGTAAATGTTACAACGTTGCATAAGCTGTGAGTCGATTTGGATTATGCTTTTCCGGGGTCTGAGTAGGGTGGGTTACCAACATTTGACCGGTACTCGCCTGAAAGATTAGTAAAAAAGCGGTTCAAGAAAACACGAATTATTTTATTCAACAAAATAATAAAATTATATGTTTTTTATTATTATTACATAATGCTTATTTTCCAAAATTATTTTTTTTATGATTTCTTCTTATGCGTATAATAATTTCTTCTGTTCAGTTTTACCTAAATAAGAAGGTTTACCTAAAAACTTTCGCACTTCATATCAAAATTAATTCGAATGTCTAACTCTGCATTATCCGAGCTCCACTCGCATTCTATTTTTATCATTTCTTCATGTTTTGATTCCATTATTGAAAAAATGAGTTGTACAAATGCGTTGTTAACAGGTACCTTTAGTACTTTACCAACTATTTGTTTAATTTCACGCGCATCGTTGTGATCTAAATATATTTTCTTAATGAAAATAAACTTAATCCGGTGTCAAACGTTAGAATATTAATTGTAAATTGTTTCATATATATGTACATGAGTTTGAAATTACATTTCTTGTTCTTGAGGTCACTTTGATTGTTTTGTTCCACTAACGGTTTCATCTATCGATATCCTCATGTGGATACTCATTCGCAAATCAGTACCTAATTGAAGATATCGATAGACGAAATCGGTAGTTGAAAAAAAAATCAAATAGTGATCTCAAGGACAAGAAGTATCTATAATAATAATAGTAATTTGTATCATTCATGACAATGGTGGTCTTGAAAGGGGTGAGTAATGTAGGTCAATACCTTTAATCCTTTCGCTGCTGTAGGCTCTTGTAGGGGCTCAATTAATATCGTATGATAAATGCTATATGCGCCTTTAGGCGTTCAAAATTCATAGGTCCGGTATAGTATTGTAGGCGCATTTAGGCGCTGAGTATACATTGTTGAGATGGTGTTGTTAATGTCTAAATGCGTACTGGCTATAGCGTCAGTCACGGCTGAATGTCTACCGTCTGTCATGCGCGCTCTGAATTAGACTTGGCCGCAGCGAAAAGGTTAAAGATTTTTTTATTGATTAAAATGTAAAATTTAGACTTTTTACTAATACTTATTTTTATACAAATACCAGTATATTTTTTGAAAAAATCATAAATTTCAAATATTCACAAAGAAGGAAACAATGAATAAAAATGTGTAAATGAGAGTGTATTTCTTAAATTCCTATCAATTTCCTGCCAAGGCAGGCTCTCTGACCTTAATTTAGAAATTTAACCGGTTAGCTGTGCATGACGAGTATATTCGTCTTGAAAATGAATTTGAGCAATAAAATCACTGATTTTTCTAAAAAAATCAAATTGCATTTCGTCACAAATCAATTTTACATCAGCTGCATGTACTCCGTGTTTGCCGAGTATACTCGTCGTTCCTTCAATTTTCCAACACAATGTAGGTACACTCTTTTAAAATAGGTCGACACAGCTAACAGGTTAATAACTCAACTTCAACAATCAACGCAATACGAATAAAACTTGTTATGATTGTTTAACGAAGACTTTTCTATATTAAATTTGTTAACAGATGCAAGTAGTTGATTGCAGCGATTCCCAATCCTTTGAATGCAAGGGAGCTCTATATTGATCTGAAAAATGCCGCGAATCCCTTTGGAGAGGATTGTGTTTCCTTGTCTATACCGACCGTTGTAATTCGTCAAGGCTGTTCATAATGTAAAACATTTATTTCCAAAATTAATTTCTTGCGGACTCCCAGATGTTTCCACAGACCCCTAGGGTCCGCGAACCACAGATTGGGAACCACTGATTTATTGGCTTCAATCTTGTTATTTCTGTTCGAAAAAAATGATTTTTTTTATTCTTTGTTATTGTTTGTGTGTGTGTGAGAGAGAGAGAGCATGTAAGAGCAGAAAACGTTTTTTATTTAAGTTTATAAACAATTAACAGTAGCCGCCTCACTATTTCTCATACTTCTTTTAAAAGTTATTTAAATAAATAATTTCTGTCTCGAGATTGTGTTCACGTTAATACAATTATTGTTTTCTTTAAAGGTCTTATAAGGTTTTTTTTAAGAAACAAATATTTATCTGATATTAATTAAAAAATTAAACAATAAACTAATATATTTACAGGATGGAATTAAGTAAAAGCCTAAGATTAAAATAGAATGCAATTTATTTAAAGTCGTTCGATTCAGAAAGTAATAAACACCCTTACTATCATGTTAGACTTTATTTACATCATTTTTGAGTTAGTAACAGTTTTATTGGTTTCAATAACGTTCCTGAATAACATTGTAATTAAAACGTTTAAATATTTTATCAATTTATATAAATTTCATCACATGTTTACTTACACAAACATTTAGACACAATGGGAAATTTTCATCGAAGGGTCAACGTGAAGGTCACCTTTCTGATATTTAAAATGTAATTTGTTTATTTCGGTCTATGTGCAACGAAAATTGAACTTTATCAGAAATTTTCGATTCATTCGATGGATTTTTGTATTATCGAAAAATAACAGTGTATATAGGTTTGTATTTTTGTTAGTAGGAAAAACATTCTAATGTTTGATGAAATATGATGTTACATTTGAAGTATACAGGATTTTCTTTGGACGTCAGACTTTCCTTCATTATTTTCTTTATACTGTTACACGATATTATTATATCGTGTTATATCGAAGATGTTTTTTTTTTGTATATAAAGTTAATATTTATGTATTAAATAAAGATATTTTTGATGGAGATAATTTCAGTTTTGTTTTTCATTATGTAATCATTGTGCGCCTTTTAATATCACTGAAATGATTCCACCCGGTGTCGTCTCAAATATTTTTACATTATGTAATCAAAAAGAGACTATATACAGATATCATATACAAATGAAATGATATCGGATCCATACATATTGAATATATTCTTAATCTTCTCTATATTTCTTTCAACAGTAAATACAAGTGATTCCATTTAAGCTTCCATGTGAAAGTATTAAAAAATTGCAAAAATTAAGAAAATAACATATATATTTTTTAATACTTTTATGTGGAAACCTAAATTGAATCAACCGATATAATCTCAGATAAACTTTTTTCATACATTTGATTTCGACAAATCTAATTTTAAAAAACTTGTTTCTGGTTTCCCAGATGATTTTCCCTCTTCGTTACGAGACAAAATTATTTCTGATTAAAAATGGTTAATAATTAATTATTGACCATTTTCGATTCTCGTTTATGCACATTTCGATAGTCAAACCATTCTCAGAGCAGTTAGACATAGAAGAAACATACATTGAAGTTCTGATTATTATTATTACTAACTGAAAGTTAACCTTTTTGGCTGTAACTGCAGATAACTGTTTAATCAATTCATCAACATTTAAAATATAAAACCTCGCCTCATTAATAGATTTTTACCAAAAATATCAATTCGTACCTCCTGTATCCGATTTGTCGTCCCCTGGAGTCTGCGCCCGGGGATAGCATACATAATATGTATGCATGTAGAGTATACATTCAATTTGTTTATCGACCCCCAATCGACCTTTTGGAGTTCATCGACCCCTTTGGGAACCCCTGCTCTAAAGCTTTAGCGAATACAATATTTTGAATAAATTTCTTATCAGTTTTACAATGAAACCGCATATCCTCATTCGTTGTACACGGTGAAACAGAACACTGCTCATGTGACTGATATCAACCAATCAGAGAATGAATAAAACGCACGCGGGACCATTTTTTAAGTTATTGAGAGAAATGTTCAATAATTGATTGTTGAGGATACTGATTGTCACTCATGCGAATTAGATAACATTGCTTTCATCCACATGTCACTAACAATAAGGTACAGAAATATCTGATCTTTCTAATGTCTTCGATTTTTTCTCATCTTGACGCTCTGTGGATGAATGTATGATTGTCGAAATGCGTTTAATCCTGCAGAGGTCGCGGCTCATCTGACTGATACAAATTGTTTTATTAAATATTCTTATACATATCCAGTGTATATCTTGGAGGTCATGAGTAGTTGCGCATATGTATATTACGGCATAAACAATGCGGAATATCACTCCACACTGTTTATGCCGTCAGTTTGGTTATATAAAGGTGTGCGATTATTAATGGTCAGTTGTAATCGATAGACACTGCGAACTTCGATGTCAGTATTGGTTTAGTTGTTGTTTTTTTCATTTATCGTTGAAATTGGCTGGAGAAATATATTAATTGGATAATCCGTCAGGTGTTGAACAGATTCAGCGAATGTTATTCAAGTCCGTTGATGAGAATGATAGAATCAAATGCGAAAATGAAAGTGATTTAGATGTTACATGGAAGTTCGTTCAAAAGACTCGGATACCGTACAAGATATTTCTAGTGAAGTGATGATGAATTAGACACGAATGAAGAGTATTTCCTAGCAAAAGATAAAGAATCAGAATAGAGAAAAATCTAATAAGAAAACAATTTAGAAGACAGCCGCAGTATATTTTGTGACAACTTCCATTAGTTCAATCAAACGCAAAAAATACTAAGACGGAACTTGAAACTTGGAATTGCTTTATCGCAGATGATATTTCAGATCTAATCTTATTATGTGCAAATAAATATGTCGATTCTGTTTCGAACCGGTATTCAAGGGAAAGAGATGAAAACGAATAGATAAAACAATTGAAAGCATTTTAGGCCTCTTATATCTGCTGGTTTACAACACAACAATCGGGTAAATTTGCAGGATTTATGGGCTACAGATGTTAGTGGGATTACACTTTTTAGATTTACCATGTCTTTACGGAGATTTATATTTATTCACAATTGTGTCAGCTTTATTGACAAACTTACCCGCTTAGAACGTCTGAAAATCGATAAATTTGTGGCTTTGACAGACATTTTCTCACAGTTTGTAGAAAATTTTAAATTATGCTACACTATGGGACAAACAGAATGTAACAATGGACGAAAGGTTACATGGCTTCAGATGTAAATGTGAATCCAACTATTGAAGATTCTAATTAGTTAATGTTAAACACATGTTTACTTCTATTTTCTGTCATTATGTTTGCGTTATTTTGTAACAAATTTTTTTATTCTTTATATATCTTTGTCCAGTAATTTCTAGATTATAACTGAAAATATAAAAACCATCATGTATCATATTTACAGTATTTTTTTAAGTTTTATCGCATTCTAGCACATATTAGTAATAGATGTATCTCTTGAATACACGCGACCTAAGATGCAATTTTTTCAACCGCGACCTTCGCAGACTTAATTATCAATGAATCAATTATTGAACATTTTCGACCAGAATTGTGTTTTTTTTTTTATTGAAATGAAAAGTTTATTCAGTAAACCAGTTTGTTGATATAATTAATCGACATCCATGCGAAAAACGTCACCGAAGAATAGTTCTGACCTAAACAAGCTAAAAAGAGATCACAAGAATAAAATTAAAACAGTGAATTATAAGAGAAACTGTTAGTAAATATTTTATTTACAACAGGAACGTGAGAGTTTTCAGTGAATTATAGCCTTGCACTGTGGAACCATTCCTTTCTTTTGTACCTGTCTCCAGCAAGAAACTAAAATTGGGAATTTACGATGGCTGATAGCAAAGTTCCGAAGGGAACACCTGACTTCAAATTTGATTTATCCTAAAGATATGTATATACATATACATATATATATATATATATATATATATATATATACACACACACACACATATATGTGTGTGTGTGTGTTTATTAAAAATGACCAATATAGTACAGACATATACGTGAGCTGTTTCAGTAGCTCGTTCCAGTGCAGTGAGTTATATTGAAATTGTAAGCTCTTGACAACAAATCGTCGATAGCTCGCGTGCTTTTATGAAACAGCGTAGAATAGTTTATAAATAACCATGAAGCGTGTTAATGTTACTATCTCGAGATATA
This sequence comes from Acanthacorydalis orientalis, assembly GCA_034766995.1. Lineage (NCBI taxonomy): Eukaryota > Metazoa > Arthropoda > Insecta > Megaloptera > Corydalidae > Acanthacorydalis > Acanthacorydalis orientalis. Next base: position 30,856,753 of record CM068315.1, on the reverse strand, counting down.
TTTTCTATATAATTAAAGTAATTTTGTTTACTTCCGGACGGGTACGCTTTTAAATATTTTACAATCTTTACAGTTAGTGTAAATTCCATTGAAACTGTAACGAGTGTAAATGAGCAATATTCACCTTTAAAATAATTTCAATCGATACGGTTTTTCTGCAAACGATAATTATATTTGTGAATTGTATTAAATAACGTTTAGATAAGCATGTTTTTTTGAACCGAATTTAAATAGAATTGAAACAGTGTACGCGTGAAAATGATGTACTCTTTGTTTTTAAAGAAACTAATTAGTTAATAAAAGCTAATTAACTCGTCCATTTCTTTATTATTTAATATTTACTGCAATGATATAATGACACAGCACATTGCAACTAATTTCGACGTATTAAGTTTCAGGACAATGCATGAAAATGTTTTCGAGTATAATCAGATGAGTCACGGAAATAACATGTGATTCAGTGGACTCCCAGAACTTTTATGAGCGAATTTTGTATTTTGACAAGTTTCAGATACACGGCAGTACTTGTGTTATTTATACATTGAATAGAATATAAAGATTATAGTGGGGGAATGTTTTTGTATTGAATTTTTATTTATAATACAACTGTACGTTTTTGGTAATTTTTTTTATTTATTATAATTTCTGATTGTAAATGCGGTTGTCAGAACGAGCATATTTATATTAAATGTTATTCATACATGTTTACATAAATTATATTTTAAGTTTCGTGCTGGGTTAGTGTGGGTTTGAATTCTTTACAAATTGCAAATGTACATGAAAAGGGATTAAGATTTTTTTTAAATCCATAAAGAAAGTAGTAGTGATCTTTTCAAGCACATAGTTATTTTGAAAATTCATTCAATACATTTGAAAAAATAATATCATTCTTATTTTTACATGAATGATATTTTTTTTAATGTATCGCTATTCAAACATCATATTTCTATTTGTAATTTTAATTCATTAAAAACAGTTTTTTTAAATAATTAACTAATTATTTAGTCTCTCTATAGCTGAATGAGTCATACCTCTTCTGAGACCCATTTACTATTTTTTTATACTTTTATTAATATTGACTTTTTGCATGAAACAATTATACGTTTTTATTATTAATATATGAACATTTAGCTCATTTTTATTTTGTCATACGTGTTAAAAGTATCGTTTGTTTGAATCTACTGACTTTAAAATCTGTGAATTTATCATAAAAATTGCGTTTGCAGTATTTTAGACCCGTTTTTTTAATAATTATTTACAAATGAAATAAAATACTTTTGTTGACATGAAGATATTAGCTCATTTACAATTTAAGTTTTAGTGTTTTGTTTATTTCTCTTTTATTGTTTTTCTATAAAAGAGAAAAATCTATTCAATTGTAAGAAATTAAAAATACATACTAGTATTGTCAATAAGAAAATCTATTTTGAATGTTTTTCAGTAATATTCTAATTACGAATAATAGAGATTTTTTTTCACAGTTTGTTACAACCAAATACTCAATTTACATAGATTGTTCTGTTTCTCAGAGTTTTGAGAATGATGGGGTATCGCCATTAAAATGTGCATAAGTAACAATAAAAAATAATAACTATTGATTTATTGAACCTTTTTGATTGAAACATTTTTTTATAGTTCGTGAGATTAAAAAGCATTCATTTGTGAAGACGTTTAATGTTTTTTTTTTCTTTAATTGTGCCTTGTTTTATTAAAGGATCTATGAAATAGGTCAATATGACTCCTTATTTTAATACTTATCTCTATGGAAAACGTTTGGTTTTTTATAAATTGGATTATAGAGTTTTTACTATTCTTTCAGTAGATTTTCTGTACTAAACCTAAATCCTCTCTTATGCATATTTCAATGGTAAAGCTCTCATTTCCTAAACACTAAAGTGTAGAACAGTAGTGACCAAACTGTTGCTCGCGAACCCAGTGCGGCTCCCGAGACAATATTGGAGTTCATTGCCATTTTTCCTAAACTTTGATGTTAATAATCTAATAATATTAACTGCAAAAATGAAGACTCAATCAAAGTTTTTAATGAGTAAAAATTAAACATATTCTGTTTTGCCGAGTAGGACTACTATATAGTTGTATTTTTTTATATTTATAAATACTATTTTAAAATAATATTTTCTAGGACTCTTGAACATTCAGAAATTTATGAAAAGTATCATATGTAGCTCTTATTATCGAAGAAGTTATCCACCCCTGATGTAGAGCAATCTGATTTCGAGATTTTTCTGTATCTTAACGCTATGAGGATGATAGCTTCGCCTTTGAAATATATATAAGCAACAATCAAAACCGATCAATAAGCAGTTATTGAACATTTTTGAATCGAAAAACTGATTATTTGTGTCGAAAATAAGAAATTGGACGGATAAATGTTTTCTTCTTTTTTAAAAAAAAGATATAAATGTAAATCTATATCCTAGTATTTATTTTTTAATATATTGTTCTTTTTTTATTTGAAAATTTACCATTTATAAATTAACCGTTATACATACATGTGTATATATATATATATATATATATATATATATATATATATATATATATATATATGTAATGTGGTACATTTTCCAAAAAGTTATAAAAAATATTTTATAAAACCATGAATATATTAGGCGTAAAAGTTAATTGTACGCCCTTACATTGAATCAATCATAGCTCTGTTTTAAAATAAAACATTTTCTTGTCCTTATAGAACTTTAAAGTATCAACCTTAACATTTAAAAACAGTATATATCTTGGCCAAGCAGTTTACATAACCTCACAAAACAATAGTGAAGACGATGACGTCCGTAAAACAAAATATTAGGCATTGCATACTTTGCGCATTCCAATTGAAAAAAATGCCGCCGAAACCGCGGGAATGATCTGTTCAACTTTGTGACGCATAAAACATGCAAAACATGCTAAAAGAATGAAAAGGTCCGAAAATGCATTGCGACTTCATCAATTACAAACCGCTATCTTTTTTCGGCAAGGGATTCATCGGTTACCCGACAGATAAAGAAATGTTATACAAAATGATAAGAGATAGTTTGAGGATTGAAATGTACTTCATTTTTTCGTAAACATTTTTTTTTTATAAAAAAGGCACCGAAATAATTTATATACACCTAATATATGCATTTATAGTTTGTAATATTTGAATTTGAAAACACTGAAACCTTTTTTAATATAATTTTACTAATTAAAATATGAATTAATATTTAAATTAATATTTATTTTCTATAAAAAAAGGACCGAATTAATTTGTACACGTAATATAAAGATATACTCATTTTAAATAAAGGAGTTACACTTTTTTTATTAATATTTAATTAATTCGAAGTTTAATTCTACTTAAATCAGCTTAAGAACTGCGTAAACAGCTTTGAATACATACTTATTTGTTATTTTGTATCATCGAAGGCAATTTAAAAAACAAATATATAACAAAAAAAATTAAGGTCAGTGCCTTTACTGTTTTTATATAATCAATAATTTCAATACAGTCGGAAAACCTAAACGATTATCAGTTGTAGAGCGTATAAACCTTGTGCAAACTACTGATTTCCGAAATTAAATATTGAAGGGGTTATAAACTTGTCATGTTATTTTATTACAAAATGAAGCATTGAACAGTTTGTCATATAATTTTCTTGAAGTTGTCAACCGTAAAATATATAATAATATATTTCAATATAAATGACAACTTATGTATGTATATATATATATATATATATATATATATATATATATATATATATATATATATATATATATATGTGGATGTATATAAATAATTAATTTTTATAATTGTATCATTTATGATTTTCCTGGTTCTATAAAAATCTCTTTAAAATAATTACATAATACGAATACTTAATATTGTTTCGAAAATAAAAAAAAATATATTGAAAAAAAAGTAAACACATTTTAATTATATTCAGCAGCGCAATCAAATATTTACTTTTTCTTATTATCTAATGCAGTAAAAGTTATTCAACGTAGTACATAGTTAATAGTTTTTATGCAAATATTATCTAACTTTCATTAATGTGTTTGTGAAGTAGTGACAAACCACGTTTACACTAAAATATCTTTATTACCATAAACGTTCTAATTTTTTTCCGTACATACAAAATTTATGATCAAGTAAGATAAAATTATCAACCGAAAAAAGTTTAAAAATATTTTCGTTTTATGTTAATTATTATTTCCTTGTATCAGTCCTGTTTGTTTGTGTTTATCTTATTATTTGTTCATCCGCTTATCAATATTTCAGTTAGTATTCATTGTTAAATGAATTAACTAACAGAATATTTTCTTTTCGTTTGAACATGTTTTTAATTTGTTTCATTTATTGATAACAGGGACTATGTTTTCATTTTTTTCCTGTTAAAAAAATGTTACAGTAAGTGTGCAAATTAATTCGGTGCCCGTTTTATAGTAAATGACCGATTGCAGAAAAATATGGATAACGTTTCAATCTTCAAAATATCTCTTATTATTTTGTATAAATTTGCTTTAATTGACGAAACCCTTGTCGAAAAAAGATGACAGCTTTGAGCCGATGAAGTCATTGCGTGTTCAGACTTCTTCCACTTTTTTTGAATGTTTTATCAGTCACAAAGTTGAATAAATTATTCTAGGCAGCATTTTTTTCAAACTAGAATTTGAAAAGATGCAATACCTAATATGATGCTTTTCGGACGCCATCATGTTCACTGTTGTTTTGTGTGATTATGCCAACTGCTTGGCCGAGATATTTAGTATTTTTAAATGTTAAGGTTGACACTTCATAATCCTGAAACGACAAGAAAATATTTAAACTTAAAACAGAGTTTGATTGATTCAATTTAAAGGCACAGAATTAGTTTTTACGCCCAATAAAATTCTAATTCTTTATAAAATTACATATTTTTCACAAATGATTTCTTTCTTTTCACCCCATATACCACACGAACATTTTTCGATTGAAAACATTCTGTTATACAAACAGATGATATACTCTCTAGTAAAATTTTATCGATTCCCATTATATTCGTAGACCTTTTTTCTAACCTTAAAGTTGTTTTGTAAATATTTAAAAAATGGTTCACTGCATAAAAAAACCAGTAATGATTCAGAAAGTGAAGTAAAACCAACAAAAATTCGTAATTTAGCAGATTGACAGTTGTAAACGCAGAAACGATGCAGCATTGCTGTTTTTTTATGTCAAAACTAATAACATGGTGCTCTCATAATGTAGTTTTCATATAATACAGAACGAATCAACCCGATTTATATACTTCTGAGTTTCACTTCACACGGTTCCCACATAACGCGGTACGAATTAATCGCGTTATAAGAGGATTAACTGTAGTTTTTCTGTAATGTACTGAGGAGATTTTGGGCATAGCCATCGAAATACGTACAAGCAACAATCGGAACTGATCAGTAATCAATTATTAAACATTTTTTGATCAGAAATGACTTGTGGTTTGTAGAATAAATGAACAGTTTGTTTGTGCAAGAGTAATTTTTCTACAAAATAACATTTCAAGTCTATTAGTTACAGGAACTCGAGTGCTATTTTAGATTAAAAGTAATTAGTTGATTATATTTTTAAGTTCAGAGTACTATTTCATTAAAGTTAGCATTGAACTAACAATAAGTGAACAATAATATAATTACAACCTAACATAATAAATAAATAAATAATAAAATCTTTATTGCATATTTATACCTCGTTAGAAAAAAAAACACCAGATTGTTTTAAATGTTGACTCGGCAATCTATTTGATAATACACGTATTTTTTTTGTTGAACTGATTAGACTTACTTAATATTTTTATCTGATTTTGCAATTCTATTAATTCATTTTAATTGTATCGACAGTTCTTAAAAGTCGTGTATGAAATTAAACCGGTGCTATATTAATGAAGCGATTGTATTATTTACACAGAGAAACAATCGTTTCCTAGTATAGTTTTATTGTATGTGTTTATCAAATAATTGTTTTCGTATCAGAGAGTTTGATATTCCAACATTTTACACTACATTTATATCTCATTTAACACTATTTCACACAAAATGAAATTAAAAATTAATCTTTACCGTTTTTAATTAAACAGATGGAAATGTAGGAGAGATAACAGAATAAATCTATTAAAATAGTATGTAAAAAAAAACTAAGTATATCTGAGAGCCTCTTTATTGAAATACATAAATTGTAATTTAACACTGTATTGTTTTTTTTATAAATGCAATTTTACAACGAGCTTTGATAAAACCATCTATTGTATAAAAAAATAAACGTGTACAAGATTTTTGTCAGTACTGTATTTTGAAAGGTGTGCATACATTTGTGCTACTATTGGATGTAAACCTGTCAAAAACAATTCGATCCAGTAAATCAACACGTGATAAGTGAAAACAGTTCGGCACTGTCCTCTAACGTGTTATCAGTGGCAGCTGATAGACACATGACTGTCGTTATGTCTAGAGTAACCGAGTGCTGATAAGATGTCCCAGTATATCTCTAGGAAGCTTTTATTTTATTATGCATACGCGATGAACTCGGCTTCTGCACATAAACAATGTTATAAATAATGATTAGTTCCATGTCCGTAATTCGTTTTATTAAAAAAAGAGCGAGTATCGTATTAGCACAAACATGCAATTAGATATGGCTTCGAATTATCTGTTTCCTTGTATAGAATAATCATTTTCATACACTGATATAATTAATATTCCAGTTACACATTAAATTTAAGGTTATTTATTTACTTGCAGTACGTGTGTGCTGGCATTGCCGTTGTCGTTCGTCACGTTGAATTTACATGTTCGTGTTTATCGTCGTCGTTCTCGTATGGCATTGATGTCAGTTTCTGGTTAATATAATGCATAGTTCTTAATATAAAATTCCAAATGAATCTCTCGTCGTTTTATAAAGATGATGTTAAAAGTATATAAAAAATCAAACGTTAGAACGATTATTTTACTGAAAAGAATCAGAATAATCACATGTTTTCTTTAACCGATTCGTCATTCGACTGTCCACCTTTTTATAATCATGGCCCGAAACAGTTATCAAATGTCAACTATTTATTATGTTTATAGATAAACAATTGCGGTTTATGACCTTCAAATTCATATACATTTTTCCATTCGTAATACAGAACTGTTGGATGACTAACGCCTCATAACTTTTTTGCAAGCTCTCGAATTGTGCATGGTTTTGATTTAACTGACTCCTTCAATTGGTTGTTATGAACTGAAGGACTCCCGCGACCCTCTTCATCTTCAAGGATTTAGTCCACAGCACGAATTTTTTGGATCCACTATTGCACCGTATATTTCTTAACAATATCCACATCAAAAGCATCGTTTAGTTTATAAGCGGTTTCTACTGCTTTACCGCCCATTTTGAACGCATACAAAAAATGCTCTTGTTTGCTTATTTTCCATCTTTAATTCAATAGCGTGATTTAAAGCAAAGTTAATAATAAAATCAAAGTAGATATTACCAAAATACAGACCGAAAAATACACCTTAAAATGATATTAACATGAACGCGATGATATGACACATTCATTGAAAAAAATTAAGGTTATAGAGTTCAGAAAACAAAAACCGCAATTATTTTCCTACCAACCTAATATATTGTATGGAAAGTACGCTTCTTGATTGTGTGTAGATATAAACAGGCATATTATTTTCATATATGTTTTTTTACTTCCCATAAAAATGTGTTTTCTGATCAGAACTCGTCAGTCATTCATTATTGATCATTTTTGGTTCCTATTTATCCGTATTTCGATAGCAATTCAGTCATCTTCAAAGCTTATACCACAGAACATTTGTATCATTAACATCATTATTTAAATATTAATTCGAACAAGTCATGTATAATCGATTAAATATAATTTATTCTTTTATTTAATTATCCTTAGGTGATTGAAATCCCGTATATCTTTGATATAATCGATAGTTCTGTCCTTTAAAACCAGTTTCTTCAGTTGATTATATTTTAAATTTAAAAATGTATACAGTTATTAAGTTGGTAGAAAATAATTACGGTTTTTTTTAAATTTTAACCTTATTTTTTTCAATGAGTATCATTTCTTCGTGTTCATATTAAAATCATTACAAAATTCGTTTTTCGGCCTGTATTTTGGTAACATCGACTTTAGTTTTATTGCTAATTTTGCTTCAAATTGGATTATTGAATTAAAGATTGAAAAGGAGTAAATAAGACAAAAAAATGTATGAGTTCAAAACGGGTGGTAAAGCAGCAAAAACTACTCCTAAACTAAACGATGTTTTTGGTGTGGGTATTCTTAGGGAACGTACGGTCCAATGGTGGTTCCAAAAATTTCGTGCTGGGGACGAGAGCTTTGAAGATGAAGGTTGTAGTGGGCGTTCTTCTTCAGCACATAACGTTCAACTGAAATTAATAGTTAAATCATAACCATGTAAAACAATTCGAGAGCTTGCACAGAAGTTAGACGTTAGTCATTCAACAGTTCTGGACCACTTAAAACTACTTACATTAAAAAAATGTATATGAATTTGAAACGTTTCCCAGGTGTCACTATTTGAGAAGGACAACAACAATAGTCATGTCAACATTAATGGACGCAAGAGGCTTTTGCCGGGGTTCTGTACCCGCAGGTACGACCAGCAACATCATGATTTCAAACAAAAATACCTCAAATACGTGGAAAAGAATGAATTTGGTCATAAACCGCAATTATTGTTCTACCAACTTAATATTTCAACTTGTTCTTTTACAAAAGTAGGTCATAAATACTTGTTCTCTTTAAGAAACGAATCCACTATCTTAAAATATTAGGCAAATAAACTTCAAAATGCCTCTTTATAAAAACGAATAGTCCCTCTTACAAATTATCCTGTTTTATTTTTTTTTATTCCACCATTGTACATATTTACTACGAGACTTACCGTTCTGTATTCAAATATAAAACGCATTATTTTATTAGTAATGTCAGTATATTCCTCGTATTCTCTTAAATATGTATTTGAAATTTTAAACTTTACACGAACATCACGAAGGTCACATTGTTCTTGTGTGTATATAGTACACTCTTATAATAAATATTAAATATTGCATGAGGTGAACATGGCAAGATCGATTTAAATCTCTCATTAACATATAAAAGATATACTGTTTCAACAAAGCAATCGTTTGGAAATTGTTTTTTTCTTATTTAAAAAGTAAATGAAATACAAATTGAACAAAACTGTTGGAAAATATATTTTTTTTTAAAATAACAAGTTATCTTATAGATGTTTTTCGAAATTGTTTTAATATATTATTATAGTTTTCCGTTAATGAGTATTTCTAGCCGAGACGTAAAACGTGTTTAATAAGCCGTATTTAATTGTGAAAAATTACAAGAAAATATCACAATTCTTAGTATTTTTCACTATAATTGAAAATCATAACATAATAGGCGCTTGAATGGATTTAACGGAACAGCAATAACGAGTAATTTCTGTTTACAGAACTCTGCAATATGTATATGAAACTAATAAGTTTTTTTTTAATAATATTAAGAAATAGTTTGTGATGTGTGTATTAAAAAAGTTCAGTAAAGCTTTAGAGAGTATTAAACCCACTTGTAAATTCTGTTTCGTCATTTAAAAAAAAAATCATCTTAAATACTAGAAAGTTCTTTTTTTTCCAAGAAGTAAGACTCTTAAAATCTTGATCAGAGCTTATATTTTATATTTTATAAAATTAATTAGTCACGTATTTTCATTTTTTTACTTCTGTGTAGCATTTCAATAAATCCTCATTCGAACTCATTATGCTGTTATAACGAAGTAGACTTTTAAAATCGACGACAAGCTTATTTACTTCCAAGTCGACTTCCTGTACGATGTTTTAATACACAGAATGTCAAAACATGGCGATTCTCCGAATTTCATTTTTGAAATTTTAAATCGAAAAATGTAATTCTCTGAATTTTGATTTGGGACATAAAAGTGTATTATAACATGCGGAAGAGGTGTTTAATTAGGATCATCTGATACGGCCAATATATAATGAATAAATTTTATGTTAAAGTTTCGACTTCGTCTTATACGTAAGGGTCGCCTTTACACCGAGATGTACGGGTACTTACACACATTTCTGTTATGATTCCATCATATCCAGAGTGCAGAGTTATAGAAAAGTCGAATATAAAAAAATCTAAAAAGAACAATAATAGATAAATCAATAATCAGTTACTGAAAATTTTAACCCTTAACGGTCGAGAACTTTTTTTGTAATACTCTCCTACAAGACGACAGGAAATTAGGTGAAAGCTTATAAAAAACGTTTATAAGAATGAAAACTTAAATAACATATTTAAACTGGTTTATTTAGATATAAATTCAAGATATTTATCATGACATCCACTCGTCTTCACTGCTGTTAATTTCATAATCAATGTCTTTATGTATTTCGTCCATGATTTATAATTTGAAAATTTGATTATGTATATTTATTTTATAAAAATAAACTAATACTTGTAATATTGAAAATACTCGAAATTTGGAAATCACAAATATATAATATATAACGATGTAACCTTCTAAATAACAAAACTACACTGAATATCATTGCGACGAAACTTGTGCAAATGCCATAATATCTTGTCTTAAAACTTTGTATAATTGTAAATATTTCTTGTCAACGCATGATCAACTAACTATCTAATGTAATAAGTTGCAATATTTGATCAAAAAAAACTACAGCAATGATAAGTAAATGAAATGAAAACTAAATTTTTTTCATATCCCCGTATTGAGGCCTTTCGTTTTCTATGGCATAAGTGTGATGTCGCCGTAGCAGGGCCTTTCGACCGTTAAGGGTTAATAAAAAAATTCTCTCATGCTAATCTTTTAAATTAATGATGTGGTCTATTGAAGACACGAGAATGAATTTCGATATCACGCTCTCATTTTTAAACGACATATCCAAAATGTTTAGTATAAGTCAAATAGTTTTCTGATATTTAGTTATTTTTTCGATTTAAAAAAACTGACATCTAATTTTTTCTGCACATCTTGAAACACGTTTGTAAAAGTATTCTTTCTTGAATTCATTTCAAATATGTGCTAATTTAATATGATTTATCGTCTGAAATACTGTGTTTTTGGCATAAACTGGAAAACTGAATTCAATCTAAGATACTTGCTTAGAGATTTCGCTGTATCCTGATCAACCGTCGGTATGATATATAAAGAGGAAATATTCATGTATTATATTTTTTTATTCCGACGTCCGAGGGATTTGCTGTAGAAAGTTTTTTTTTGAATAACAAGAATAAGCATTAGGTCTAAAAATTAATTCAGTACTTTTTTATTTATAGAAAATGAATATTTATTTATGGAAAAATGGAATGTTTAAATTCTTAACATATTCCCCATTGTTTTGTATAACTTTACTCTATCTACCGAATTACTGTCGAATCCCTTGTTGAAAACAAGATTGGCTGCTTTGAATCGATGAATTTGTAATACATTTTCGGACCTCTTCCACTGTTTCAGCATTTTTGTATGCTTTATGCGTCAAAACACCTTCCTTCAAAGCTGATTCCCGTGGCCTCAACATTTTTTTTCATCTGGAATACGATAAGTATGCAATGTCTAATAAGCTACTTTTTTGGTCTTCATCGTGTTCATTACAGATAGTGAGGTTATGCCAACTCAGTAGCGAAGATATATACTATTTTTAAATCTTAAGGTTTTAAATATGTGTGTTTTTAATTGTTAAGGTTTTAAATGTTAAAGTCGGCACTTCATAATCCGAAAACGACGAGAATATATTTTAAGTTAAAGCAGTTATAATTAATTCAATTAAAGGCACAGAATTAATTTTAAAACCGACCTTATTAAATAAACGGCAAACTTATTTACTTCCAAGTCGACTTCCTCGCTCGTTTTAATGTCGATAATTTTTTTTTAAAAAATAGCAATGGAAAAGGGTTGTAATTCCAAATACCATTTCCACGAATTCAAAGGAGGAAATCTTATAAGAATCGATTTGAAGTACTACGATTTTTATTACGCTAAAATACTGAGAATTTCAATACAAATATCTAATTGTTATTTAATTCAAAGAAGACAGGATATCGGTTAAAAATATTGTATTCTTTTCATTTCATCGATTTGTTTTAAGCAGTGATAAAATATTATCTGAAAATAGATGATTTTCAAAATTGCATGTGCTATGTAAACTGTGAAAAAACGAGAACAATATTCTTCATAGAGTTGAACGTTTGATAAATTCAACGTTCGCTTGAAATTCCGGGAAATTGTATCTGAAAAATAAATACTATGGGTGATTTTATATATATATTAAGCAATACAGATGAGCTTAATATAAATGTTTGAGTCTGTAGATGAGATCAGTGCCATCAACAAATATATAAAAATTATACATATTTATTATATCTGGTACAAATGTTTCTTTGAAGTTTATTTTAATAGTAAGTAATTTCATAAGTGAATCACTACCACAAACTTTTTTATCAAAATGATTAACATTTGACAATTGTTCATTTCATTAGAAAAAAATACTTTTTTTATTTGGGATTATTGTTCATTCATGAAAGTGAAACAGAATCACAGTTTAAAAGAAATGTTGATTAATATCTTTATCGTATCAATTCGTTGGTCTCGTTTTAGATCTTTGATTTTAAGTAAATCATTTTCTTTGTATGTCAATTGCCTTTTATCCTTATAATCCAATCATTTCTTGTTCGAGTCTTTTTTATCTTATAATTTTTGTGTCTTCAGCTTGTTCTTGACGCATATTTTTTTCAGATTTCTGTGCGATTTGAAAGTCGTGAAACTATTTCAACAATTAGAAAACATGTTTCAAAGTTATTATTGTTTGTGTTTCTACCTGTGATCTCGTTGATATCTTATTTGGAAGTCTATCTTTTTAAATCAATCAAGTTTTCATATTCGATTAGTTTCGATACGTGCGACATCTTACGGGAGTTGTAAATTAACTCCAGTCATCTATAACTATCTAAAATACAATACGTGTTTTCAGTAGCCCACTTAAGGTTTATTGGGGGGGGGGGACGTTGAATGATTGAAAAAAGTTTTAATGTAAATTCAATAAAATTCACTAGGTGATTATAAAATTTTATTTAAAGAATAAAGTCCAGCTTTCTTTTCTTTTCGAAAAATTCTTGAATTACTTTAGTCGTGCTTGCATTAATCTCTGTGTATACAGGAGCATTTTCGCGCGATGATTTTGTTTTGTGTTCTTGTATTTTTTTTACTTTAGGGGTGCCAGGACCCCTGTCTCCCTAGGTGTGTCACTGCGTGTTTTCTAATAATTCGAATTATCTGAAGATACCTCAAGTTGACACACCTGCTGAAAGTAGAAAATAAAAAACGTGGGCAATTCAAAAGGACAAAATCTGGCAGAACAATACATGTTTTTCTTCTATGTCTTAGATGATCTATTGAAGTTTTTTCTTTTTTCAAGCAACATGGAATCTTCGAATTAAATATTTAAGCGTTTTATAAACTGAACTTTTTTTCATTTTATAAAACGCCCTACACACACACACATACACACACACACACACATATATATATATATATATATATATATATATATATATATATAACGGTCCTTTTGTTCTCCTGTTAACCTGAATTAATTGATGAAGTTAACATAAATATTTTTTTATTTATAACTTTTTTCATGCACTTTTAGGTTAATTATTTGTATATTATTCACTTTGATAAATTAACTAGGAGTTCCTAGAAAAATACCCTTCTTTACAGTGTCTTATTGGTGAGATTATTGTTTATTTTTGATATCTTAAAGCACATTATGATGACGTTGGGATTTCTAAAGTTCAAACGTAGATAATTGAAGAGTTGCAGAGAGTTTAATTATTTGGTTATATATTCACTTGGACAAAGTAATGGAAGAGTTCCTAGAAAAGAATCCATCTTGAAAATGTCTTATTGGCGGATTGTTGTTTGTTTTGATATTTTAAAGCACATTATAATGACATTGGTACTTATAGAATTCAAATATAGATTATTAGAGAGTTTGTAGAAGTAAGTTTATAGTGTATATAAAAAAACTTAAATTTTATTTAACTGCAGTTTTTTCGTTTGCTTAATTTTTGTTAAAATTTATTTGGCACACACAAATATATTGAACATTTTTATTATGATTCCAATTGTCTTTTTATCGTAGTTTTTACGTTAAGCCTTGTTTCTCGACCGAATTTTTATAAGTCACTTCTGCTTCTTATATTCATTTTATTTTTTTTTTTATAAAAGGAACATTGAATTTCTGCTTTTTATTTTTTCAGTTGAAAAACAAGGTTATATTGTTGTTTGTTATAGTTTTAATCCTGTTAATACACTAACTGAATGGTTCTTGTCACTTGATCATTCGAGTTTGTCCTCTGCCATTAGTTTCAGCACGTGTGGCATCTTCAACTAGAGTTAAGTTATTAATTTTAATTATTTCATGGAAATGTTGGATATTGATGCTAAGAAAATTATTAAAAAAACGTTTTATATGAATTTAATTTCTCGCATTTGCCCATTTTTTGGCATCCTGTAATTTCCTTAACACTGGATACTTACTTTCAGTGTTTTTAGAAAATATTGTTTAGAAGTTCAAATGTTTCTCAGGTACTGAACTACGAAAAATATGTATATTTAAGCGGTTTATTCTATCTAAAAATTGTCTCGCCGCTAAGCGTGCGTTTTATTCGTTATCCGATTGATTGTTATCGGTCACGTGGGGTCTGTTCTGATCTGTTGATATCAGTCACATGACCAGTGACTTATTTCACAGTGTACAACGAAAGAGGGTGTACGATTTCTGTGTAAAACTGATATGAAATTCATTCAAAATATATTCGCTAAAGCTTTAGGGTGAAAAAAGTGTTACACATTTTAACATTGCATTTTATGTTAATTTTTATAAATTTTCCTAATACAAAATTTACGACTTACTTTTTGCGCAGATTACTTTTGTGTATAATTTGTTAATTTTTGTTATTTGTTAGAGTGGGGGCAAGTGTTAGCGAGCGGGGGGCGATTTCCCCACAGTGATTGGTTAGCTAGCGTGCACGAGCCGGAGACTCGTAGTATACCGAAAATAACATTTTTTTTACATTTTGTAAATTCAGATTGTGAATCATGGTATTCATATTTAAATTGTGGGTCAATAACTCAACAATTTTCTAAAGTATTCTTTATATTAATCATTGTGTCCCGATGTACGTGGTGAGGCGAGGAAGTAATTTTATATCACTTTTTTTATTGCAAATGTAAGCACTTACATCCATACATATGCCCAAGTATGTCCTGTGTGTTCGTATGACTGTTTTGTGTTAATCACAGTTGTATTCCATACTCGCTGCACATTCTTATGGCTTCGTCGATACAATTGGTCCGCTTTGCCGCACACATTGCGTCCATTCTCGACTGATAGGTGTCTATAAGACCGTATTTAAAATTTAAATAATTCTGTAGCACGCAATCATCGTAATTCAAATGTCTCACTTAGCGTCGTGTTTTCATAACAAATGCAGCGAGCGTAGCCCCTGAACAGTGAATATAATAGCGAAACATATATGCAAAAACCTATAGCCGATGCAGATATGCATATTCCGTATTCATACAAATCGTAATGTATGCGTTTGATTGTTCTCTTATCCAAGAATCTTGACAAAGCGTCGAACGCGACACTTTCCGAGAACAACATGTATTTGTATTGTTTCTGCGATGTCGGAGCACCAAATTCGGCACTTGTCGACCGGAAACATGTTATTATATTTTTTTTTTTATTTAGACATATGGTTCTGTGAATCTTCCAAGACGGATCGATTGGTAATGTATGATTTGGTACGTTTAATCGTCGCTAGATGTTAATGATTCGATTACAAGGCTGTAATCAGATGGAGCGCTTCTGAAAATTCAATTGTATTCGACGCGCCGCTTATCGTGCAGATGTTCATAAGTGATCATTATTTTAATTCAATTAGAGTGCATATGTGCGTGCGTGTTCGGTTTTTTATGGAAACTGATGGTGCAAAATCGTCGAGTCGTTCGTAAAGTTTCGCTCACTATTGTAAAGTAATAGATTTTAGTATTTTTTTTTAAAAAAAATCAATCAGATCTCTGATATCTCATTAACATAACTGGCATGCGGTATAAAATTAGTTGGTGGTAAGCAAATTTTTTTACATGTTTCTTAGAAACAAATTTTCACTCTCTATTAATTACACACTTTTTTCTGATTAAATTTTGAATAATTTTTATTATTACCGTATATTTAGGCATATGAGGTGATCCTCAAAACCCAAAAAAATGTTCAAAAATAGGGAGTCCTCTTATACAACCAATATAAAAACAGAACCTTTAAAATAACACTAAGAATTTATTGTGCTGATATACAAATTAAATTCTTTATTTTAAAAAAAGGAATTTAAACTTTGGGATATAACATAAATCCATTGAATAACTTATTTTAAATAAAAAAAATTAAAAATAAAATACATAGCCATAGTCTTCTAGATATACGCCGTGCATAGTGTTGTTTTAATAGACAATATGTCAAAACAAGGTGATCTCCCGAACTTCATTCTTGTAATTCTAAATCGAAAAATGTAATTTCCCTAATTTTGGTTTTGGACATAAAATTGTATTCTAACATGTGAAAGAGGTGTTTAATTTGGATCGTCTTATACGACCGATATATGATAAATGTATAAATTTTATCATAAAATTTTGACTTCCTCTTATTCGTAGGTCGCCTTATATGCCGAGATATATGGTACTTATACTTCTATTACGATTTCATCATCTTCAGACTCCAAAGTTACAGAAAATTCGAATATGAAAAAATCTAAAAAGAACAACAATAGATAAATCAATAATCAGTTACTGAAAATTTTAATAAAAGAAATCCCTCATATTAAACTTTTAAATTAATGATGTGGTGGTCTATTGAAGACATGAAAATGAATTTCGATATCAGGCCATCATTTTTAACTCTTTCGTTACTAACTGGATACATATTTTCCACCAATTTTCAAGAATTCGTGTCAGAAAAATACTTTATATAGTGAACCCCCATAAGCTACTTTTCGGTCGTCATCTATCATGTTCATTACTGATTGTGAGGTTATGCCAACTCGATGGTCAAGATATATAGTGTTTTTAAATGTTAAGGTTGGAACTTCAAAATCCTAAAACGACTAGAAAATATTTTAATGTAAAACAGAGTTATGATTGATTCAATTTGAAGGCACAGAATTAATTTTTAGACCTAATATACTAACTTTCACCTCTATATAAATATTTATTTGATTAATAATCATCATTTGTGCAATATTCGTACTTTATCAGTAAATTACATACACATAAATATTTATATTCTTAGTGAAAAAAATACATCTTAAAAAAAATCATAATCGTCTTTATAATACGATTTAATCATTTTCTGAACTTTTCTGAATCGTTATCTGAGAACAAATCACCACTCAGTACTTATTTATGTTTAAAATATGCACATTGCATACTTGCTTATCCGTGAATGTTAATAAATACTCACATTTTTATCGGAAGATTGTAGACCTCGTGCGGTTTAAACGTGATTCAAACGATTTGTTCATCAATGAATTTGTATGAGATTATTGATTCTAATATAGTGGTTTTCAGATGTAGTCATTACAGTATCCCAGTGTGGCCGGCCACCCACCAGTACTCATGTTTGTGCGGTAAAGAAGAAACACCTTGTAATATTTTAAAGAAAACATGAAAAGGTTATTCAATGAACGTTTTTCTTAATTTGTATAAATACTTTCAGCAATGATTTAGAGCCAGTTTTTTTCTTCGATTTTAATTAATAATACTTTAGTAATAAATTGTTAATAATTATCACTTGTATAAAATAATAAAAAGATTAATTATAAATCACTATATATTTAACAGTATTAAAGTTCGGTATTAAATAAAAAAATAATAATTTGTATTATTATTATATAATGTCGATTATTTCTTATCCAAGTGATTATATATAACATTTTTATTTGTCTCGGGTTAATTGCACAGAGTCACGTAAAACTGGACTCGTTATTACTACAAGAATCGGAAATTTCCACTGTCGTTTGGGGTCAAACAACATTTCGAATAAATTTTTAATTACGGACGTCACATCTCGACCAATCTTGTTATAGTTGTAACAAGATTCTTGCTTGCAGTTACGTTATACAATCGTTATAATGTTATTTGTTTAGAAAAAAATACTTATCTGTTTATTTGACTAAAAGTGAATAATTGCTAGATGTTTTCTAATAAATCTAAATTATTATTATTAATTATATTATTAATAATTATTAATAATTATATTATTAATAATTATTATTATTAATAATAAATCTAAATTATTAAATCTAAATTATGTTTATGAAGAATCAGTGGCGTATTGAAAGGGAATGAGAGACTGATGGTTAGAAGAAGAATAATACAAAAAAAATGAAAATGTCGGTACTAACAAGTTTAGAGAAAAAAGAAACATTTGTTTTCGAAGCTAGTGAAAAAATTCTTTAGTAAATCTAAATATTTCTATTCATCATCCAATATCAATAAATTCTTTATTCTATTTGGTTGGTAGATAAATAAATGCGGTTTATGACCTTAAAATTCATAACTACTTTTATGTTTTTCGATTTTCCTAGCTATTTTAAGTGATCCAAAACTGTTGCGTGACTAACGATTAACTTTTGTGCAAGTTTTCGAATTGTTGTGCGTGGTTCCTGATACAACTAACGCATTCAGTTGGTTGTTGTGAACTGAAGAAGGGCGCCAACGATCTTCGTCATCTTCAAGGCTCTCATCCCCAGCAGGAAATTTTTGAAACCACTATTGAACCGTACGTTCCTTAACAATACCCATACCAAAGCATTGTTTAGTTTACGAGTAGTTTCTGCTGCTTTACCAACCGTTTTGAACTCATACAAAAAAAAGTTTTTATTTACTTCTTTTCCATCTTTAATTTAGTAACGTAATCTGAAACAAAATTAATAATAAAACCAAAGTCGATGTTATCAAAATACACACCGGAAAATGCACTTTAAAATGATATTAACATGAACATGATAAAATGACGCGTTCATTGAAAAACAATAGATTTTAGAATTCAGAAAACAAAAACCGCAATTGTTTTCTTGCCAACCTAATATAAGCAAGTTTTTAATTTGAAAGAAGTTAGGCCTTAATTTATTGTTTCAATGATTATAATTTTTTTTTAGACAAGTAATTACCTTTATCACTCTCCTGGATTCAGACATCGTAAGTGTAGTTTATTCTGTCAAAAAAAAACCGTTTAGTTTTGGACGCTGACTTTTTGCTCTTAATGATGCAGTAATTGGAACATCCAGGTTTATTTACTGATTTTCAAGTTTCTTCTTTATTATTCTTCAATGGCACTACAACCTCAATCAAACCTTGGTATCGTCAGTTTTCTGCCTTCAGACATCCTTCTCTCTGGCAGCCCTCCAGTTCCTTACTCTTAACAGTTCCACTGTATTCTTTTCTACATTCTGTATAAATCCAAATTCCGTGTTAGTGGTTGTTTACTTTTAGATCTATCCAGTATCCGAGGCTTATTTTGAGGTTTTGTAACATTTGTTGTTTTACGAGATGGAGTTGTTAGCCTCAAGGTCAACCCCCTTTTCGGGGGACCATTTTCTTGCTCTGTCTATCCTTGGACCTCCCTGTCGACATCAGGGTTACCCGATCTTGATTGATCAGCTTACCAGGGTTAACCACTTGGAGTAGGTGAGAGTCGAAATTGGGTAAGAGAGCCTATGCGACGCTTGATGGAGTCGGCATCATGTGGTACGCATGGACTGCTCCATTTTAATTCCGGTTTTTAAGTTTAGTGGAAGCTAAATTGACATGACTTTGACCATTATACTTTCGAGTAGGATTTGTTAGAACTTTTTCTATACTTTATCACTTTGAGGATGATAGCACTGTCATTAAACTCATTTAACCCATTTTAAAAATGAAGAATGATTAAACATGAAAATTCATTTGTGTAAACAAATTTAGCCACATTGTCAAAAACTATAATTTTTCTATTTAAATTTCACAATTATTTATAATACGGCTGACTGTCGAGCCCCACCTGTACGAAACATGTGAAGTCCGTCCCTGCGAAGAATAAATCGTACACTTTTTAATTTTCTCTAAAATTAAAATAAGTACAATGTTGCTAACGAACGAGTCCGTTTAATTTGTTTAAAATCTGTTTCTTGTTAATGTTGAGATGGTCGTTTTCGCTGAACGCCGACTGCACAATATTGCTCAAAAGAAACGTCAAATATGAATAAATTAAAAAAGAAATGTGTCGTGCCGAGACAAAATAATTGGTGTTCTGCATGCGACCGTGCTTTTATTAAGTACGTATTTTATTAACATGCACTCGTTTTTATCACACGTAATTAATTGAGAAGTGCACGTTGAATTTCGAGTTTATTGTACGTGAAGATTCTAAAATGGAAACTTAAGATATGTAGATAGTGTCAGTTTTCCTTCCAGCGACCTTAATCCTTCAACCACAATAGTTTTATATACATTTTTTTTACAAAAAGAAAAAAAATCGACCGAGAATAAATTCAAAAAGACATTTGAAAAGTTACAGAATCACCACAAACGTTTCATTCGTTGTATTTTATTTTCTTTTGATAATCTGTTTATAAATAACAGTAATATTAAACATGAACAATGATTCACAGGATGATTTATATTTAAGGAAACCACTAAAAATAAACTAGAAACGTACTCGCCACCACAGACTTATCAAAACTCATTTCTGTGAATATGACAAAATAGTATTATTTATTATTTTATTTCCAGATATGACAATCTTTTTTAATAATAGTTTGAAATAATATGCAAGCAAGTAAAAACAGGTCTCTTAAAAAAGATTAATTCAGTGTATACAAGAGAAAATAATCGCTATCGGTTTGTTTTCCTTTCTATCTATTTTTAAAGATCGTTCTGTGCGAATCATAGTTTTTCTTTTACGATTCGTTTCGATCTGACTTCACATTGACTTTAAATTTTGATTTTAAAATCTGCTTGGAGCAGTTTGACAAAGCACGAGACGAAAGTAAAGACCAGTTGTATTATAAGAATGAAATATTGAAATAAATAAATAAATTTGATTACCATTAAACATGTAATTTTATTTGTACCTAACACAGCAATATTCGAAAATAAGTACATTATTACAGGGTGCTAAATACATTTAGCCAGACTGTATAATAAGTCTTCGAGCAATAAATGAAAATTAAAAAAAATATTTCATATAAATAGATACAATTTTCTCCCTTCAGTTGATTCTAATACAGAATAAATTTTCATAATATATTTGTTTATTTCAAACAAGTCTTATAATTCATTCAGAATCTATATTTCACTTCCATAGATAGAAAAGTTAAAATCGTTTTGTCTTCAGTACTGAATTTCTCGATTTAAATACTATTTTTTTTATTCAAATGAACTCAATCTATTTGTATTCTCTTAGTCATTTCATTAAAGATTTTACACATTTACTTTTAAATTGTTCTAAAGAAATATATTTCTTGAATTCATCGATTTAATTTTTTTCTTTGGGCAGAGAACTGCATAAAATATTACTTCGGTTACATCTTGATATATATATATATATATATATATACATACATACACAAATACATTTGTGTATGTATAAAGTAAAAAGGGAGCTAGAATAATTTTATCCTTAATGAAAAATATATTGTAGTGTATATAAAAAAGAATTCTGTACTGTATGCAGTTTAACATCAGTAGATAAATGTTGAAATAGATAAAAGCAACGTTCGTATATCACTTTTTCTATATTTGCAATGAGTTTCATGTGTATACTGTTCATAATTTCTGAGTCAATGTTATAAAAATGAATATTTAATAACGTGGCTCATTGGTTGATTGCACATTGTTTAATACAAGTCTTGGTTAAATTTTAACTTTTCTCAACAATTTACTAATACAGTTGATTTATTTATTTTATTTCATAATTTTATCTGTGTTTTGATCGATCGATTAATTGGCTGACTAGTACAGGATCGGGTTTGAAGTATGACAATTTTAATATTTGCTATAAAATAAACATAGTTGTTTACAGGCAATGCGGCCAGAATTAACTCTCAAAATCCTTTTTCATCATCATTGGATTCAGCGAAAGCAGCATCAATTCTTGTTTCGATTTTAGTTCATTCATCTCGGCTGGAGTTTATATATTGGTTCGTTTTAGAATTTGCTTGGAAAATAAATTAATAATTTTATTATTAATTGTGTGTTTAATATTTATAGTTAGCGTATGAGAAATTATTAAATTTGATTTCAAAAAAAATATTTTTTTAATTTTAAGTCAGATAGGATTAATGATAAGATTTTTATCAATAGGGGTTACCTGTATTATCTTATTTTTATTTATTAACTTATAGTTTATTTAAAGCGTTATTCTAAGTATTTAATAATATAAAGTATTTAAATGAAAACACATGTATTGCTTTGCAAATTCCCAAGTTATTTATAGGAATATTGATTTTTTAAATAGCAACTTTCTTTAACTGGTATAGTAGTAATGTATAATGGTTATTAAGATAACTAATTAATTTAAAATTCTTTCATTAGAGCTCTTGAGATGATTATGTTTTAGTACTGGTTTCAACTTGCGTCATTTTCAGGTAGATTGAGCACTGAATTTAAACAGTACTTGAAAATGACACAAGTTTGAAACGTAATCGTAGAAAATAAAATTAAAAATAGTAATCACATGGATTATTATAGAACTAAAATGTTGCGAAAAATAATCGACTGCCATATTTATATAGACATTCTTTCTCTCTCTGTCAGACACACGCATAACCACACACATACACACACACACACACACATATATATATATATATATATATATATATATATATATACACTATAAACCCTCCTATAACGCGGTACTTTCATACATATGGAAACCGCGATAAGTGAAACTCAGAAGTAAGTACATATAAATCAGGTTGATTCGTTCTTCATTGTATGAAAACTGCATTCTCAGAGCATCATGTTATGATTAATATGGTTATGAAACAAAATTTTATAGATACAAAAGGTAATAAATATATATTTATATATTTCAAATGATTTTTATTGAATTTAAGAGTTCATATATATATATATATATATATATATATATATATATATATATATATATGAACTAGAGTATTCATAAAAAATGGTGATGTACGTAAATGAAAAAAGAACAGGGGAATTCCCCTTTAATTTCAGTTAAATTAAAAGTGTAATAGAAAAATGCATGCTATAGGGAGACTGCTTAAGCTAATTAAGTTGTTTTATATAGAAACTGTGTTATAAGAGGACCGCGTTATAGGAGGATTTACTGTAAATAGAAAGATGTAATGAAAATAAAAAAAGATTAAGTTTTATGTTGTGCTATAAAATAATGATTCACATTTCGGTACCCCTAATACTCCGAATAAATTTTTCCGGATTTGTATTACTTATAAGTTTTGCTCTACACGATTTCGATATAGCACGGGATTCCGAGAGCGCGGTTTCGTTATAACAGTGAACGCATTCCGCTGATTTGTGTTACGTCTAGGTTTCGCTTAACACTGTTTCGATACAACACGGAACGTATTAACCGTGTTATAGGAGGTTGAGTATATCAGAATACCTTCGATCAAGACCACGTGCCGATTTCGACGAACCGAACCACCCTACAACAGTGCAATGTGTACACTTGAAGTATAAACCACGACTACATTACTCCTCGACCATGTTGGAACGGGTCGATCATTCCCCGAACATTTGCACCAAAAATCATGACATGTTAAAAAAAAGTAATTAAATATTCAAACGAAATATATATGTGTATAATATATAATATACGTAACATGTTACATGCCTGACTGATAAATATAAACTGACTGTTGGAACATTTATTTTCAATTAAAAAAGAGAGTCACGCTTTGTCCATTATAATGTACAATGAATGAACAAGGAATTTGTGCAACGTTGTCTATGCGATTCGGGCAACGTTTTATTGAAAGAAAAGCCTTATTGTCAGCCAGATATGTATGTACTTATTTATTTATTTTTGTACTACATTCACATGGTCGTACAATATGTGTGTATATAGATGAAACGATTTAATTATGTAGTGCTTTATTGTATTTCTTAATTGACGTCACACACAAAGTATTCGAATGCAGGAATCGTATATATGTATATATATATATATAATATGTGTATATATATATATAAATCGATAGATGTGTATATTAGACATTTGTGTGTGTGTGTGTACAAGAACAACGAGTTTAATTGTTGAACGTTTGCCGGCATGACGTCATTCCCGAGAAACGCGAATCTGCAACACGAGTCTCGGGGCCCCCCGCTCCCGCTTTCCCGTCGGTCGCCATGCGATCGTTTCGCTAGTCACTGTGCTACTGTACACACGGCCATTTCAAGTACTGTACGCAGAAGTTGTAGCGATTGATCGAACCGATTCATGTCGAGCGACTGTAACGTACTCTCAAAATAGAATCTCGAAACAAACACATTCTCGTATCACTCGACTGAACATGAGCCAGTGAGACGGCTTTGTTTATTTGTACGTTTGAGTCAGTGTAGTTGTGCGTGTGACTGTGTGTGTGTTCCGTCGGTTATGTGTTGGTAAATGTATGTAGAGGAATACATGTATATGTGTGTGTATTTTATCTGTACGCTAGTATGCGTGTGTGTATTTGTATAGCGTAACGTAGTACCGCAGCCGACATTGTTGTTTTTGTTGTGCATGGCATTTTAGTTTTGGTGTCAGGGTTGGTTGCGGTGGTTGGTCGGTCGAACGTATTTATTTATTGTTATCTATATAATATATATATATATATATATATATATATATATATATATATATATATATATATATATATATCCATTCTTTTATATAGCCATCAGTACTCAACAATACCGTTTATACGACCAGACACATTGAATAATTCGCAGGATTTTTACAAGTTTTTTTTATAAACTCGTTTTTTTCAAGATAACCGAATCGATCTTGCCGACTTGAACTGAACACGATACTCTAGCATTTCGTAATGTAACTCGAATATGGAATTATTTCACACCCGGAAAACACTACGGAACTCAAACCAGACAAACGAATTCCTCTTTTTTTTCACTCCGCATACTGTAAGCGTGATCCCGGTCAAAATGTTCAATGAGTCATTTTCGATTTTTGCTTATTCGGATTACGATGGCGATGCCGTTGTTCTCAGAGCGCCAAAGTATTTTATCAATGCTTATACTCATTGACAAATAAATTTGTCGACCAGTAGATATGTTACTTTCGAATTGTCCAAAGCTATTTTTATCATTTGTTCGCACGTGTTCCCGGACTCAAATAACACTATCTTCTTAGTTTGTGTGTTGTTGACATCCTGAATAAATTGTAAATGAGTCGTATTATTAAGTTGGTGCAAAAATAATTGCGGTTTTTACGTGTCGAGTATATACAGACGCATATATCAGTTAAAATTATATTTTTAATCAAAATAAAGACCATTGGCCTGCACACATTTCTCTCAACGGGAAACCAGTTTGTTTATCCCTACAAGAGAGAATTCTGGAATCCTGGAATTAACGAAATCATCGAAAACACTTTGAGCTGGTGGTTAATCGTTGAAAACATTCTGTTGTAGGAAATGACACAAATGTTTTAAAAATTATAATCTGTCGGAGACACATTCAGAAAATAAGGTGGTTGAGGTAAGGTTTCATAACCCCTCGTTCGTTTAATTTCTTTAAAGTCATTTGTGAGACGTGTGGTCGGGAATTGTCATGAAGAGGAATATTGGTCGTCTTCGATTTACTAATGCTGGCTGTAAAGTAACTTGTCCTGCGTTTTTTTTTTCAATTTCCTGACAATATTTTTCTGCTGTTTCTGTTTCATCAGGATTTGAGAAGTTGTAGCGAATGATGGCATTTGCTGACCACCAAACAGTGACTATAATCTTTTTTTCATGAAGCTTTGATTTGGGAAACTGTTTTGGTGCTTCTCAGTCAAGTTACTGTAATGATCGTTTCCGATTGTTGTAGAGATTCCATAGAAACATTTTCGCGCGATAATTTTGTTCCGTGTTCTAGTGATTTTTCCCCTTTGGGAGGTGTCAGGGCATCTTGCCTCCCTAGTGCGCACATGGTGCAATGGTAGTAATTTTAATTTCACTGAGAAGTATTTTCAGAAAACTTGAAATTAATGGTATGTCGGTAAACTTTTTTCTTATCATCTCTTTTAATCTATTTGACATCGAAGAAATTAATTTGCACGTGACTTCCGGCGTTATGTTTCCCCATACGCGTACAATCGCTTCCTTTAATTGAGATTTATTAGTTATATTATGTTTTCTGCTCTTCCTATCCAGTATATTCCACAAATGCTCAATCGGATTTATATCAGGTGATGTTGGTAGTGTGTTAAGGGTATGGGGAGTGTTATACAAAATATATTCTTTTGCTACGTGGGTTGTGTACTTGAGGTTATTGTCATGTTGAAAGTAGAAGTCAATTTCAAGACCTAGATTTTCAGCACTTTTTGTAGTCTATTTTTCAAAATGTTTATGTAAACCATCTTATCATTTATACCATCAATGAAGACATGCTCTCTCACACCAGACATTTTACTCTACAATTACTTTACAGATTAGACTCTTTACTCAGAATATCATTACTTTACAGATCAGACACTCTTCAATTCATTATTAATTTATTGCAATTTCAAAAAAAGAGTTCTGATACTGATTAAATTCACTTTCAGAAATGAATTCTTTTTCACACCATAAACCACAACAATATCAAAAGTATTCAATAAATTCTTATTGAATATTTCTAATGGGATTATATTGATTTGGTTTGTGGGGGCAAAAAAAATTTGCAAGAAAATCAGTTTTACGCTTAGATCGACTTATCTACCTTTCTGGAAATTTGTCATTTCTTTGTTCAATATTCTTATCATTGAAGGGACCAAAATGAAACTGATTTCAGTAGATTTCAAATATCAAATAGCAAAATAATAAAATTAGAATATTAACAAGACGCAACAGTATTACAAACAAATTGAAACGTATTCTTTGAGTGTCATCTGCCAAATGATATTTAAAAAATGCATAATTGAACTTTAAATTTATCTTAGTAATCTCGAGTAAATGTTCGATAAATTCGTAGCATAAGGTACAAATTTTAGGAATCTTCGACTTCTCATAAAAAGAGAGTTGGAGAATCAGGGACGTTGTATTTAATTTAAATTCAATTATGTTACGATAATGATTTTGACACTGACTAAATTCAGTTTCACAAATTAATCTCACACACATTTACAAACCACAAAAAGTATTTTGGTTTAAACATTGATGATTGGCGGTCATGTTTTAACAAAGAAAATCAATTTTCTAGTCGGGAGAGTAAAAACTTTTTCTGAAAGTGAAGTATGTTGATTGCACAATGTGTTCAATTAAAAATTTGTAAGTTCTATGTTTACAATTTTAACCAGAATGGAACACACAATTGTACTAAAATAAAATACGAGTCCTTTGTCAATTTGGAAATTTACTTGATGAGCATTCTATTTAATATTAGAACTGTAAAGTAATGATAATAATCATATACACCAAATGTTATTCTCATTTCGACAATAAAATAAGTACGTTGTTTTATGTGCATTTAATCCTGGTTAAATTCGGTGATTCATATCTACTTTTCTTGAAAGGAATTTAAACATAAACATCTTAATCACACGTGCATAATGGATATAGTTACTGTTTACAGTGACCAGTCTTGGATTAACACACACTAACTTTTTGAGAATTTAATATGTTGTCTATTAAAAACATGTGTTTATAAGTGTACTTCTAAAAATTCCTTTACACCACAGATGTATATATCGGTCAAAAACATGCATTGTACAAAACTGAAGACATCTTGTATAAATAAAAATCGCAGACTGTTGTAGTACAAGCGAGGGATGTTTCATAAAACTTAAATATCTTACACGTCATAAATATCTATAATTTTAGCCATTCAATTGGGACAAATCCAGATTTTTACAAAATATTATAGTATGGTGTCTATTTCTAACAGACTTGTATAAACAATATAGAGAGTAATATGGTGCATAGACTTCGTTATTGAATTGATATTTTTAGATTGATTAAATTGCTGGGAAACGTTCTATAACAGTGGTGTCAAACTCATATACGAACACGGGTCACAAAATTCAGTTTAAGAAAGTCTGCGGGCCGCAAACAAAAAAATCACCCAAAAAAATTTAGCCAGCGAAATAGGTCTTTTATTTATGTTCGAAAATAACTCACTTAGAATTTATATTTTTTTTCTTTAATGAATTTTTAAAAATTAAGTACGTACCAACACCTCAGTACGTTCTACCAACCTCATACTTTCAATACATTTTTTTTTTAAATTGTAAAACTATGATTATGCAGATTGCATTACTTATTCATACAAATATAATATATCGAAAAAATGTTACATACAGCTCCGACACTGCCGCTAAATTCACTTTCACAAATGGATTATTTTTTCATCTCATAAAGCCCAAAAATTTTTTCTATCAAAAATGTTCAATAAATCATTTTTGATTGCTGCTTATACACATTTCGATGATGGTTTCGTTATCTTTCGGGCATCAAAGATTCGAAAAGTTTAAAAAGGAGATTTAGAAATAGTTACACTAAAACAACAGAATAATCTAAACAGATTTGTCTGTACTTGAGCATTCTGATGATGATTATATGGCGATCAAAATTTACATAAGCATCAATCAAAAATGAATAAGTCACAAAAACTGCTACAGTACAGTTCTAACAATGTGGCTAAATTCAATTTCACAAATTAATTCTTTTTATCGCTCAGACGATAGAAATTCATGTATGAAAGTAATTTTTGAACATTTTTGACAGAAATTTTTTTGATGGTTTGCGGAACAAGTTTGATATTAATTTATGAAAGTAAATTTAACCACATTGCCAAAACTATATTGAGGTAAAATATTTTCATATTTTCCAATCCAGTATTCTTTTTAGTAATTTAGAAAAAAATATATAAAAAGTCTTAGTAAGAAGAATTAATAATAATATTTTTGATATAGTTCAGAGAAATGAATTAATCGATATTAAAACTTATTCAGAAATGGCAATTTGAAAAAGATTTTATAGTTAAAGATTTATCTATTTACTCGTAAACAACACAGCAAATGTTCTTTTTATGTTCCAACTATTTTAATAATTGTCTTATATGGAATTGGTACAAACTTCTGAATAATGAAACGGGCATTAATATTAAACATACATAATGTAACTGAAATTAATGTTATATGCAACTATTACAAACATTGTTTTGTCTTTGTTGAAAATTTAACTGCAAAGTTATACAAAATAGTTTAACCAGGCACTAACATGGTACATTTCTACATACTTACTTCTCGTTTAAGTTGACATAATTTCAAATTAAGATATAGATTCATAAAAAGTTTCCTCAGTTTATAAATAATCAGTTTGTACACTCCTATAACTTCTTTTTCAATTAACGGATTAGTAGATGATTTTTTATCTCAAGTCATTATCACAAAAAACTATAACCTTATATAATTTAAATGAAATCTTTTTTTCCTGCAACAACTACTTTCAGTTTTTATAACAAACCACATCAAGCTTCAAACCACAATCGTGATTTTCTATAAATAAATAATTGATTAATATATAGACTTCTTCTTGTGTTACTTGTTGATTTTTTAAACGGATAAACCGGTTCGCTCTTGACATTAGTAATGTTGTTTCATTTAATATCAATGCACGAGTACGAATTTAAGGATAAAAAGAAGAAAATGATGAAAATCATCAATCAAAACGGTTGGCCAATTAACGACAGACCGAGATATCCCTAATGGCATGAAAACACGTTTCCAATGCGCGGCGTGATTCGGTTGTAGTGGAACTTGTCCATAGTGTATGAGTGTGTATGTGTGTGTGTCATAAACTAATTTTACCTTGAAATGACGTGCATTGACTACTCTGCCTGTACCTAAAATATAAATATAGTATGAACTGTATGGTATCTTTTTGTAGGTATTGTGTTACGATATTCTTTTTGGCTATCAGATTAAAATAGAAATGATGTCGATGTGTGATGAACGATAGTCTTCTTAATACATGTAATTATTTTCTGATTCCCAATTTAGGTACTGGACAACAGAATTGTTGATCATATGTAAGCCGCATACTAGTCAAACATTCTTTTGAATATTTTCAGAATATTTTAAATGTGTTAATAAAAAATATCTTTTCGGAATTATTTTTTTATTTTACTAGGTGCTCCGCTCTACGCTCGCTCCCCATCTCTAATAAATAACAGAAATTAACAAATTATAGGCAAATAATACGCGTAAAATGTTAGTAGTAAAATTTTTATTGGAATTATTTATAAAATTCAGCATAACAAAATACAGTGTTAAAATCTATGACAATATTTTTTATTTTAATGCTTCAGTTAATTCAATATTTTGAGTAAAGTTTTTATCAATTTTACACTGAAATCGTATATACTCATTCGTTGTAAACCGTGAAACCGAACATTGATCATGTGACTGGTATTAACCAATCAGAACAGAGATCACATGACCGATATCATCCAATTAGAAAACGAATAAAACGCTACGTACCGGCCGGACAACTTATTGGTTATACAGAGATTTTTCTTTGTTTGAAATATACGAAATTCTTGTTTAATTGTCTAATATTTGTCAGTAACACTAGATTTTACTGGTTTTACACTTTCTGTTATAGGTATATTTAATTGTTCTTAAAGAGACAATTCTTCATTTCGATTTATTGGAACTTCAGTAGCATCATGTTCGTCAGTATCAAACTGTTGACAACTAGCAAATAATCTATTTAACATTTCTGTAGTAATTTTGTAATTTCATTTTTCGAGACTAGTCTGAAAAATGTATGTTTTTTCTTCGCAAGCGGGATTTTGTAAAAAATTGTAAAGAGATATGATGTTATTGTTTATTCTTTTACTTATTTCCTTTTTAAATATAATATCGCGCATAGGGATGCACGATAATAAATTTTACGAGTGGGAGAACAATTGGGTGATTCACGTTTCACATTTTACAAGAAAAGCCGACAGGGTACGACTTTAAAATTATCTACGAATTTTTATTCTAATAACCTTTCAAAAATAATGAAACAGTTTTCACTAAAAAGTGTGTTATTACTTAAGAAGTTATAAATATAATTATATTTATAAATTTTTCAGGTATCGCAATAAAAACAGTAAACAATGGACCGTTACAAATTGTTGTTAAAAACAAGAATAATTTCGATATCGATTCCCAAGAAATAAATTTCTGGATAAATGAGAAAAATAAATTATACTTTTTTCTTGACGAATTCTCGAGAAAAAATATTACTCGAGCGTGCTTATTAAATATTGATTATAAGCCTATACAAGCTTTTTGTAATTATGACACTTCAAAATTTCCATTTATTCAACGAAAAATACTGAACTCATACATTGAATGTTTCCATCCTGGATATATTTCAAATAGACAAACAAATTTGCACAAATTTCATGCATTCTCTGATTGATAAATGTATATAATTCTACGAATTTGTACAATTGGAATTATTTGTAAAATATTATAAAATATCAAAAATCGTAAACGAACATGTTGAATTCACGATATATTATTATAAATTGAACCAATTGCAATTTAATTAGTTGTAATAACGATTCAAGTGCTGACAAGTACTGTTGTGCTTTTAAGTAGAAGTATTAAAATTATATCTGGTATTTAAATAGTTTATACATATGAATTGGTAATATGAAAATAATATTATAGTTAATCATATTTGAATTAAATAATTTGAATATGAATTTTTACAGATTGATCACACAATCATTTGATATAACACAATTGTTTTTAAGTTATCACTACATTTGGGTTGCTTTTAATTTTTGAACTAATTAAAAAAGCGTAGAGATTGGACTTGGTGGATATTCAAAAGTTATTGATATGCTTTTATGTTTTAGGTTTAAAAATCAATTGTGTTTTTAAATTGAATCAATCATAACTCTGTTTTAAGTTAAAGTATGTTCTCATCATTTTACGATTTTGAAATGCCAACTTTAACATTTAAAAACTATATATCTTAGCCAAGAAATTGACATAACTTTACAAACCGATGGTGAACACGATGTCGTCCGAAAGAATATGATTAGGCATCGCATACGTTTCGCATTCTAGCTGAAAAAGAATTATTTGTTCAACTTTGAGGTAAGATGCTGTGACCATAAAACATGCAAAAACAGTGGAAGAGGTTTGAAAATGTATTATGATTTCGTCGACTCGAAGCCAACATTTTTTTCGATAAGGGATTTGTCAGTTATGTGATGGTGCAATGTTATACAATTTTTTAGAATATTTTAAGGATTGAAATCTATTCCATTTTTTCATAAACATTCATTTTTTATACGAAAAAGGCACCGAATTAATTTGTACATCTAATAGTTATATTCTAAAGAAAGTATTCAATAATTGCTCTAATAAGTTAACCCTTCACCTAAAACATTAATATTTTTAACGCATTTTACTTAAATTCTTCTAACAAGTATACACTCCTCATAATATTTATAATGAAATTAACCTAATTAACTAATCACTCACTGTCCACAATTATCTGTTTCATGAAACAAGATGTTAAAAATATATATTACTATCAGTTCCGTGGAAATACTTGCAAGTTTTAAACGATTCGACGAACATTAATTATTTTAAAACGTTTCGACGTCCACACTACACAACATTAAATTAAGTTTGCTTCGGCGAAAGTTCGTACAACTTACCGATGACACATTGTCGAATTGAAAACGATATGCGAAAATAAACTGACAAAATAAAATTACAAATTCTGTACACGTGAGTGTGTGTGTGCGTATGTAGGTGGTGTTGTTGTTTTTTGCGCATTATATTTTAATTTGTAATTCGGATTGGAAATGGTCTCGTGTATTTTTTTTTAAAAAATAAATGGACTTGATTTTTAATTAGAGAATATTTAAAATTGAAATTTGTTCTATGTGATTTTTTCTTTTAAAAATTAAAATTATTTAATTCTTATTCGATATTTCAGCAATGGAACACTTTTCTTAAAATAATTGATATGATAAAAAGTTATTTGATAAAAGCCGGTTAATAATTTGAAAAAAACAATAATTGTAAACAAACAATCTCAAACAATTATGTGCTCTATTCTTTCATATTGAGAGATTGACATCCGTTTCTATGTAGGTGTTTTATATAGAAGCGGCGCAGGTTTCGGCCTTCTAATTGACTTGTCAAAAAAATTCAGTTTTAATTGTGTTTTCAAAGTTCGTTGTTTACGAATAATAATCTTTCTGAAAGCTCGGAAGTAAGAATAATACGTCTGAACTTCAAAATTAGATGATTAGTGAGTAAACGCAATGAAATCGTTTAGATGAAGTCTTAATTCAGATTTAAGGGTTCTTCTTCTCCATCTTCATCGCTTTCGGTATTCATTCTATCACAAGACGAATTTCTGACTATAAGTTTTATCTTATTTATTTTAATTTATCTGTGCTTTCTTTCACAGTAATTCAGTTATTACTTTTAGAAATCGAATGAATTCTTTTTCATCCTATAAATGGTCTTGATTAATAATGTTCAGTAAAATCATTATTGATTATTTCTGATTATTTGTATACATTTCGATGGTGATTCCATCATCTTCAGACTATCAAGGAAGAGAAAAATTTCGATATATTTTTATAATTTGTCAGGTGAAAAAGGAATTCATTTATGAACAAGAATTTAACTAAAGTACAGGGGCAGTTTGAAGAGGAACGGTCGTGTTCTCACTGAGGGAGTGGATAGGTGTATATGTTTTCATTTAGTTCCATCCCTTTTAGTAACACAAGTGAAGTTGCAAGTCATTCCGCCATTGATTCTTTGTTTGACTGTTGTTTCAAATATAAGCGTTTCGTGCGAAAATGCAAAATGGATAAAATCTTTATTCCATGTGTGATTCAGTTATTTTTTTCGAAGAGAGAACAGTGAAGGAAATCCATGAGGATATTTCTTACATTCGGTAAATATTGTCCTTCCCACGAAATTGTTCTATCTTGGGTAAATGAATTTAAACGTGGCAGAATGAAGATCGAAGATGCACCATGCTCGGGAGGCCCGTGAACACCAATCACGCCAGAAATCATGGATCAAGTCCACGGTATGGTTTTATCCGACCGGCGAGTGAAATTGAACGAGGTAGAAGAGGTTTCAGATATCTCAAATGAGCGAACGTATTTCATTTTGCATAATGAATTGCGTATGAAACAACTTTTTGCAAGATGTGTGCCATGTTTGCTCATTGTAAAGCAAAACATCAGCAAACTTCTTGGAACTGTCCAAGAAGAATCATGTTTTGTGATCATGAATGGAATTTAGATTCATCGTTACCCATCAGAATCGAAAATGCAATCAAAGCAGTGAACTGAACGCGGTAAGACGGTCCACTCGGCTAGAAAGGTGGTGGATCAGTTTTTTGAGATTCAAAAATCATAAAAAAAGTTATTGGCCTATACTACCCAGTACTTTGGAGAAGTTGAAGACTGTGATTGTGAAAAAGCTCCCGGAATGACAAAGAAAAAAATTCTGTTTCACCATGACAATTCACCAGGTCATTCAAGTGTTGTCGCTCAACAAAAATTTTACATTTAAGTTTGAAATCCTTTCGCATCCACTGTATTCGTCTGATTTGGCTTCTTCGGGTTTCCATCTGCTCCCGAAACTTAAACTTTTTCTGATTGGAAAGCGATTTGGATCGAATGAAGAAGCGATAGAGGCCGCAAACGGCTATTTTGAGGACATCAAAGAGACCTACATTCGGGAATGAATCGCGGAGCTGTAGAAACTTTGAGGCAAGTGAGCTGAGCTTCGAGGAGATTCTGTTAAAAAAGTAAAGTAAATCTTGAAACTGTAGATGTTGTCTCTAATATTGAACCGAGTTACTCGTCAAACCGTCCTCGTTTTAGTGATTCAGTATTGTCAATCTATACAGATATCTTAAACACATTCGTTGAAAATTATGACAGAATTCTTTCAAGATAGTGCATCGGTTAAACATACATTATGACTGAATATCTTAAATATAATATATTCATAAATTTACCAGTAGAGACTGGCATAAACTCATTAATTTTAATATATGTAAAGTGTATGTGCACTTGATTGAATATAAAAATATTTGTTTCATTTACATTGAACTTTTTTAAGAAATCATATTTTTATTACACTGTCATCTATCTGCTATTCAACAGAAATAAACACATCGCACTTTCTTGTCTTTCTTCACTGCTTTTAGTACAAAAACATAAATCTACAATCACTTTATTAAACTATTATGCGTTATCTCTGTTCTTGTAAGAAATCTTATACTTTTTTGAATGTATTTTAACATTTCAACATGTCTTGATGTCATGAAGATTTTGAGCAGATATCCTCGAGTATTAATTCGACATTGACGACGTATCGTTCATTCTTGAGACGAAGAGAAACGAATATCTATTTAGTAGTCGTTGAGCGCTTCTAGCGAAGATCAACACACAAACAAATTACTTGTGGTAGGACAAGAATTTGCAATCGTCCGCCCACTCACGTTTAAGCAAGCAGCCTTCATCTTGACCAAGTGCATACGAGCATATACTTTAGTTTCACACGAACACCAAATTTATGTAAATAGGTAAATTTCACTAATGCAAATCAAGCGGAGAAAAATTGATCAAACAAAAACATTATATATATATATATATATATATATATATATATATATATATATATATATATATAGATATAGATAGATAGATAGATAGATAGATATAAATTGTTTGTGTCAAAATGGACAACCTAAAACCGAAAATGTTGTAAACGAGGCAATTTTCAAAATTAAAATTATATTTTTACACCAGTGATCCTGTTGTCTTAATCCTGTTTGTGCAGTAAAGTCTTTGTCTGCAATTACTAGCTTCTAGTCTTGTATCATCCGCAAATAGTTTGTAGACTGACTAAAATTTATTTCTTGTATATATTTCTAAAAAATTTACACACCTTGCACGATTTGTTACTATGTATTGAACTCTTGTATTTAAAATACACCGAATCCATTTTCACAGTGAACTTTTATACAAAGAAAGATTTTTTTGGAGGATAATAAAAATTCACGGACTCGGACAAGATTTAATCGCCACGCTAGTATTTTTCGGCGACTGTTTAAAATTATTGCAAGGAAAAATAACGAAACGTTTCAGTTGAGATTCGTGGTAAAAAAATATCTTCTAACTTCTAAAGGAACGTCGTCACATTGTTTTATGGTGTCAGCGCTGGGTAATTTTCGACGCTGGTAAACAAAATCCTTTAAATATTTTACTCCATATTATATCTAATATATATATATATATTTAAAATACAACTGAATTATTTTTTAAACCTGGAATGACAAAATTTTCCAGATTCGTACTAATAATATCAGTGTTTAAATTGAATTATTTAAGAAATACCAAAATGAATGTAAAATATGGAATTTAATCTGTAATGAAAATAACAGAAACTTTAAGACGGATTTAATTTTCTAGTTAAATCAGTGATCTAGTGTTAAATCAGTGATTCTTAGTCAGATAATGTGCCAAATACTCCATTTTAATGTATAATAATTAATGACATTCTTTATTCATTTGAAATTAACTTCTTATAAAACTTTCTCATTGTATGTTTTAAGCTGATATTTTTTTTAAAAAAAAATGTATAATTTGCTTATTGTTAAGGAAAAAATAAATATAAATTTTTTTTTTATATCTATAAATATAAATTAATTCAACAAATTACTGTTTCCACATTTACTGCAATATTACAAGCAGGGAATATAATTTGTATAATATTTTAATCACAATACAGTTCTAGCACTGACTAAATTCAGAATCATAAATTAATTATTTTTTCATACTCAAAACATATTCTTTTTCAAATCATATGCGTTCAGTAAGCAATTATTGATTCTTTTTGGTTGTTACTATGAGCATTTCGAAGACGATGCTATTATTCTCAAAGCGTCAAGGTAAAAAATATTTTAATATGTCCTCAAAACATTTTTTGTATCTTGATACTCTGAGTATCCCCTAATTAGCTATTCCAAATCTGTTCAAAATATCAGCCTGAAGGTAAAATAAGTTGAAATGTGTCGTACAAAACAAGAAATCTTTAGTTTCTTCAGTTCTATTGTATTAGATGTAAAAATTAATTCGGTACGTTTTTTATATAAAATAAATGTTTATTTACGGAAAAATCGAATACACTTCAATCCTGAAAATATCTCCCATTATTTTATATAACTTTGTTCCATCCGTCGGATACTTGACGAGTCCCTTATCGAAAGAAAAGATAGGTTTGAATTGATGAAGTCGTAATACATTTTCGAACCTCTTTTAATGTTTTAGCATTTTTTGGACGTTGTGTGTGTCATCTTCCACCTTCCCTCAAACTTGAACAAGTCATTTCAGTGACTTTGGCAGTTTTTTTTTTAACTATAATGCGAAAAGTTTGCATTGCCCAATATTATGCTACTTTTCGGACGCCATCATGTTGACTACTGTTTTGTGAGGTTAGGCCAATCATTTGGCCAAGATATATAGTGTTTGTAAATGTTAAATTTGACACTTGAAAATCCTAAAACAGTATGAAAATATTTTAATTGAAAACTGAGTTATGATTGATTCAATTAGAAGGTACAGAATTAATTTTGACATCTAGTAATAAAAAATATTATCAATGAATTTTTCAGTATGGGACGAAAATGAAAATTTGAGTCGTCGATATTTCAGATATCATGTAGAATTTTGTGTTCAAAACAGGCTCTTAAAAATAGACAAAACGAGAACAGTGACTTGAATAATTCTAATGAAACATTTTATAAGAAAAATTGAACAAAAAGTCTACAAATTGTTTACAGATAAATGATAGGTTTTTATGATTTATGAGTTTATTTTGCACAATTTACACAACACGTCTTATTCAAATCCCTTTCAGTTTTGTATAATTTGTTTCATGAAATTGATAATTAATACAAATCGTACACTTTTTAAAAACGGTCTAAAAAATAATTCAATTACAATAATTGTTTTTTCTCCTATACTCTAAAATATACAATCATTCAACTGTAAAATTAATGTGTTATCATTACGTTATATATGTGTATATATATATATATATATATATATATATATATATAAACTTGTCTGTATGTATGTGTATTTTATAGCTCCAAGTAAGAGGAACAAAATTACATAAGCTTAAATTAAATATAAACATTCGTGAATTTTCCTTGAAAAAGTATGAAATATTTTTTAAAAGCGAAATATAACGAGCTACTTTAACATTTTTTCATATTTCAGTTCTGAAAATAGGTTCGTTGTTCGAATTTTAATAAAGTGTCTGATGTTCTCATCATTTCTTTTTTACTTGGTTATTTGCTAACTACGAAAGATTATATATATATATATGTGTATGTGTGTGTGTATATATATATATATATATATATATATATATATATATATATGTAACATACATACATACACATTTACTCATACGTGGGTCGTTTGATGAATATGGTAAAAAAGCAAGTAGTTAACATCGTTTTTCGAAAAAAAAAAAACGATTTTATTTCTCAACTCAGTCTTAATTTAGGATTATACACTTTCTCCAGCGAGCTTGCAAAATACGCAATAACGGTGGCGATGGCATCCTAATTCGACGAGAATTTCTTCCCTCCGAGCCAAATTTTCAAGTTTGTGAAGAGAAAAAAGTCGCACGGGGTCACGACAGGAGAATAGGACGGATAAGGCATCAATTCGTAACCTGATTCGTGCAATTTTGCCATTATGACGGTCAATTTGTGGAACGGTGCATTGTCCTGGTGAAAAAACACTGTTTTGTGCGTCAATCTTGGCCGTTTTTGTTTCAGCCCTTCTTTCAAATGGTCCAATAATGTTACAAAATAAGCTCTTGTTATCGGTTTTCTCTTCGTTGAGTAGTCAATCACGATGATTCCTTGTGA
The DNA here is from genome assembly GCA_034766995.1 of Acanthacorydalis orientalis. NCBI lineage: Eukaryota > Metazoa > Arthropoda > Insecta > Megaloptera > Corydalidae > Acanthacorydalis > Acanthacorydalis orientalis. The sequence goes on along the minus strand of CM068315.1, from coordinate 30,817,445 downwards.
ATCCCAAAAAGCAGTGGCTGTCTCCTTCCCAGCCGATAAAACTGTTTTTGACTTTCACCAGTCGTCCACAGTTTTAAGTGCTGCTTGGACTCAAGTGTGTAGTGGTGGATCCACGGTGACGAAAAGGCCTGCTCGTTTTTTTTCTACTTTTGCGGCTACTGGTACAATACTCGCTTCAAACATCTGTAGAACATGAACCACGTGTCGCTTTTGGTTCAAATTTCACCTATGCTAGTTTGAAAAATGACACTTGATAGCCGTCGCTACCAAATAAATGGTGGCTCCACATCATAGAAATGTACCAAACTTATCAAACGACCCTCTAAGATTATATAGAAAACTGTTCAGAAATTATATAAGACTGTGTAATAAGAATTGATAAAAAGTTAAGTAAGTAACAGTATTAAAAAGATATTAATATATAAGAGTTTATTAAGCGTAAATATATTAACACAAGTTATTAAAATTATGTAAATATTATAAAGAAAAATAGATAAAAGTATTTCTACGTGCAAATTCTTGCTAAGTAAAATGTCAGGAAAAAGTCGTCTGTTTTTACTACATCTGCATCGTTTCCAATATTAATGGTGCACGTTTCGAGATAAAGCGAAACACATTTCTGAATTCGTAGAAGTGACTAGTAGTAGTACAAACATAACGCCTACAAGAAATTTATTGTTATATATACTGTGCATGCCAATTTGTGTAAATAGTAAAACAGCTAGACGTGCAAACGCCACTCGCTGATTAGTTTATTATATTGTTAGGAGAATAAATGGTTCCTGATTATATCATAGCACAGACTTAAATTGTATTGTTTTAAACTGTGCATGGTGCAGAACGATTTTGTACATAGTTATTTTTGTTTTTTATACATTGTGTCACACGTTTCCTCAGTTGTATAAAAAATTAAATTTGTTCATAAAATTTAATGGTTAAATAATTATAATTATATGGCTTTGAACCTGATATCTTATTGAAGCATTGTCCTTGTAGTTTTCATTCTTTGCAATCATGAATTTTTATTTTACACTACTAGGTACGGCACGAGAACGCTTCAGGCAGGCTTACATAGAATGCGTTTTGTTTCCAAGATATGAAATTATAACATGTGAAAGATATTTTCCAGTTAGTAGGTTTGAGTTAATCTTGTTCCTTTTTCAGCCTTGTTTAGGCTTGAAAATATGATAAACTCTTAAGCACTGATTAACTGTGCTTAATAGTAATTTCGTCATTGACTGTAATGTTTATTAATTATTTTGTATATTTCTTTTTATTGAAAAAAATAGTAGCATTATTAACAGTAAAGGTACTGTCAAGCCATTGAATGAATAGTGTTTTTAGATACAAAATTATCTCAAATCTATCTGAAGATGTTTAACGAAACTAGTAGTGGGAATTTAAACTTGTTTTTGAAAAAGATGAAAATCACTATGACAATGTTATATATTTTGTTATATCTTTTTTATAGAATTTGATTGTTAACGAATTGTGATTGTTAACGTTTGTTGATTGTGAAACCGGGCGTTGATCTAGGAATATATTGATGTTTTCCAAAGAAACTAGGGTCTCAGAGCGCTACCTTTTGGATAATATATTTAAAAAGGTCACTTATGTTTTTCTAATAGACTAGATTTATAACTTTCTTTCATTAGAAAAAAATACGGTCGTCTAAAAATCAGAAAAGTCGTAGTTTTTCATTTGAAAATCTTTAAAAATTGTGAATTTGAGAATTAGGTGTTGAGGTCATTGTAACAAAACGTATAAAAAATTCGAAACTCTACGTCTAGGTGCAAGATGTGACCGATGTGAAACCGTTTTGTGCACTCTTGATTGTTTCAACATTTTTCACACTCGACTCTAGTGTTATTTTTACACATTTTCAATAGTAATCAATCTTTCTCCCTTCCAGTTATATGTTTCCAATCGAGAAATGTTTGAGTTATGTTTCTCCGAATATTATCAACGATTTTCCGTGATTTAAGATAGATGTGACATTTCCGATGGCTAATTTGTATTAACATTTTTTTTTCTTGTAACCGAAAAATTAGCAATTTTTATTTTGTTTACAATAAAATAATGTCCAGTTAATCGAAAAATATTTATTAAATTTTTTTAGCACCCTCTGCCCCTTCTCGGCTCTAAAGGGTTCAATAAGTACAGAATGATGAAACAGTAAGCAAATTAGATAATAATCAGTCTATTCATACGATTGATGTAATTTTATTCTCGAAATTTGAAAGTTTCTATGAAAGATCGAACAATAAAAACGATTAAATATTCAACATCTTAGGTAGTTTGACCAAGTTAAATGTGCGATTTCTGCTCTTGAATATATTAATAGACTGTTAAGATTTTTAAGGCATGTCAACATTTCAGACCACCGTCATTCGACATTTCGAAAAGAAAAAAAACGGACTTCATTCTATCTACAAAATACCTACCATTCTTCCAATGTTTTCGATTCGATACCGCGAAACTGCACTGCAATTTTATATGCAAAAAAAATCCGTGCAGAAATTACAGTTTTAGGCAACGAAAATTGACACGCGAGCGGCTAGACTGCACATCGGAATTAGTTAAAATTAAATAATAAGTAATTCTGTTGCAGTCAGAACGATCAGCAGAACGGATCGAACGACATGCGACGAAATCTATCAAGCCGTTCGGATCGCGTGATTTATTCGATTAAAGAGAGAATGCCCATATTTCTCTTATGTGAAATTTGAAACGTTTATTTATTTATATACCTGTCTGGTTCGTGCACAAACGCGATTCGTGAAAATTTAATGGGTTTATAAAATGTCTTAAACGTATAATGGTGTAATGTAAGATATAAAATCATTCGATATATACACACATACACAAATATATATATATATATATATATATATATATATGTAGTTTACAAATACACAGATTATTTTCATCTTAAATTTAGAAATAAATTTATGTATACATGATTAGTTTTCAAATGCAAATACATTCAATATTCTATCGTTTTAATTATCTAATTAGCGTCAAAAGATAAAATATCTTTACATTCATTTACAATATTTATTAATGCAATTTCATTTTCATGTTTATTACCTTTTTTTTAAAAAAATGTGCACTTTTTATTTTAACCGAAGTGTAAACTCGTGATAGACAGAGAGACCCAATTCAAACAAATCTGTGGTGAAGATTTAGATAAAAATTCTTGTTATTTAGGTTGTTTCGTATGTTTTGACCTTATAACTAAGCTAAAGTAAAGAAAAATCAGATTTTTAGTGTCCTTTAGCGTCCTAAGGATAATACAAGAGCAGCGCCAAATATTCTCGAGCTAGATAGTAAGAAATGTAACTATAGAGTGATTCAACTTAAACTTCCACACGAAAGTATTAAAAAAAACGTTTCCCCTATTTACTATTTTAGTTCAATTGTATTTTCATATTGAATTCCCTTTTAATACTTCCATGTGGAAGCACAAAGTGAATCATCCCATATAAAAACAAGATTTTACCGTCTTTCTATATAATCCCTTGCAACTTCATTACATTTTTTACAGCGAATATTTGGCACTGCACCTTTGAATTACGCATAAACAATTAAAAGTAATCAATAATTTACTAAACATTTTTGATCGGAAAAATTCTGTCGTTTGTGGGATAAGTGAAAAATTCAGTTGTACAACATTTTCTTTGTCACCAGAAAGGAAAATCCGTAAAGTTACAATTATTAGTAATCTAAAATAGTTTCATATCTAGGAACAGTTTTCGTTCAATGATTCTGAAGAGAATTTTCTGTTGATAGTGTTCCAATAATATTGAAGTCTATAAAAATAAAGAATCATAAAGAAGAAACTACTATCAAGAATGGTTAATTCATGATTGAGGGTTTGTTTTGTGGAAGACCCAACAGGGCTGAAAACTGAAAATATTTACAAAACTCTACCAACAGAACATTTTTAAAATCTAAATTTAATTAATTATATTCCACTAATTCTTGTCGATACCAAAAAGGTAAAATCTCAAAGTTCTTTCAAAAGGACAGACTAGGAAGAAGAATTTATAAATTTAATTCCAGTTTTTCTAATGATTGCCTAGATTTAATAATCTATATAAGACACAATACAATTCTGATATTGTGACCAAATTGACTTTTAGATACGAATTATTTTTTCACTGAACAAGCCCAAAAAAATTAATAATTTTTTATCATTAATCAAAAATGATCAATAGTAATTTGTTGTACATTTTTGATCAGAATATTTCTTTCATAGATTGTGAGATAAAAAAAGAATTTTGATTGTGAACCAGAAACGTATAAAAAATGCAATTTAAAATGATACTAACATGATGAAATAACACTTTCATTTAAAAAAAAAACTAGTCAGGTTTCAGAAAATAAAAACCGTAATTATTTTCCAACCAATCTAATAGTTTGTGAAGTTGAAAAGAATTCATTCGTGAAAGATTTTATATATTGGTAATGAAATGTATTTGCAAAATAGAATAAATATATTCATAACTATTATATTTTAATTTATTGGATTCTAAAAAGAAACAAATTATAAATGGAAATTCATATTTATGCCACAGTTTAATCTAATAAATATTATAATCAATGATTGAATGAATAGAAATATTTCTTACATATGATAATTCTATAATTTTTAAAGCGTGAAATGAAACAATTAAGCTATTAATTCGATGTTTGTATTGTAAATATGATTCACAATTCATTGAAATCATATTTTTTAAAGCATTTTTATCGAAAACGATGTGAGTATGGATATTATTTAGTATCAAACCGAGTACATGTAATTTTTTTTCTACGTTGTATCTCTTTATCAGCAAACATGAGTATTTTTATCTCTACTGATACATTTTTTTTTATCAAAATAACTTACTGTGTATCACACATTTCAAATCGGACTGATTCAATAAACGATTCATTAAAAAGTCGATTGTCTTTAACACATAATTAGTTTCGGTCTTGAAAGTCTTGAATAAAAAAAATATCAATTGCAATGTACGCAATTAGAATTCGAAACAAATCGAATAAAGTATTGTTAATTTTATATATAAAAATATATCGGGTGTATGTATTTTTCATTTATTAAGTTTGTTAATAGTTTTAGTTTATGAATATATTATACATTCTTCAGGAAAGACCAATCGGATGTCATGCAAATATAAAAATAGTAACTGCAATAGTTCTCAACGTTTGCTTTTATTTCTACGACGTTGAAGATAAAAATAATTCATGTATATAAGAGAGTATGTGCACAATTCATAAAGTCGATTATTACATATACATTCAGTTAACCAGAATAGACTAGTGTGCAGGCAGGGTCGGTTTTATATATTTTTTATTATATAGCGGGTATGCTGAATCTTGTCATTTGCAACTGTCTGTCTATTTTCATGCCGTTTTTAAAATAATAAAAAAAGAAAATAAAAGAAAAATCAGTAATCGTTTCAAACAAGAATTCGTGTAATTATGACAAAATATTGGAAAAAAATTTTTTGTGTTTTGTATGAGAGTGAAAGTAGTCACAGTACTAAAAATATTGTAATAAAAAAAGATCTGTCTATAATATAAAAATGATCCAGTGTTAATGCTGTGTTCACTTGACTTTTATTCGTTCTCTGATTGGTTGATATTGGTCACGTGGTTTCTGTTCTGATTGGGTAATATCAGTCACATGATATACGATTTCAGTGTAAAGCTGATAAGAAATTTATTCAAAAACTGTTTTCACTGAAGCGTTAGTGTAAAAAATTGTTACACATTTAACATTGTATTTTATTATGTTAATTTTTATAAACTTTTTCAATAATTTTTTTAAGATTTTCTCATTTTACGTGGATTATTTGTGTGTATAATTGTTAATTTTTGTTATTTGTTAGGGAGAAGTGAGTGTTAGCGATCGGCGGGAGGGGGACGAAACTTCCCGGAGATTGAGAGCTGGCCGCTTAATATTCTTGAAGCAAATATTCAGATTGTACGACATCCTATTGTTGTAGGACACCTTGCTGTTTAGTTTTACTCTTGTTCTAAAAAGTTATAACTCTGGAATAAATAATTATTACTTTTTTTTGTTTACAAAATCTGGTAAGTTAGTCTCTGTTCAAAAGTTAATTTTTAAATGAAAAAAATTATCTACTCTATAGGTGTTCATTATGTATATATATATATATATATATATATATATATATATATATATATATATATATATATATATATATATATATATATGTATGTGTATATATATATATGCATATGTATGTGTATATATATATATGTATATTTATGTATATATATATATGTATGTGTATATATATATATATATATATATATATATATATATATATATATATATATATATATATATATGTACATGTATATATATCAATGTATGTATGTATGTGTATATATATATATATATATATATATATATATATATATATATATATATATGTATGTATGTATATATATCTTTTTCACCAGTATTAATTACAAGTAATTGAAAATTTAACATTAAAAGTGCAGAATCAGATTTAATTCTACACATCTTTTCAGAATTAAACTTTGGATCAGCAATTAACTTCATGAAAATATTGATATAAATCTTATTTATCACTACTGTATTATATTTTAGTAGTTATGAAAGTTATCTTATTTTTATTTAAAGCTAATTTTGTTTCCACGCGTGTTAAAAAGTGTTATGAATTAATTACAAGGGTTTGGCAGATTGTTTTCTTTAAAAGGGCTATTAGAGAATACTGACAGTCGGTATTTTTCCGAATTTATATAAAAATACTAAAGAACTATTAGGTTGGTAGGAAAATAATTGCGATTTTTATTTTCTGAATTCTAACCTTATTTTTTTTCAATGAAAGTGTCATTTCGTCGTGTTTATGTTAATATCATTTTCGGTCTGTATTTTGATAACATCGAGTTTGGTTTTATTATTAATTTTGCTTCAAATTGGACTATTGAATTAGAGATAGAAAAAAGCAAATAAGAGCAATTTTTTGTATGAGTTCAAAACGAGTGGTAAAGGAGCAGAAACTGCTCGTAAACTAAACGATTTTTTTGGTGTTGGTATTGTTGAGGAACGTACGATACAATGATGGTTCCAGAAATTTCGTGCTGGTGATGAGAGAGCCTTGGAGGTGAAGAAAATCAGGAGCGAACTTCTTCAGTTTATAACGACCAACTGAAGGCGTTAATTGAATCAAAAATACGCACAACAATTTGAAAAAGCTATCGTAAAAGTTAAACATTAGTCATCCAACAGTTTTGAACCAGTTGAAACAACTAGGAAAATCAAAAAAGAGAAAAATGTGTATGAATTTGAAGGTTATAAACCTCAGTTATTTTTCTGTCAACCTAATATTATATTTCTTTTTATTTTTGGAGTTTTAGTAGCAATGATTCAAAGAGTTGGTTTTGTTTAATATTGAGAACGAGGCATTTGGTCGCTTTTATATGACAATACTCTAGGGTATTTCATTTATTGAACATATTTAATCATTAATTTTTTTTTCTGTAGTTATGAGAAAAATAATTTGTGAAAGCGTGTTTATGTACCACGATTAGTCTTGCCTGTTTTAAGTAGCTTGTTGATAGACTCGACGACTCATCAGTAAGTTAATAAAACATTAAAGAGCTGCGAGTTTGAAAACAGGCAATTATCACTTATATATTTCAATATCTAAAAATATCTCGTTTATACTATCGAAAATCAACCCTACTAGTAGTCTGCTTTGTGTGACGAATTTTTATTCTTTAAAATCTAAAGTTGTCGGGCTTCAATGGATGAGCTCCTATTGAGAAACACTGATTTCTCTCAATCGTGAATTTTGACAAATAAACGAATGATGACCAGTATAACTGAGTTCAGGTTTAAATTTTAACGTTTATGCGTTTTTAGTAGAAGAATAAACACTTTGAATATTTAACAAGTTTGCAAATTTAGTAACAGTCTAAAAGAATCAATTGTTAACGAGAATTTTCCATAAATTGATTAACTAATCCACATGTATTAACCCTTTCCATTCACAAGGCCAGCGTACTGCCCAGATGCTTAAAGGCGTTTACCTCTACGGCCAGTGTCACTGCCCATATTTTATCATTTATAGATAAAAGTTTTGATAAGTGTTCGTCCATCAATGTCATCGAGTGTTTATACTTTTCTATCTATGTTTATCATACTCATGCCTAATTCGTAGTATACAAACTTCTAACCTGTGTATAGCCTAATTGCATGGAGTGCAAAATGTTAAAACAATGAATCTGTAACATTAGCTAATTAATTCTTCTTTTTGTGTTGTTTTCTGAGTACTTCCTATTCATTATTCTATACGGATCATGTAAATCACGTACGAATTTATTTTTTCTACAACCTGTTTTGATTTTTATCTTTAAGTAAAACTCAGCATTAGCTCATATCATATCTTTAACTGTTTTATATCAATCTGAAGTTGATGCAAGTCGATTCAATTTTTGAACAAATTAATCTGCGAGCCACATGTGGGCTCACAGATTTGACACAGAAGTAATTTCTTTTTTTTTGTGAATGGTATTTATTGAAAAATTACTTCAATTAAAGAGTTTATTGGTTAACATTATAAAAAAAAAACGTATAACCAAATTATATCGAGTAAGCTTTTTCAAATTTTCTTATTTAAATGAAGATTTCTCTAAAAAAGACTGTTTATATTTTTAACTACGCTACTGAATACATACATACATACATACATACATATATATATATATATATATATATATATATATATATATATATATATATATATATATATATACTTAAACATATACATATACTCACACATTTGTGTGTGTATTCATGACCTGAATGATGAAGTAATTAATATGAATAGTTGTATAAAACTAGTACCGCCAAAAAAGACATATTGTTGTCCTGCACCAAATAAAATAATAACTCGAATGTAAAAAAAAGAATCGACAGTATTTGTGTCCATGTCCTTGGCAATAGTTTATCGTTGTTTTTTTGTCACGAATTCGGACGTTATTGCATGTTATTTTTTCATCAAATTTTTTGCTAGTCTGCATCTGTTATGCAGGACCTTGAATTTTAATTAGACATGTTTTACAGTCGGACGATTTGTGCGATACCACGCTGCACTTAATTCACTGGTTTTTTTTCCAGCATGGAAATAATCAGAGATTTTTTTTCTGCTAATTTATACTTGTATGTGCAGTTGTAAATATTAATATATTTTTTCCCTTTGTTCTTTTAATCTGACGCTGAGTATATTTTTTTTAAATATTACTATTATTTCCTTACTGTGTGTGTGTTTTTTTATCTCAATTTATGTAATCTTATCAACGGCTATTTTAACAATTGCAGACTGCATGTTTTCTTACTCTGACAGTACATTCTAGACAGAAATAAATACTTCCAGTCATTATAATTTTTAATTTTGCATTGTAGATGCTGCCAAGTCATCAATAAATTATGCTTTTAGTCTAAAACAACTGTTCTTTTTTTAATAAATTCAGTGGTGTTTATTTTAATATAGAGGAAATGATGGTTTTTATAATCATACATCTTCATTCAGGCGTTTTTTTTACTATAATTAGCAATAAAAAAAGTTAAAATTGAGCTCTTTAATTATATAACGTACTTTTTTTTGTTAAAAATAGATTCATATTTAAGAAAAAAATTAAAATATATGAATAATATTATGTGTAAAAATTAATTCGATGCTTTCGAATTCGAACAGTCATAACTCTGTTTTAAACTGAGATATTTTCACGTTGTTTTAGAATTCTGAAGTGCCAACCTTAACATTTAAAAACACTATATACCTTGGCTAAGCAGTTGGCTTAACCTCACAGAACAGTAGTGAACACGATGGCTTCCGAAAACTAGCATATTAGACATTGCATATTTTTCGCATTACAATTGCAAAAAAAAACGCTACCGAAACCGCGGGAATGATTTGTTCAGCTTTGGAGGAAAGTGTTGTATTGTATAAGACTTGCAAAAAAAAAAAATGCTCTAACAGTGAAAGAGGTCCGAAAATAAATTACGACTTCATTGACTCAAAACCGCCATCTTCTTTCGACAAGGAATTCGATAGTTACTCGACAGATGGAGTAGTCATACCAAAAAAATAATGGACGATATTTTGTGTATTTCAATTTTTCCATAAACATTCATTCGCTGTAAAAAAGGCACCGAATTAATTTGTATTTCTAATATTTTTCGAAAGAATGCAGTTTTCTCTTCGAGATTTTAAAGTATTATTTCGCATTAATATTACAGCATGTTATTTATTTAAAAACTAGTTTTTGTTGAAGATCTGTAAATAGGATGGAAGGAGTTGATATTTTTTTTTTTGCAAAACTTTACTGTGAATATGCGAATGTCATTGAAACGAAAACTAAATAATTCGAAAACGTTTACTTGAATAAATATTTCTTTCTAAGATAAAAATATAATAAATCGTTTTGTTTTTCAAAGAAGTCAATTTTATTAAACAAAATATAAGCTAAAAATGTACCCTTTTGCCGGTATATTTTTGTTGAGTTAAGGAATATACTTTTATTTATCGATTTATGATTTATTTAATATATACATATATATATATATATATATATAAACCTAAAAGTCTCTTTCAAATTTCAAATTAAAATAATACATTGATAATTAGGAAATTCATGTAGATTGTTGTATGTACATCCTGAAAGCCGATTGAGAATTCGTTTCTTCTGCAGTTGATTTCATCTTTCTTTATCTTTAAGTAAATTTTGAATTCATTTTAAACTATCTGAAGACCAAATTTCAAATAAATAATAGAATAAACTCATACGTATCTTCTAATTGTGAACAGTTTTACAAAAATAATTTCATGTTGAATTAATATAATTAAAAAAAAATTAAACCTGTAATCGATAACCACTGTTTATAGTATTTCATCAAGATAAAACTCCATTGATTCTATAAAACACATAAGTGTCAATTAATTTTCTTCATAATTCAATCCATTTTTTTTAATTTAACTTGTATTTGATTCGATAAAAGTCTACAACAATCCCTCTTGTATTATTTTTAATAATTTTATAGATACGAAAAGTGTTTAAAACTTTGTTAATTCTTAAAATGCCTTTACTTTAAATTATAAACAATCCCACTCCAATGATTCAACGAAAATTATCTGATAACTTTCATTGGATCACGAAAGCTTACTCGAAAGTTTTGATTTTCCGGAAATCAGAGAACGTTCGACTCTGTGGAAATGTAAGATGAAAAGTTGTTTCACGATATTGATTAATAGGATGTACAGGAATGAAAATGATGTTTTATATTATTCATTATCATTATTGTAAACATTCCAGATTGTTTTTAAAAAAATTAAGTTAAAGGACTATAGGTGTAAGAATATTTTTTTCAGTTGATTGTACAGTCTTTAATCCAGAAATAATCTGACGTTGTCTAAATGTGTTAATCTAGGGATAAAATAATTTTTCAATATTTTCAAATAACTTATATTATTAACAATTGTTTCTTCTGAAAAGAACAGCATAGTAATGTTTTTTCCCTATAGACTCCAAAAGTCGGCTTTAAAGAAATTAATTTTGTATTTCTGAATTTTTTAAGGCTTTTTATGCTACTTAATATACTTAATATTACTTAAATATTATGAAAGAAGAGAATTTTGTATTTCTAAATTTTTTAAATTTTTTTATTGCCTCAAGAACAATAGTTCACTGATGTTCTCCGTAATGCATAGAATTGTATTATTTAGAAAAATAAAAGAGGAAAAAGGAGTATAAATTTAACTGTTTGTTTACAAATAAAAATGGAATAAATTGTTATTTTGAAACATTTTACAGATTGTTTCTATTTTCTATGGAATAAAGAGTTATTAATATTTTAAGCTGTATAAAGACAATAGATACTGCATTTTTTTTAAAAAAAAGGTACTTAAAATATAATATGAAAAAAGAGAATTATAATAGTAAATTGTATTCACAATAAAATTGTCACTCCTTATTAAAAACACATTTTTTTCTGATGAAGCTAAGTTAATAATCAGAACAATCGTTTGAAGATAATTTTGATCAGATTTGTTATATGATTTTTGGGAATTGATCGTTTGTGAAAATTAATTTAGTCACGGTGCCAAATACTGTAATTGTTTTAAATTGTGGCAAATATTTGACAGTTTTTCAGTATTTTCATTCATAAATAATCAAGTGTTTAAATCTTTCTGAAAAATTAGTCGCTTTTTTTTTAAAATAATTATTATAATATTGTGGTTCTAAATAATCGTAGTATAATTCTCAGATTGATCAGATTCACTTTCTCAAATGAATTCTTTTTTCATCATACAAACCATTCTAAAAAAGTTCTCATCAAAAATATATAATAAATGATTCTTAGTCATTTTTGATTGTTACTTATTCGTATTTCGATGACTGTCTTTATCCTCACAGCGTATAGTGGTTCCAAATCGCAAAAAACTGGTCAATATATGAAGATGTTTTTCATTTTTTACGAAAGTTTGTATATAGGAGTTTTCGAGATCGTTGATTACATATCTGAAGTCAATTTTTTTTAAAAAAAAAACAAAATAACTGCCTTAGGATGGAGCACTTTTTGTTAAAAAATAATTCAATGTTTTCGAAACTCTGTATTTAGGAGTTTATAGGGTCGCTGATTACGAATATGGAGTCACATTTTGAAAAAAAAAACAAAATGGTGCACCGCTTTGTTAAAAAATTAATTATTTTTTTTCTAAACTGTATTTAGAGGTTTTTGACTTTTGGCCAGCTTTTGGCGATTTTGAATCACTGTGCAGCGCCAAGGTACAGAACAATATTCAAGAATCTCATTTCAGATTTTTCTATACTTGCTCTGAGAATGATGACATAACCATCGAAATGCGTATAGCAACAATCAAAAATCGTCAATAAAATAATTGATTGAACATTTTTTTGATCAGAAAATATTTTGTACTTCGTGGAATGAAAAAAGAAGTGTCGTATAAAAGTTTTTAATATTGTTTGAAAAATATGGAAACATATTTAGAAAAACTATGAGAAATTTATTTTTTCTTCTATTTTCTTTTTAAGTGCCTGTCGATAAAAATTAAAATATCTACACATATACACGTGTGTATATGAGTGTATGAAAATTTGTTTCTTTTCATGTTTTCCTCACACACAATAACAACAACAACAAAAAAACCCTCATCGCGATAGCTCAGCATTCTCTCGTTAGCGACAGATAGAGAGGTTTCACGACCCTCGTTTCACACCCTCGCATTTCATTGACTTTTATCAGACCAACAGAAATAGCTGAGAGGTAGTTCACACGCTTGTTGGCTCGAGTAGTGCACACAATTGTAGTGACTATCCGACCAACTAAACCGCAAACGTGCCGCATATCTTCAGACGTATACAGTTTCACTGACGATCTGTACACCCGCCCTCGATTCATGAAACGGGAAGTAATTCCCAACCCGCTCTCACCCTCAGTTTCATTCCAGTTCGTGCTCGTTTTCCACCGTGACCTGCAATACTATATCAACGGACGCCTTGTGTCAGGGAAACCAGGACACGAGTTTTTTGTGTCGTCGTTTTATTCTGTGATACACTTTTCTTTGTAATATATCTGCATTTATCTGCTGAAAGAAATTGTATGGACGACGAAAAAAAACGTTAAATGAGAGAAGAAGGATATACGTACGTGCGTTGTTTTTTTTTACTAATATTTCACAGAATTACCATCAGTTCATTTGTTTTTTTTTTAAATTAATTATATATATATATATATATATACTTGTAAAGAGTCGTAGGTAAATATTAAAACATTTTTATTTGTATATAATTTTCAAATTTAAATACAGGTAAAATCTGCAACGTTTTATATCGAAAAACGGTACTGAATAAATCAAGAAATCTAATTTTAACGAAAAATATATTCTTTATTGATTATACACATGTCATTGATTATATAAATTATGTAATGGGATTCGTTTATTTTTATACTGCTCTTAAAACATCTATTTTTATTACGTCAGCGATTTAATTTTAGATCTAAAAATGTCATTCATGTTTAATGAAATGGAATTATTGTGATTGAATTGTTAAAGAACGCGTATGTTTGCAATATTAATAAAATATCAGACATTGAAAAATATCTCTAAATAATACAAGATTCTTGTGTTTGCACAATTATTTATAATTTTTTTAAAAAAGAAATTGAAGCAATAATATGTTACTAATTGTAAGTAAACCTTTTTAAGACAACACTAAATCAGTTGAAAGTATTTAAAAAAATAATAATAATAAATAAATAAACACTATCTGTTACTAATTTCTCTCTTTAATCGATGCTTGAATTTTTTCATTGATGAAAGTAGTGAATTTAATGTCAAGGAAAAAATCTCTGTACATGATTACCTCGATAAAAATTAGAATATTTACTCCGTTGCGTAGAAATTTTTATAACTTCATGTGTTGACACGAGATTTCATTAGTTTTGAATCTTTTTTAAGAATTATTTTACAATTTCATTCAGTATTCATGCTGAAATAAATATCAAAGTGTAGACTTAAATCTGGATCTACTCCAAATCCGAATATTTATGTACGTTTAAAATTATTCTGTTATGCATCATTTAAGTTTCTTCTATCAAATCTCAACAAAAAGAAGATATTTAATATTCAGTTCCTAACTGAAGTCAACAAACCCGATTGATATTCTTTGCTATTGTCCTCCAGTTTACCCTTTTGTATTTTCTGATACTAATTTTATAAGAATACGGTTTTCAGATAGCTTTATTCTAATTTTAAACATTTGACACTTTGACTACTCGTCGTTTTTATAATTAGTCATGGTCTCTCTCTAAAGTGCCACATTAGTTTAGAAAACGTTTATTTTAGCATTTGAAAAATGAAACAAATCTTACAAGGCTATTTTTTAAGATTTTTTAATGATTCAATATAAAAACCAATACTTAAAAAAGTAGTAATTATGACCGTAAAAAAATAAAATTATATATTCTTAAATTACATCTATTCGTACTAGTGACTGCTTATTTTTTATATCTTTAGTAAATAAACTAGAAAAATGATTATTGAGAAATGCTGTAATTAGATATTATTGTGGATTTATGTACAGGAATTCAGAAATGTAAATAAATAAAGCAGTACTCGAACACAAAATAATCTTAGAACAAATTTATTCAGATTTTTTTGTACCCTTGATGGTGGTATCGTCATCGAAATTTGTATACGTAACAATCAAAAATTATCAGTAATTATTTAGTGAACATTTTTTGATCAGGAAAAAATGTGTGGTTTGTAGTATGAGAGCAGAAATAATTTTTGAAACAAATTTATTTATTAGAAAATTTCTCGTGTTTAATATCTTTCTATGGAGTTTGAAAAAAAATTTTAGAAAAGAAAATATTCATCGTTTGAATGATGAAGTAGATTAAATGAAACCAAAAGTTGACGAATGCAGTTCAAAGTAGAATAAGCAGAAAAAAAACTTTTTAAAGAAATAAAACTACAAAATTATATCTCAAAAATATTCAAACGCATGAGTAAAATGTTTAAACAAATTTATTATCTTGGTGATTTGCACATCCACTTGAATCATTCAAGTTTCTATTTTCTATGTCTAGTTTCAGCATGTGTGCCATCTTTATGTAGTTATAAATAAGTCGAAAGTTATCTGCAACTGTTTAAAGTTGGCACACATGTCAGAACTAGTCGTAGAAGATAGAGACTCGAGTGATATGAAAGTAAGGAGTCCACCAGGACAATATATCAAACGAATCCAACTGTACCTAGATAATTATATCTTTAATAAAGGTATTATTTGTAAATTTTGTTAAAACTTGCTTTTCAATAACTGTACAGAATTTAATAAGTCTTAGTTTTAATTAGTTGCAGTTATCGAGTCAATACTGTAATAGTAATTTAACTGTTTCCACCTAACTAATCTCCTGAATAATTCTGATAGATGGTCAGGTCTGAAAACCGATCTTTCGGGTGCACACATTTCCCTATTAACATCAAATTACTCGACATTCGCCTGCTGGAAAATAGAGATCACATTAAATCGTCAACACTTGATTTTCATGCATAGTTTTCATGCCATCAACACACTACAGAGTAGACTCTCACTGAACGACCATAATTGATGCAAAATTAACTGTCGTTCCTTCAAATGGTCGTTGTATAAGGCACTTGTAATATGTAAACTTTCTAATTGGTGCAAAGCCGTTAAAATCCTAACCGTACGTTAGATAAAATTTCATTTTAAAGGTACGTGTAAGAAATTAAAATAAATTATTTTGTTTTACCTTTCGTTGCTAATAATCTGTTTTTATTTATGGTGGCCCACACCAGCATTTTACCAACGCTGGTCTTTGGAAGAAAAAGCACAATCCATGAAGATTTCTGGTAATTCACTACTAGGTAGGGAATTAATTCTATTCCTCTTTGTGGCAGTGGCACTAGATTTCGAGAAAGTCGAGTCTTTGGTGAAAACCCTATCCAGAGTGGACTACTTCTACCTATTTTTTTTCAGTTTATAAAAATAGACAATCACATTGTTCTCAAACTGGCACATATGAACTTCAGTCTTTTCAATTTCCGGAATTTCATTTTACTTTTAACAGTTGCCCATATACTTAACAAACCTTTTAATTCGCCACTACTCATAATATGTAGGTTTTGTACGTGACCGAGTTCTCCACCACACTGTAGTGCAGTCAGTCACGGTCGTTATTTCGCGAGGTATGATCCTCTTGTGGGTAAGTAATGCGTGCTTCATGAAGCCCGGTCGTTCGGCGAGGGTCTGCTGTAACTTATTCAGTGTTTGTTCTGATCTTGGAGCAGTAGTTATCTGTTTTATTTCGAAATTTATTCTACTCTTACAATTCCAAGGAAGATTATTGATTTGGAATTAAGCCAACATTTCAATTTGTAGGGTTTAAGAGTTTAAATTGTAGTTAGTGAAGTTTCAATTAAAATTAACTCTGTTTAGAAACCAAACCAAATTGAATGAAATGCTAATAAAAAAGACATTAAGTACTGTACAAGTTCCATATATATATATATATCTTAATTTAATTAGATATATTTTGTAGTTTGGAAAATAATATAGGTCATAAAATCTGTTTATAGAAATTTAATTCGTTTCTCTTGATTTGTATATTAAAGTGGTATATTTTGACTTTTTATGAATGAGTTCTTTTTCCCCTCATAGCATAAAAAAATTATGGTGAAAGTGTACAATAAATACTTCTTCAGTGTTTTCTATGCGTTGGTGCTCTAATGACGATAGTGCTGAACTATTTTTTATAACGTTGCAGTTAAATTTTCAACAAGTACAGAACAATGTTTGTACAAGTTGTATATAACATTAATCCCAGTTAGATTATTCCAAAATGTATGTTTAATGTTATTGCTTGTTTAATTATTCAGAAGTTTGTACCAATTCCATATAAGACAATTATTAAATAGATGGAAAATAAAAAGGACATTCGCTGTGTTGTTGTTTACGAATGTGAAATAAGTAGATAAATATTTAACTATAAAATCTTTTTCAAATCGTCATTTTTGAATAAGTTTTAATATCGATTGTATTCATTTTTCTAAACTGTATCAAACACATTTTTATAAATTCTTCTTACTGAGATTTTTTTATACATTTTATTTTGAAATGTAGGGGAATAAAAATTGCTAAATATCGAATATAACACTGAAAATGTAAAAGTATTTTT
Organism: Acanthacorydalis orientalis; assembly: GCA_034766995.1. Classification (NCBI taxonomy): domain Eukaryota; kingdom Metazoa; phylum Arthropoda; class Insecta; order Megaloptera; family Corydalidae; genus Acanthacorydalis; species Acanthacorydalis orientalis. The sequence goes on along the minus strand of CM068315.1, from coordinate 30,799,660 downwards.
CCCCAGTTTGGTTTTCCCATTGTGGCTAAATTCACTTTCACAAATTAATTTCAAACCCACCTCATAAACCATCAAAATATTTCTATCGAAAATGTTCAATGATTGCTTTCACAAATGTATGATTTAAGGGATAAAAAGAACTCATTTGTGAAAGTGAATTCAACTACAGTGTTAGAACTGAATTGTCGCAGTGTTTTCGACCAAAAATGTTCAATAATTGATTATTAATCATTTTTTGATTGATGCTTATGTATATTTCGAGCTACATATCATCAGAATGTTTAAGTACAGAAAAATTTATTTGGATTTTTCTTTCATTGTATCTGTTTCTACACCAACTGTTTAAATTTTTTTATGCTTTAGTACCCGGAGTATGATATAATCGCCATCGAAATGTGTATAAGCAGCAATCAATAATGATATATTGAACATTTTTTCTGAAACATTTTTTTGTGCTTTGTGAAAACAATTCATTGTGAAAGTGAATTTAGGGACAGTGTCAGAGCTATATTGTAACATCTTTTCGATTATTATATTTGTATGATAAGTACTGAAATCTGCATAGTCATAGTTTTATAATTTAAAAAAAATCTGTTGAAACTATTAGGTAGATGTTCAGTTGTAAATCTGATTTTGCATAACGAAAATATAAGTTTAATGAGCTTTGAACTTGACAGTGCTCTAAAATAAATATAAAAAAATATACGTAGTAGTAATAACTTTCATATTGTCATTTTGAATTTCAGTCCTATATAAAACACTGGCTAGCTGTAACCGTTATGCATTTTGTTGCTGCATTTTTTGCCAGTTCCACATGCAATTCATATAACTTAACCTTGACTCTGGACACTTATTTTTTTTTGTTTAATTATTTAATTGAAGCGGATGTTGGTTATCAATCACGATTTTTTTTTGGTAATAATTACATAGTACCCATTTAACTCAACGATATTTTTTTTAATTAATATTATTTTTCTTACAATAAAAACAAACATCGACCTTGTATTTTTTTTGTTCATATAAATTATGTTATTAAAGACTATACATGTTTAGCGTGCAAGAATGTTTCGGAATTTATCTTTTATTTTAATTTAATTTAAACGAACATCCGCGCTAGATTTATTTATTAATACGTCTGCTTATATTTCGAAACGTTGTTCTTGAGTGTGTGATCGATTTTCGTCAAGGTCGGACGACAGGACTGAGGTTTTCCTTATTTTCTCAGTCGTTCGGTTTTCGTAGGCCTGTTGCGAAGGGTTGTTTTTTTGTTTGACTTGTAGATAAGATGTTTTTAATATTGAATTTGAAATTCAATATCATCATTAATTATATAACAGAAACATCATTAAAAACTCGTCTAGTTTTTCTTATATATAATTTCATGGCATTGTAAAATATGTATTTTTTTTAATGTAGTCATTTGACTGATGAAGTAAGTTTTACTATAGAAAATCATGGAGTATATAAATCTGAATTTTGCTCTTTTTTATAAAAAGTTAAAATACAAATCGACTTAATTTCTGTTTAAACTGGCCAACTGCTTAAGGGCATTACTAACTTAAATATATTAAAAAATGCCCTAATAATTGCCTCAACATTTCAATAAGTTATTATCTATGATAATAGCTTATTATCATCCGAATTTGAATCGTAAACTTAACAATGCATAAAAAAACAGTATATCATTTTACAAATGTCGTCCATTGCCAACTTTGTTTTTTAATTAAAATTTTTATTGGACATTTAAGTTAGTAATACATCAGTCAACAGTAATATTAAACAGTATTCTGGAAAAATATGAGAAACTACACTTATTTTGTCATTGAAAGTGATAATATAAATGTTTTAAATATCTTTTTACTTTCTTAATTCTTGCAACCCGGTGCCTATTTAAAACTCTCTGCGCCGGTGCCGTAAACATAATTTACCGGTAATATTTTTTATGAAAATTACTGTTTAGAAATGAATAGAAGGATTTTTAATTAGTTGGACATTAAAGTTAATCCTTACACCAGTGATTAGTATCAATAGAACATGTAAATTACAAGAAAATAAAGAAATATAATTAAAAATATTACTCTACTTCCTCATGGCAAACGTTTGTCGATCATTAAACTGGTATTTATTGAACAACACATGCGTGCGTATCGGAATTGAGGTTAATTTTAAAATAAAAGTCAGAATTAAAGCAATACTTGCGGTTTCTGTCATTATTTTTTAAGACACATTGGTGATAGTATTGGATAATAGAGGATAACAAGGCATATCCGTGTTCTGTGAAGAACAGAACGAGGACATTTGCAAATAAAAACACCCGGTCAACTGTGTTTTCCGGAACGGGAGCAATTTTTTTGTGATCATCTTAAAGCATTCACTAATTAATTATCTATTGTTGCTTATACAAATTTCGAATCCGATATTGCTATTCTTAAAGCGTGAACATATATTCAAGATTTGAGCATGATTGGCATCGCCATAAAAATGCGGATGTGTAAAAAATGACTAATAAATCCATTTTTGAACATTTTTAATTACAAAGTGTTTGTTTGTAAGGATGCGAAAATCACATTTGAGAATTTAGTCACAATGTCATTAACTTTTAAATATCTTTGTGAAATTATGGATTTAAATATTTTTATGTTTTCAGTTATTTTCTTTGAGATGTTTAAATTAAGAAAGGTTACTACTGTTTACTTTATTTACATACAAATCTTTTTGCACGGCATTTTAACATTAACTTTTTTTTTTGTAACATTGCATAGTTTTTTAGAAAATTCCTGTCTTTCTGTGATTCGTTTGAAGATAAGGAACAATACTAAGAATGAGTGCACAAATTTTCATACTACAAATTTGTTTTGTTCTTTAGACAGTGTCAGCGTTCGTTTAATTTGCTTTTATTCTCAATGAATTTTTAGTCTGTGTTGCTTTATAATATATCTTACCGTTGAAAATGCCCCTGGTCAATGCAGCCATTTCGTATTGTATTCTTCTCTGAAATAAATCTATTATTTTTTTTACGTTCAGTCACAGATTTTATTTGTCTTATCTTTGGATCCAGCCAAATAAACATGACTGTTAATCTTCTTAACGTGCAATAAAAACATTTTTCTGTATGTCATTGCTCTCAGAATAATACCATCGCTATCTAAATGCGCATAAGTAATAAAAACAAGTGGCGGGTTACAGCTTCGTGGAACCCATGAAAATTTGAATTAGGGGGCCCCATGTAAATTATGAATTCAAACATTTTCCTAGTAATGAGTTTATGAAATATTGGTTTGGGCCCCCACTGTTGGCAAGGGCCTCAGGCAATTGCCATTTTACCCATAGGATAACGCGTCAATGAATAAACATGAACAATAATCAGATTTTTTTTCTGTTTTGTGAATCAAAAAAGAATTTATTTATGAACGAAAATGGTTCAGAACAGTTTTATTTTGTATTATTTTTTATTTTCGGAAATGATGTTTACTTATACCACAGACCACAAAAGAGTTTTCTGACCAAAAGTGTTCAAAAATTGATTATTGATATTTTTTTAATCATTTCTGATACGTACTTCTATGGGGCCATACCGTCATTTTCATAACGCTAATGTATTGAAATTGTTGATTATTCTTCACTATTTCGACTTTCTAGAGCACAATAATATGAAGATGTCGGTAACGTAATCGAAATACGCATAAGCAACAATCAGAAATGATCAATTATTGAACATTTTCGTCAGAGAATTTTTTTTTTTGATGATTAAACAATTCATTTGGGAAAAAAACATTACTTATTTCCATACTTAATGAATTTTTTGATTGAATACTTTTTATCATTTGCCTTAATGCTTTTATGTACTTTACTTATGATGATTGAGTGATTTAATGTTGTATTTTATATAATTCTTTTAAAAGTTGTATATTTGATTATTTTGTAGCTAAAAAGAGACATTGTAAGCTATAAATAGGGACTGTTTAAAAATTCATTCTTTGTTTGAATACTTGGAAAAGTATATTAAACACCTATCTTATCTTTGCTTAAATAATTCTGAAAATAAATGCATATATATATACACACACACACACCTATTTAAATGTATGTAAAAACATGCATTAAATATTTACCTAGCGTTTACTATAATTGTGTAACATTTATTTATTCAAAACATAAACGTTGTAAATACTCAAATAACACAGTGAACCACTGCAAGACATCTTACGTTCGGGCAACGTATTATTTTTAGTTGAATGATTAATTTTCGCGGAGTTGTGAATGTAAAATATAATTTTTAAATAAAACTTTTGGCAGCTATTTCTCATGGTCATAAACTTATATTTATAACAGGTCTTCCGTATCAAACTAAATATAGATTTTTTTTCAATCTCGGACGGTTCAATTATTTCATATTACATGCATGATATATTCGGCTGAAATATTATGATTGTAATGAAATAGTTTGTTTTCATTCATAAAGGGATTAAGATCGAATTCTTCCTCTTCACAGAATATCAATCTGGATTCTTTAAACGTTTATCTGTTAGACGATACGACAAAAGAATCATCAGAAAATAATCAAAGAGTCACACAAAGGTATCCGCCCTATTCAAGTCCATTTGCACATTATTCATTGTATCCATAAAATAACGCAATTAATTATGCAAACACCTGTTTATGCCTGCCCCGTCAACCCTCGAATCTAATTTAGAAAACACGATGACGCCAAAGATAATTGCGGTCTGCTTCGGGTTGGTAGGGTGCACATAGATCCTCTAGTATATATATATATATATATATATATATATATATATATATATATATATATATATATATATATATATATATATGTATATATATCTTTTAATCAATTTTGTATTTATAGAACGGTTAGGTCATACGGTATTGACATCCCAAAGCTTTTCTTCATTTCAATGTCTCTGCGTATATTTTCATACGGTGTTAATTTCATAAAACCGGAAAACGTGTTAATAATAAAACCGTGTAGGCGGAAAGAGGATGTTTTCTTTTTGAAAATTGTTTTTATTGAAAAAAAAAAACGTGTATTTATAATGAAACGACGTCGGTCTATTTTATAACGAGTTATTTGTGTCTGTATTTTTTAAGTGACGGGTTTTAAACGTATAACCTTTTACATAAATAGCAATTACGCTTTTTTATTTTAGTACACTTTAATTAATTATATATTTTTTATGAAAGATATGAACTTTCTTTGATTACTATTTTGTGTTTTCGTGTGCGTCTTGTTCGTGGTTATTCTGTTTGAATTTTTGAGGTCGTTGTTGGTTTCTATCTGAAAATGAGTTTACTAAGAAGTGAGACGTTTGTAAATTAATGAAATTAAGTCACTTTTTTGATTAGTGAATACAAGTAGTTTATAACTTAAAACTAATGTGATCCGGATACTGACTTTATTGACCTGATGACGTATTTATTGTATAGCGTGGCCGGTTTATATATGGTTTCGATATGGTAATTGTTATTCCAGGTAATCTACAGTTTAATTTTCTTTGTTACAATACTAACGATTCAAAGCCATTAGTTTACAATAAATAAATTAAGATATTTTTGGATTTGATACTGAATAATGATGTAACTTAATGAACCTGATTCTTTTGAATGAAGAAAGTTTTTTCCATACCGTATAATAAATTTTAAAAACTGGAATTACCTTGTTAATAGTGTGATTTTAAAATATACTAAAATAGATAAGTATACGAATAAATATAACGGTCAGTCTTCAATAACAAGAACTTAATGATATCAGCAAGGATTTTAATATAATAACTATGAAAAATGTGTAAAAATTATCTATAATAAATATTAAGGAATATTTATATGCAATTTAAAAAATAAATGGTTTCCTTTATAATACAAAGTGAATGTAATTGAAACCATGCTTTGTTTTTTTATATTTTTTTTATGAAATAATTAAAAATAATAAACGATATTTGTGAGTAATAGGCCAGTATTTTATAAAGTAAATTAATATCGCATAACATAATAGTATAGCAATTGCAAAAGAACAAGAAAGGATAAATTAATAAGAAGATTCGTGATATAAAGAGAATTAGATGAGTATAATAAAGGTATAAGCAATGATTCCATTGAAAAAGTCAGTTTTTGTGCCTGCACGATGCAAAAATGGTGGAATCATCATCGAAATGTACATAAACTGTTTCGAAATTTTGACCGAATTGATTTTCGTCGATGAGTTTGTTTTAACTTCACAAGTCATATTTTTTTTAATAAAAATGTTCAGTAAGTGACTATTGATACTTTTTGATTGTTACTTATTCGCATTTCTGTGGCGATTCGATCAACAATAGAGTAACAAAGTACAGAAAAAACAAGAATCGAAAATAATTATAAATTGAACATTGTTGAACAGAAGAATTCGTTTATGAAACTGTTTCAAGTTTCTCTAAAAGCCGTGTTTCGTTTCGAATAAAAATGGTAGTAGTATTTTATGGGAATGGTTGATATAAAAACAGGGAGCTTTTTCACAATGATATTTTCGAGTTGTCATTGTGTCAAAATTCATAAATTCATATTCGTCTGCCGTTCGGATCAAGTGAATATAAAATTTGTGTATTTATTAAAGCGCGGCTTGGTCGAGGAAGAGAGAGGCAGAACGTCTTCATTGATCTTCCGTAACTGACCGCCGATGCAGTAACAACGATTTTATAGTCGAACCGCAACTGTGTACACGTCCGTCCTCACGTACGTGCGCCACTGATTGAACACCACAGCTCATGTGACTGGGTAATGTACACACTTGTATGAAAATTATTCCGCATGGGGGTTACATTAAATAAGTTTACGGTAGACGGTACGTGTAGCGACCTTGCTCGTGGTGGGGATGCCGCGATACTGAAAGGGTGTACTTGATGCGTTGTGTAGGTCGTGACGCAAGCGGCAGTCTAGCGGAAGTGAGACAGGGACACGTGCTGCTTGGAATCGATACAAGAATCTGGGGGAAAAGGGGACCACACGCCGACGTTGTTGGCCTGTGCGTATGTGAGAGGACACGTGGGCAGGCAGCGCGTCGGTGTATGTGATGTAGCAGGCTTGCAGGATACCGCGTAGGTGTTGAGGGAAATTTATTCCTGGATGCGTGTATCACCTTTTTGTTATTGTCTTCTTGGCAATTTCGACTAGATGTACTTTGTTTTTCTTCGGTCGTTTCCAGGAGAGATATTTTAAGTGAATACATTCTTCGGTAATTACAAAATAAAAACAATGTATACGGCGGACGTGTTTAACTAACAGCGATCGTTTTATATTTTGAAATGAAGTTAATGTGACTTGGAATAACGCCCGAGTTTCATGACAACTACTTATTATTGTAGTTCGCCAAAATTAAAACATACAAAGGTCTATTATTAGCTGTTTAGAATGGGGAAAAAATATAATAGATGGAACGAAAATAGTCACCGGCATTCTTCACTTGAAGCATGTAATAGCTTTAGCCAAGATGTGTTGGATAAACATTTATGTATTTATTTATGTTATTACAGCAGGCTAACATTAATTCAATGTAAAATACAATGTTTCACTCGAGCTTATTTTTTTTTAAAAAAAATGAAAGTCAATAACAGAAAAGCACTTTCATCAAAGGCTATTTACTCATCAAAGACATCTTACGTCATTGAAAACCATCTTAAATAAACCAGATAAGTCTAAAAATGGTGTAGATATTTTACTATTATTGATAAAGGGATAAAAGCCATGAATAAATTTCAATCCCTGATTTCTATCAGAGAACAAATATGCGATAAGTGATATAGTTTTGTTCTAAAAGTAATTCATTTTATAGGGTTAGTTTATTCTAAACATACGTTTTATTGTATGAATTAAACGTAACATTCAGTAGTTAGAAAAAGTACTGCTATTTCATGATTGGAATTTGCGCGAGAACTGAATTAAGGGGATACACCGAACTAGAGGTATGAAAAAAAGGATTAAATTTAGAATTTGTTTTCTCTGAAAATTTAGGTGATAATGAAACGAATTTTTTTTAAATGAAATATACATTTATTGAGAGCATTAAGTCGAAAAAAATATTAAAAAACAAAAGCGATATGTCCACTAATAAAGGATAGTATTTTTTTCGGTCGTAACCTTCCTTCAGCGGAAACCGATCATTGTAAGTCAAAAAATTAAACAGGTTTTTAATGTTAGTTAGAAATAAGATAGGTTAACGCCGGTTTTAAAAGTCTTCATTTAAAAAAATAGCATCGAGCGAAACTCAGCATGAAGAAATCTGTGAAAAGTGTTACCATTTTTACATAAATATTACAATTTTGTTCATTTTTTAAGAATAAAATCACTATTCGATTAATTTCTTAGCGTATTTCCTGACAATTTCAAAACAATCAATTGATCGATTCTCGGAATGTACAGGACACTGTCTTCGAAAACAGTGTTTCGAGTGAAACGCGTTTAACAAGTATAATTCTGCTGTAGTGAGTTAAGTGCTTTATGAATAACTCTATAACTTCGTCAACTTCAATCAATATAAAATTTTCTGGATATATTTTTAAAACATTAATTTTGTAGAAAATGCAAAAAAAATCGATTTTTTCAAAATTTTAGATAGGTGTAGCCCTTTAATACACGTAAACAGGTGATTTTTTTATTTAATAAAAGTACATACAACTTTAAATAGAACAGAAATCTTGAAAAGGAAAACTAAAAGTCAAAAAGAACAGTTAATCATTGTCCTAATGGTGGTCATTCTTTTGGATTATCCGAGTGTTGTTCTTTACTACTAATTTCAGCAAATGTATTATCTTCAGGTTATATTAGAGTCTTTAACATATATTTCAAGATGTCGCACGGAATTATTAATAAAGAACAGACACTCAGACGATTCGAATGGATGAAAATCATGTATATTGCTTCACTGACATCACAGGTATAAATGTATACAATTTTAATTTTAAAGTGGTTAATATCTCAAAAGTGTTCTCTCCTTGCAAAAAAATATGATTTAATGCAAACAATATCCGGTAAAATCATCTTAATTTTTGATGGTGACAGTAAATAAATAATATGTTGGCGTCAAACAATTTTATATAAACAATGAAAATAATTCGAATTTCTACAAAAAAAAATGACGAATATTTTTCGTCATACACCGTTTCATCTTAAACCATTTTTCGCCAATTATAAAAAAACGAATCGTAAACTTGAGTTTTTTTTTTACCCCGCCACTGCGATCGTTCTATTATTTGTAGCTTTGTAGCACATGTGTACCATTTTTTTGTTGCGAAAATACTTCCTGGTGCTGAGAGAGAAGAGCGAGTACCTTTTTTATACAAAATAAATGTCTCTTCCAGATGACATACATTAATAATACAATAAAAATAATTCAGACGACAGTACTTCTGTGATTAATGACTACTTAAAATATGCAATTTTCAACATTATAGCTACATATATACTTCTGGTTAAAAGTAAAAAATTAATGATAAATATAATTTTATTTGCAGGCTGATAAACGATTATCATTCTAAATAGTTTTTAGAAAAAAAATATAACTATATTGGGACTCGTTGAAAGTATGTACGTTATTTATTATTATCATTTTTTTTATTTGTAATTTAGATAATAAAGAAATTTATATTCATTAAAGTTTCTTATAGGAATTGAAAATTTATTTAAATAAACCAAGTATTTGATTGAATTTTTTTCAATTTATATTAATGTCAGTGGATAAAACATTAATTTTATTTGACATATTTATTATCTTGAAAAAAGAACTTAATATTATTATATCATGACCAGTATGATGATTGTCACCTTTTAAATCACCTATTCATGTGACCAGTTTTGTAAATATCAAAAGTGGGAAATTAGAAACGAAATGTTTCTATTTTTAAATTATATATCGTGATGTTAATAAATAAATAGCCCGTTTTCTTTTGGGAATACTTTTTGAAAAATATAATTGGAAAAGAACTGTAAATGCTTAGAGAAGTATGGTGTAATTTAATTTATGAAGTTTACAAATTAATTTGCTTCCTTTTGTATAAAAAAATGAATATTTATGGAAAAAATTGAATACATTTCAATCCTTAAAATATCTCCCATTATTTTGTGTTGCTTTGATCATCAGTCTGTCGGGTAACTGACAAATCCATTGTCGAAAAAATGATGGTAGGTTTGAGTCGATGAAGTTATAATGTATTTTGGAACCTCTTCCACAATTATAGTATTTATTGCATGTTCTGTGCGTCACAACATTTTCCTTCAAAGCTAAACAAATTAATCAGGTAGCATTTTTTTCAACTGAAATGCGAAAAATATGCAATGCCTAATATGCTGTTTTTCGGACACCATCGTGCTCACTACTGTTTTGTGAGGTTATGTCGATTGTTTGGCTAAGATATATAGTATTTTTAAATAATAAAGTTGGCTCTTCAAAATCTTAAAATGATAAGAAAGTATTTTAATTTAAAATAGAGTTATGATTGAATCAGTTTAAGAGAACCGAATTAACTTTTACGCCTAATAGTTATGAGAAAAAATAAATAGTCATCTTCACTGCCTTTTTAAATTATTACTCTTTTCTCGTTCAATTTTATTGCCTTACCTCAACATTTATGATGATAAAAGGTTTACTCATTACTAGATATTTTTTAAATTCTTTTAGTCTGAAATTTGTCTGTGAATTTTCAAAAAATCCTAAGAAAATGATAAAGTATGAAATTTGTCAGACAATTTCTCATGAATTGTATGCATTTTCACACCAGTGCAAAAACCTATAAATATGAAAAAAACTAATAATATTAAGTTGTTACGAAAATAATTGCAGTTTTTCTGTTCTGAATACTGACCTTCATTTCTTTCCTTGAATGTATCATTTCATCGTTTTCATGTTAATACCGTTTTGATTATTTTGATTCATTTTTCGGTCTGTATTTTCGTAACATCGATTTTGGTTTTATTATTAATTTTGTTTCAAATTAGGCTATTGAATTAGAGATGAAAAAGAAGCAAATAACAGTATTTTTTTGATAATAAATGAATTTAGAACGTGTGGTAAAGCAACAGAAACTGCCCATAAACTAAACAATGGTTTTGATGTAGATACTGTTAAGAAACGTGCAGTGCAATAGTGGTTCCAAAAATTTCGTGCTGGGGATGAGAGCCTTGAAAGTGAACCAGTTCGCTGGCGTCTTTCTTCAGTTCATAACGACCAACTGAATGCTCTAGTTGAATCAGAACCACGTACAACAATCGAGAATTTCCACAAAATTTAAGCGTTAGTCATCCGATAGTTCTGAACCACTCGAAACAGCTAGGAATATCAAAAAAGAGAAAAATTATATAAATTTGAAAGTCATCAACTGGAATCATTTTTCTACCAACCTAATACAATCATGGTTGATTTGAAGCTTTCCATTTATTTGGTTAAAGGTGTTTCAGTTAAAACGATTGTTATTTATTTATAACAACACCCAAACTACTCTAATTTATATTTAACTCATTTATTTTTTGTTCTAATAAATAATTAATAGAATAAATAATTTATTGATCTTTCAGGATGTGTAGAAATATTTATTTTAACTAAAGAATTTTTCATTAGTTTCGCAAACAACAACTGTTTTTCTAATTAAAATTTGGCAGTAATTGATTATTATTGATCATTTTTGATTCTTGTTTATGCGCATGTATTAACTAAAGGATTGGATATAATCGTATTAATTTAATTATAAGAAGTGTAAATGAAACCTCCATGTATTTTTAGATAACGAACGGCGACTATATTTGATTTATAAATATAGTTAATTAAATACTAGAATTAAAAGTCACGAAATACGATAGTGAATCAATTTGAAAATTAGAAACACAACTAAATAATAATAATGAGTCATATTTATAAATGTCGTATTTAATTCAAGTTTTTGCCAAAAATCTACATATCATATATATATATATATATATATATATATATATATATATATATATATATATATATATATATATATATATATAAAGTAAAGGATCACAGAATAAATACATACTTCAGCGACACAAAAGTTTGTGACCAAGCTTCGCGTGACCTGTTACTGTCCATCAGTTAAATGCATACACATTTACTAATAAGTAACTCTTATCTTTTCCTGGGAAAGGTAATTTGTTTCGAAGTCTTATCTGCACTATTTTTACGATATTTGCCGGCGAGTGAATTTTATTTATCGTTCGCGTGGTGGTACAGACATCCTAAAACCGTGCAAAACGACACAAAACCTTTGCTCGTCTCACTTCGAACGTATGCTAATATATTGATGATATTTATATCTGTTGTGTATTTTATAACCGGCGAGCAACTAAATGTCTGCTGGATGTTTGCCATAACATTGTTTTAAAATCTTGAACAGAATAATAAAAAAAAATCACGGACCAAGAATTATGATGTGTCATTCACTACGTGAGTATTTATGAGTAAACATTTATACATATACATCCAGAATAAATAATCAGTTTTGAGATATATTTATAACAGAAAGAAGATTGTTTGTTGAAATTAAGGTTTTTAAAAGAAAATTTAAAATACTAAAAATGTCAAGAATAAGTCACTCGTCTATTAACAAAAACAGTGCAAGGTAAAAATCAATGGAAGTCTTCGAAAATCGATTAGAAGAATTTTGTAGATCTTTAGACGGTACTGAAAGTTTTTTTCATGTTGAATTTTTATAATTTTCTTATAAAATTCAGTCAGTACGATAGCTGACATTAAAATATCAAAAAATACATCTACATTACTGCTAAGATATTTAATACATATTTATACCCTTAGACCCTTGGTGGCTTTTCATAGTCGATGCCCGTACGCTACAATCCTTTTAACTCTTTCGAGTCTGGTGGACATACAAATGTACCTCCATTCTTTTACGTCATTTGCTTGGTGGTATATTTTTTGTATCACCATTTCAAAGGTTTGTAACAGTGCAGTGCGGTGATATAATTTACGAATAACTTCAAAAGGTGGCTTCTGGTAGTTTGTAATCTATCTAACAAATGGTAGCTGCTACTTGAAGCAGCTTAGAACAGTGCCAAAGCCTACTGGACTGCTTCAAGGAGCTATTAAAAAAGCCTTGCACTTCTAAGGTCTGTTTTTAGTGAAATGTAATGTATTTGAAAGAGTTAAATGATTTTCACATCATATTTCGAGGAGATATTAAAAAGTTTAGCACAGGAACTCATAACTCATTACTCTTCAATGGCTTGAGATATTGGGATGAAAGAAAGAAAGAAATGGAAGTCAAAAGTTTCAACTCTGCTCACTTGCAGCAGTTTAATTTGCAACTGTTAGCTCAGAAAAATGTCTATGGATTTGAAGGTCATAAACCGCAATTATTTTTCTACCAACGTAATACTTTATACAATAAACCCTCCTATAATGCGGTTTCTGTATAACGCGGAGCAAAAATTGCGACAGCTCTCTGTAACGTGGTACTCTTATAACTCGATTTCTACATAATACGACTTAATTAGCTTAAGCAATCTCCTTATAGCATGCATTTGTTATTATATTTTTACGGTTGAAATTAATGGGAAATTCCCGTGTTTTTCAATTTCAGTTGTCAGGGAATTCCCCTGTAAACGTAGTCACGATGCAGCATTGCTGTTTTTTTTTTAATCAAAACTAATAACATGATGTTCTGATAATGCAGTTTTCATATAATACAGAACGAATCAACCTGATTTATATGTACTTACTTGTGAGTTTCACTTAACGGAGTTTCCATATCACGCGGTACAAATTAATCGCGTTATAGGAGGGTTGACTGTAATACAAAATATCGATTTTTATTTTTGATAATAACAACACTTAAATAGAAATAATTTCAGTACAAACAATTAGATTTTTTAATAAACATGTTTACAAAGAGATTTGTAATAGACATTGATTTCTAATTCTTCGTACAAAAAAGTTGTTATATTTGACAACTGATTTTAATATTTTGTATTATATCTTGTATATTTTATAAAAATGATACATCTAAGTAAGTTATAAATTTGAAAATCAATATATCTATAATATTGAAACTACATATAAAACTAGTGTTCTTTTAATTTTTAATTTTATATCAAACAGTAATAAACAATTTAGAATCTGTTAAACTCTTGACAATAAATCTTCATAATAAATATATTAATATTTATTAAAAATATTTTCTGTTAACAATTTAATCTCAATATTATTAAGTTATTTAAGTTGTTATATTTGTATACAAGTATGTATATATATATATATATATATATATATATATATATATATATATATATATATATATATATATATATATATGCATATGTGTGTGTATGAAATATGGTTCACGGAGCACAAAATTTATACAATGTCGACGAACACGAGGAAAAGTTAAAATATTATAGTATCGATCTTCCTGCAAACACCTTCTGTACGGAGTGATTTAAGCGACCGGAAAAAAATTAAACGATACTTTTTTTATTTGCTGAAATAACGAAAGCACATATTTGTAGAATGAAACTGTACTACGAAAAAGTTCGGCAAGAAAGTCGACCGTGTGCCAAATTCGAACTAACGATTTTTCGTAAAAGAACTCGATCGTTAAATCAACTCGTGTCGTGGACCTTGGTAGTACGTTATTGATGAACGTTTGGAAAGAGTTACTATATAAATACACACACACACACATATATATATATATATATATATATATATATATATATATAGTGTTTATGTAGTTATATAACTGTGATGAGGTTATATTGTAACCAGTAGACTCCAAATGGATATCGTGTCGATTATGGATTAGATATTAATGGATTACAAACTGAATAAATAAATCCTTGAATTTTGAATACAGGCACGTTTATATATGTATACTTAAAAGGAAAGAGAAAAAGAGAGACTTCTCAAACATACATCAAATTTGGTTATTGAAAAATAGTTCTGAAAATCTATATAAAATTTCCAGATTAATAATATACTTGGTAATAAACGTTTCAAATTCTATACTCATTTATTTAGTTTTTGTTTTGCTGCTCTGTGTAACCCCTTGACATCTCCGAATTAATTGAAATTCGATGTGACCAAAAAATACTATTCATTTTTCAGTTTAACAAAGAAAATAACATACATTACTAAATATTATAATTCAATACGAATAATCAAAATTAATAAATTATAATTAAATAACAAATTAAACAATAATTCAATAGTCGTGTAGAGTAAGAAACTTTTCGAAACATTCTGGTAAATGAAGAGCTATTTGACTTTTTTAACACTGCTAAGTCGTTTCGCTTCTTATATTAATGTTCGAGCACACGTGCCATCTCTTTGCAGGATGTTGCTTTTTACCAGTGGAAGGTATATGTTCAGGAAAATGTGCCCTCATTAGAATAGTCCGTTTGGCTTTCACTGTCCTTTTTGTACAAATTCAAAACAGACATGTTGCATGGTTCGTTTGTATGGTTCACACTTTAACTCTAAATATATATATATATATATATATATATATATATATATATATATATATATATATATAATTATTTTTTTCTAATATTTGCTTTGTAACTGCACTAAAGCGAATTAAATCTGCGTGCGTCTCAGAGACATCAATGTTTACAATGGCATAAGAAACATATGACGTACCAAAGACGTTTTTGTATGTCAAGTGGTTAATAGTATCTTTCCAAATAAATATTATAGGTTCAGAAAAAGGATTTTATAATCGCATAGGTCACTGCAAAGGATCCAAAATGTAAAAAGTCATTCTGATTTAACGAGATATGTAATATAAATATTTCAATAGTTATCTAGGATTTGAATGTACATTTTTAGAACATATGAAAGTTATTTTTTAATATTTTTTTTCAGGTTTTATAGTTTAGATATTCTATTAGTATGTGCTGTAATATGTCTTTTCTATTTAGAGAACTGAATTAATCTTTTTCTTCTTGTTCTGTGGAGAATGAAATATGTGTTGATTGCCATAAAAGATATTTCGTTTCATGACAATTATAAAGTTCTGCAGTCTGTATATTTGGCTAGTGAACGAAAATATCATATTTAGGTTTTGAAACTCTGGTTAAATTCACTTGAATTTTTCATTCACTCCATGATACCTTTTTTATAGCGATTTAATCATCTTGAGAACTTTTCTGTAGCTTAACACTTGAATGACACCTGATTCGAAATGCACATAAGTAACATTCAATCGATCAATAATCAATTATTGAATAGTTTCAATCAGAAACTTGTTTTTGGTTTGTAGGACGAGTGAAAGAATCATTTGTGGAAGTCAAAAATGTACTGAAAATGTTTATATAATTTTAGTCTAATATTCAGGTGTATAAAATTGTGAAAAAAAAATTTAATTCTTTTTTGATAGCTGGGAAGTATAGTTGACGATATTAAGTACCTACTTATTTGATTCTAATTTTAAAACATGTCGATTCTAAATACACTATAGAATAAGATTGTTGAGCTAAAATTTGTGGTTATTAAAATATTCTTACAGAAATTGTTCAATCATTTTTAACTTAATACTGATTTAAAATGAGATATTGTGTCGTTTTTAATCATTTTTTTATATAATTGGTATATAGTTGAACAAATAATTATCTCTTGCCCCGCAAACCAACAAGCAACAATCGAAAATTATCAGTAATCATTTATTGAACTGTCTTTTTCATTTTCCAACCATTTTTTTCATATCCAAATTATTAGGGCTTTTCGAACATTTTTTAGAAGCTAGAAATTTTCACTTTTATATTTTATTCCCTGGCTGATTGATTGTTCTATAAATTGTTTGATTTTTTTCCTTAACATGTCCCTTTTTAGTATATGTATATTTTTAGTTCAGTGACAATTTCTATTTTTGTGTATCAATCATTCTAGTTTCCATATTGATATTTTTCAATTTTTTCAATAAATTTAAACGTCAAAAATATATTTCTAGCTGACTTTACTGTAAACTTTTAATTTCCAATTGAAGCAATTTATTCTTTTAAATGGTTTAGGACATTTTTTTTTTGAAAAATAAGTTATTGAATTTTAGAACTACATCGTTTTATTTTTAATTAGTGAAAAATCGAACTTATGTCTTTACTGATTCCATTGTACATGATTTAAATCTTTTTCATATACTTTTTCTAATTTTTTGAAAAATCTCTTGTCTAGTGAGTGATAAATGAAAATGTCTGACTTTTCAATTTTATTTCCATTTTAATGTTGCATGTTATTTTTGTTTGAACGACAAGTATTATCAAAATTTAAGTGTTTAGGACTCTGGCTAAATTTATTTTCGTGTATAAATCAGTAGATGAAATGTGTATTGTTTAGTAGTGATTCATTTATGTAAATGAGTGGTATCAATGATGAAAATATAATCGTTATACCATTTTTTGATAAACTTTTCTATTAAAACTTGTAAAAACCCAACGATTGTGTATGAGTAAACAGTATATATGCTAAAACGGAATTATACTATTTAATAAAAATATAAAATATCACTACTGTACATTTCCAATACTATAAAACTTGACAGACGTTTACTTCCTCATTACTTTAATATTAACATTCGTGTCAACTGTCGCTACTTCATTCAAAATATATGCGACGTGTACGTTAATGTCACCTTACCATTCACGTCGTTGTTGTACCGAAGACCTTAATTCAAAGTTGAGGAAAACGAGCGGTGTACTCCTACGCAGGACGCTTTCTATCGTGACAGAGACGCCACCATTCATCCAACTCTCGCGCCGTTGTCGCGACGGCCCCGGCGCGTGTTTGCGCGTGGGAGGTGCCACAACACCCCACTTCCTCGATGCCGACGTACACGCTAGTGTAGTGTATATATCCACGAAGGCCGTAAATTGTTATGTATAAAGTGTGAATCAAATTATTTTATACAGTAATCGTTATTGTCATTGATTTTTTATATAAATGTTTTTGGAACGATCGCAGTGCTTATATTTATTTTATTTTTACTTTCTCGTACCCAATTTCACCTATTACATATTTTATTATATTGAAATATCACAAAAATACATAAACAGATCTATTTTTTAACCGTTGACATCTTTTTCTCCACTTTGTTCGTTTTACGTATAACCGCTTTGAAAACATTAAATATTGACTATTCTCTAACTCTCAAAACTTCTTCTAAACGTTAAGATTTTAACTTAATAATTTAAATACATGTGAATATAGAAACGAGATAATAAAATAAAGAAGATTTTAAATATAAAAAATCTTTCTCTTCAATTTAATCACCAAGTTTTTCAATAGTAATTTAATTGTAAATATTTTTAAATTGATCTTATTGTAAACTATTTCTATTCCACATTCATTTATTCTACACTGTAGAAGGGAGTTAGAATGCTTCTACGGTATTCTTGCGTGTCGTAAGAGACGACTAAAAGGAATTGAAATAAATGCTGAATAAGCAGTTTCTTCTAAGAGCACGATATCTTTTTTGATAGGTGACTGAGCTTTTAGAAAAAAGCATTCTCTTCGAGTTAAAAATTGATTCTAAAAATAAGATTCATACGTTGGTTCCAGGTATTCTTTCACTAAGATAGAAGGAGAAAGAAAACAAACATTTTTTCTATTATTTTTTAATATATTCTCTTTTGATTTCTATACACTTTTTACAACGCTTAATCAAAGTTTCTAAGCTGTTAAGAAAGTACTCTGAAGTGTTGTCTTCAAAATGGGCCAAAACTGGTGCTTGTATTTTCTTATCGCTGTTAATTTTTTTCTCCCGAAGATAGGCCTTTAATTTCGCGAATAGAAAATAGTTGCTAGGGCCCAGGTCTGGACTGTAGGGCGGATGGGCGACTTCTTGAAAACCGTATTCTCAAACAGCAATTTTCGCAATCGCAGCGGTATGGACGGGTACATTGTCGTGTAGAAGAACACCTCGAAAGATTTTCCCGTAACATTTTTTAATTATTTTTTGATGAAGCCGCTCTCAGTAATAACGCATAATAATAGGCATTTATTACCGTGTTTCTTCTTTTAAAATCGATCATAAAAATTTCTTGTGAATCCCAAAAAATTGTCGTCATGACCTTTCCGGTATTCTTGATAACCTTCGCTATCTTTGGAGCTAGTTCGTCTCTCCGATGTCATTTCATTGACTCCCTTTTTGTAGTAGTGTCATGACACTACTACAAAAAGGCTAAAGATGAAACTATGGTCCTTTATCATGATAAAGGACCATAGTTTCATCGCTCGTAATAATGGAGTCAATTATTTCTTTCTCTTTCTCGCTACAGAGTCCCAAAAACTGGTTACAGCATTTCACTCGTCTTTGTTTTTGAATAGCACTGAGATTTCACTAAATATTCACTGTTTCTAGCATCTGCCAAAAAATAAGTAATGACAATTTTATGGAACGGATGGTTTATATAAGGTATAGAGGAGTGTTACTTTCCAGGTTATCAAAAATTTTTACTTGAAGAAATACTAAATACCTCAGGTCAAGAATATCTGAAACACCTACTTAAGATCCATAAACTTCTTAAAAAAATGCAATTCATATAAATTGCAGCAAATCAATTAAATTGATAACCAGAAGAGAATATCTTTAAAGTTTATCTTAAATCAACACTTCAGTTATTTCAAAAATCCTATCACTATTTATTATAAGTTTTTATAACTCTGATCCTCCTGATATTTTTCCTGTTGGTCTTCATTTTTTAAGATGAATTAAATGTCTGTTCCTTATTATTAGTTTCAATACGAATGGCATCTTCAGGTAGACATTGAATAGTTTTTAATATCTACCTGAGGATGTTTATGGTGCCGAAACTAATAATAGACACTTAACTGATTCAAAAGAACGAAGATTAAAAGAACAAGTTATTATTTATTGAATTTTGATATACTTAAACCACATACATTGAGAAGCGATGAGCGAAGAATGTGTTGAAGAAAAAAGTAAAACGATAAAATGAAATCAATGCTAATACTTGGAAAATTCATATTTACTGAAAAGGCACGAAGGTCTGGTTTTCGTATCTGAAGCTCTTCATTCTTTTAATCCTTTTCTAGTTTTGACATAAAAACTTATAAACGCCTGACAATCTAAATTAATAAAAACATGTGTCGCAGGTTTCATCCTTAACACTGAGCAGAGGATTCATTGCGCCTTTTAAGATCGATATATGCCCACGAATAAAGTCAAAGAGAATAAACTCAATCGAATAATTCGATTGAGTTTGATTTCTTTACTTTATTCTCTTGTATCTAACCTAAGACAGCGCTATTATCATCATAGTAAAATGTGTCGTAAATCTGAAAGTGAATTTATAGCCACAGTGCCAAACTATAATTGTAAAATTCTTTCTTTGCCAAATTATTTTAATAGTAACGTTTTGTTTAACAGTTTTATCAAGTAACTGTATTCTAATATCATAATATTTTCATAAAATTATCAAAACCTTTCAATACATTTGTATTGTTTGCTTATGTTTATAAATTTCTCACGTCTCTTTTCCATTGAATAATCCTCATCTCATATTACTTTTTTATTCGTCAGTCATTTAACTTTTTATAGAAAATTCAATAGTACTGACACATTTTTTGTTTGATGAAACAGTTATTTTTTAAAATAATAAATCACCAAGAAAAATAACATTCTTAAAAAGTTCTGAAAATCTTATATTAAAGAAAAGTATAGTTGAACTTTGTAGTATATATATATATATATATATATATATATATATATATATATATATATATATATATATATATATATATATATATATATATATATATATATATATATATATATATATATATATATATGTTAAAAAGTTAGGTAATGCTTTTAAAACATTGTTGTACGTTTTGTAAATTATTGCTGGGAAGCATGCAATTAATATTTTACATTACTGTAAAATAAACAGTACTCATAAACATGTTTTAATTATGACCAATGTTTTAATATTCGATTACGTAGGCATATTTGTTTTATAACAACAATACGTCATGTACCGAAAAACATTTACAATGCACGAGAAAGAAAGAAAAAAATATTTAAATGGCATAAAATGTATGTTGATTTTTGAAAGAATATATTTTTCATATAATTATTATATTTAAATAAGAATTTTAAAAAAATACACTTGAAATAAATAAGTAAAAATATCGTTTCTAAAGAATACTGAAATATCTGAAAAAAATATTACTGAAAAATTAAACCCGTTAATTTTTCGTTGTTTAGAATAAATTATATAATTTTTTTAAGGAAATAAATTTATTTTCGCATTTGTTTCTTAATTGAAAACAAATCGATTGAAACGAGACAAAATTCAAAAATATGCGAGATATATATATAAGATTTTCAGGGGAGAAATTTTTTTTTCATTAATAATCACCTGTTAACGACTTTTAGTTTTTATTCATATTTGTACACGGTGAACGTATCTAAAGAACAATCGATATTTTAGAAAAAAAGCTTTGTTGATTTTCGCTTACACGTAATCTAAAACCCCAAGTGTAAACACAGTTGAAATTTACACATTTTAATCATTAATTATAGATCACTATCACATTTTAGCTGTTTTACATTTTACTTGGAAGATCGGTCGATTACGTTCGTGTTTTTAAACAAATTGGTTATGAAAAATAATAATCATTTCGTTTAATGTATTCGAACCTTTTGACTTTATATTCGAATGATTTGATTATAAATTGGCATTAACTTCTGAAATATTAGGTTGGTAGGAAAATAATTGCGGTTTATGTTGTCTGAAACGGAGTTGTAACTGATTCAGTCGAAAGGCACAGAATTATTTTTTACACCTGGTATTTATGAAAAAAGAGAAATGATCAACTTCACTGCATTCTCAAATTATTACTCTTTTCTCATTTATTTTTTATGGCGTATCGTAACGTTTATGGCGAAAGTTTTAATTCTTACTGGACATTTTTTTAATTCTTTTAGAGGCCAAAAGTGTGTTGTGAATTTTTAAAAATTAATTTTCAAAAATTCATGAGGAAACAATAAGTATAAGATTTGCCAGACAATTTCTCAAGAATTGTATGAATTTTCATACCAGTACAGAAACATAAATCTGAAAAACTAATATTAGGTTAGTAGGAAAATAATTACGGTTTTTGTTTTCTGAGTTCTAATCTTTTTTTTAAGAAAATGAAAGTGTCATTTTATCATTTTTATGTTAATATCATTTTAAAGTACATTTTTCGATCTTAATTTTGATGACATCAATTTTGATTTTATTATTAATTTTACTTCAAATTGGGGTATTGAATTAAAAATAGAAAAGAAGCATATAAAAGCATTTTTGCATGAATTCAAAACGGTTGGTAAAGTAAACGATTCTTTTGGTGTGAGTACTGTTAAGGAACGTACACGGTGCACAATGATGGTTCCAAAAATTTCATGCTGAAGATGAAATCAACCTAACTTAACCTAAACCTTAACCTAACCTTAAACCTTAACCCAAAAAACTTATCTATAATATAATACTTCTTATCCAAGAGCGTTCATCAAATAATGGACATCTTTATAGTTTACTAAATTATTCTATTGAAAAAATATTTTTTTCTTTTTACTCTGAAAAAATACATAAAGAAAATGTGTTGCACAGAAATTGTTGATAATAGAGAGGTTATGATTGCATTTTTGGATTATATAGGGGTGATTCCATTTAGGCTTCCACATGGAAGTATTAAAAGGGGGCGCAGGGGTTAAGAAAAGCCATGTTATTTTTATTTAGTATTTTACGAAGGTGGTCCCAGAAGTACCCGGTCTGACCTAGAGATGGTGGCAGTTGTTTGAAAAATATCACTGTATTAGAAATTACACAATCTATAAAGCATATGTTTTAAGTTTGAGGACGGCACGTTGTTTAGTATTTGTTTGGAAGTCATCAATAGTAAACGTTTTCAGTGAATTTGTGAAAATGGAGAAAATTGGTCATCGTTACGTGATACAATACTTTTATTTGAAAGGCCTCAGCCCAACCAATATAAAAGATGAACTGGATTCTCCTCTGGGTGAGTCTGCTCCTTCGTTTACAACAGTGAAATATCGGGTAGCAGAGTTTAAACGAGGCCCTACGAGCTGCCAAGACGAGCATCGCAGTGGTCGACCAAATGAGGTGATGACTCCAGAAATGGTGAAGAAAATCTACAAAGCGGTACTGGATGATCGTCGACTGAAAGTGTGAGAGCTAACAGACATAGTAGGCATTTCAAAAAGTGCGGTACATCGCATATTATCTGAAAATTTGGACATGAGAAAGCTGTGTGCAAGATGGGTGCCGCGTTTGCTCACATTCGAGCAAAAAAAGTGTCGTGAAGATGTTTCAGTTGAGTGTTTAGGGAAGTTTCACAGCAACAAAGCAGAATTTTTACGCCGTTTCATAACCATGGATGAAACATGGGTCCATCACTTCACACCCGAGACAAAAGAACAATCAAAACAATGGACTGAAAAGGGAGAACCGGCTCCAAAGAAGGCGAAGACCGTTTCATCTGCAGGCAAGGTCATGGCGTCGATTTTTTGGGATGCGCGTGGGATAATTTTCATTGACTATCTTGAAAAAGGAAAAACTGTCAACGGCGAGTATTATGCGAACTTATTGCAACGTTTGAGCTAAGAAATCAAGCAGAAACGGCCGCATTTGGCTAAGAAGAAAGTATTGTTTCATCAAGACAATGCACCAGCTCAGAAATCCGTTATTGCAATGGCCAAAATTAATGAATTAAAGTTTGAATTGCTACCTCATGCACCCTATTCGCCAGATTTAGCCCCCTCGGATTATTTTCTGTTCCCAAACTTGAAAAAAATGGCTCAGTGGTCAAAGATTTCCCAACGATGGAGAAGTGATGTCGGCAGTTAATGGGTATTTTGAGGAGCAAGACAGTTCTTATTATAAAAAGGGTATCGAACTTATTGAACATCGCTGGGAAAAGTGTATAGAGCTGAAAGGAGATTATGTTGAAAAATAAATATATTTTTTTCCAAAATTTTTGTGTTTTCTTTGTTGGGTCGGGTACTTCTGGGACCACCCTCGTAGTTTAATACTAAAATACAGTTGAACTAAAATACTAAATGGGGGATAACATGTTTTTTTTAATATTTGCTTTTTTTAATACTTTCGTGTGGAAGCCTAAGTTGAATCACCTATACATCCAAAATAATTAAAAAAAAACTCCTTAAATATTTAATATAATGAAATGTTTGTTGAATAATGTTACTATTAATTTTGAAATTAACAAAACCAAGTCTCTGTTTTCGTGTAGTGTATGTTTGAATTTGTGTGTATTATTAACATATTGAACATTGTGCTTCACAAATATTTGCGTTCATTAAAAATAAACATCCGTCTGCTCGGCGTCTATTATTTTCTTCAGGTTTTAATACGTTCGTTACAGTATATCATTCTTATTAAATTTAAATTTAGGTCACCTTTTTCCCACAGCGTCTTAGTGCAGAACGTATGTTTATCCGTCCTTCTTCGAAAGTAGTCCCATTTCACGAAGGTCAACTCCTCCGCAAATTTATGTTTACTATTATTTGTACCGCGCAAGCGTACAATCCAATCGATTGGTTTACTGAAAGCGCGTGTTTCCGCTTCCGTTATGCCGTGTCCTTATAGTAAAAATACGTTTTTTTTTTGCGAATTCGCATAAAATCACAGACATGATTTTTTTTTCTTAATACACTAATGTGCCTGTTAGATTATTCTGCATATTCTTTTAGATGTTTTATGAAAATGTATGTTCTATTCTTGTTAAATAAATGTAGAATTATAGCGTGTACGCTTTGAAAAAATGTTGCATGGTAATAATTAGAAAGTAAATGAAAGAGAAACGAAATGATCATACTTTTTAAACGTATATACGTTAAACAGACTTTTTTTTTATCAAGGTTGTAGAAAATCATTTTTCATTTTTATTCAGATAGAAACATTATTTATGTTTATAATTAACTGAGGAAAATAAGCACGTTACTTTTATATACTTTTTTTTTAATTATATAAGTCGGTGCAACTGTGTAGTACTCCTTTCATTTAAACGGATATGTATTTTTGTGAAACGAACGTTCGCTGCAAAAAAAAACTTGCACAGCTCATTGATAAATGAACGAGATATGTATATGTAACTGCAGGCGGTATCAGTAAAGTGTATTTTTTAAACTTTCAGAATGAGTTTCCTGTGTATGTGTATACGTGCGTGAATTTATAACCGCTCGTAAGTAATGAACGTGTAATAAATGAACCAGTCTCGATAAACATTTGTATCACGTATCATAGATCCATTCCAGCCACTAATAAAATCTTTTGATTTCAGACACGATCTCTCCAAATCCGAACTGTTTGCGATTTCGAACAGCACACGTCTGAAAAACGGTGGCCGGCGGTGAGCAGAGGAACACATCAGTTATCGGTAGTGAAACCCAGGATAATAATAGTACCATCACTTTTTCGCCGATGATTTCGGCCAGCCTCGCAGTGGAGGGTCCCCCGCGCGGCCTGGGCTTGCCCGGCCCCGGCCATATTGACCATCACCACCACAGCGCCCATCATGCAGCGGCGCTTCATGCCGTTGCTGGGGCACATCATCCAGGTGTTACGCATCCCCCTTATGTCACCGCGTATCACCATCACACGGCACCACCACCTCCGGCAGTTGAAGCGTGGCATGGAGGTGGAGCCACCACATCTAAACAAGAATTCTTAAGGCCGTTCCCAAAGCCGTTAAATACAAGGTAAATTAATTTTCCAGCATGATGCATTACACAGTTTATGCTTTATATAGTAGCGAAAGAAGACTGAATAATCATTATTTAAACATGAGAACGTCGAAAATAAATAATTAACATATTTAAAAAGATGATGACATTTTTTGTTAATTAGTTTCTCATTTATCACATCTTTAAAACATAGAATTCAATTTAACAATTTGAAAAAATGAAACTATAACAAAGATAGTTAATTGATTTCTGAGTATGAGACAAAATAAACTTATAAATTCTAACAATGGCCGCAAAGTAAATATAATTAAGCTGATAACATATTGTATTAATTAAAGAAAAAAATGTTTAAATGAATATTTACAAGTTGTATTTCTAAATGAAAAATTATTCATTATCTAATCTTTAGTGTACTTAATGTAGTGAAATTTATTTATATACATTTTTCTTGTCAAATAACTGTCAGAAAAATATAACATGTTAATGAAATTTCTACCACTTATTTTCTACAATTTTCTTGACGTTCGTTCCACATTAATTTTTAGTAATTACATATTTAAGTGATTCTCTGTTAAAATGGTCTGATGCTTTCTACGATGATTTGTCAAAATGTCCCGTTGGACAGTGTTCTTATAAATGGAAGTTTAAACCAAAGATTAGAATTGAATTTTTAATACATGCATATTTTTTCTATGATATGTGTTTCCAGAATACAAATATTACTCTCTCTTTATAAGTCCATGTGCTTTTGTCTATTTCTTCCAGATTAGTCAATTTTGTCTTACTATTATATCAGAAACAAAGAAAATGTCAAATAATTTACTTCCTCGCTAAAAGAATCAAACAGTAAATCTCTTTCCTCTATGAATATTTGTTTATTTTTATTTAAACCTGAATTGTATTTTATTGGTAACTTGAGCTTGCAAAATTATCATGAGTTTTTTTTAAAAAAAACAAGGATCTACATTGTTATTGAACTCTATATTAACTGTTTAAGAGCCATATATACCACTGTGAAGCAGCAGGTTTAGCCATTCCCCTGAATTATAAGATTAATCAAATGTTTATATAAGAGTAGAAAAAATATTGAGTGTTTCAGTAATGACATTTAACGAACTATAAGTTAGTTAAAACAATTTGTATTTTAGTAACGAAAATTGCTGTCAATTACTCTTTGTTCGAGTGTATCTAATGATGACATCATTCTCTTTAAAATTTATATAAATATTTTTATGTATGCGGTCTCTTTCAATACCAAAATATGCATTCCGTCACATAGTGTTTTAGTATCAACCACAGAGGTTGAGTTTATTTTATTATAAACTTGTATGTTACGATTTCTTTCACTTCGGAACCTTTAAAAACCACATATATACGCACATGACTGTACAACTTGTGAATTTCATTTGAAATAATGAACTGCGGATACGTAAGAACGTGTTAAAAGTGTTAATAGGAAATTTGATTACGTAATAAATATTTTAATCTGTAGTATAATAAATGGATCAATGCTGAAAACAAAAATAAATTATTCGTAATGTAGCGTTTAGACGTGATACAGTATTAATTGATAATTCGACGTTATTAAACTCTATATTAGATTTAATCAGAATTGACTTTTATTAGTTAATTTATGTCAATTTAAAATGAGAAAAATATCCATGTGTCAGATCGTATCAAAATTTATATTTCGGTTTCTAATTTTTTTTCTAATTTTCTATTCAAAATCAATATGTTGATGTTATTATTAAATCTGAGATTACGTCAGCAATTCTATATTCAGGCAGGTATCATTATGGAATAGAAAGAGGAATTTTATTAATTTGTCAAGACCTTGAATGTATTGTTGTTTCGATTCTAAACCTAATTTGTTTGGGTAAATTGATGAGTTTAAACGTTAGTTTTTGTGAATATCGCATGCCGAGATACAGTATCAAAGAAGTTGTATCGAAAACTGAGAGTCGTTTTCTAATTACAGGTACAACGGTATACAAACAAGTACGACAGCTTCAAACAATACGAGCAACAATCCATTGACTAGCATCCGATCGAATCGATCGCCAAAATATTCTCCGCCAGCTACGAACACGAATAATAGCGGCCCTGTTAATTTAGTTCAACACAAAGAAGAATCATCACCGTCGTCAACAATGTCTATAACGAGATCACCGCCGCAAGAAGACATATACTCGGTCGCGGGATCCGCATACCCGAGACTATTTTCAAATTATCCGTACACCGGTTTAGGAACAGGAACGGTCCCGTACGGTGTTTACACCTCACCTTACACACAACTTCTCTCCAGACAACCACATTTAGAACACTCGACGTTCTTAACACCTCCGCAGCCATCCGCTTACAGTCCTGCCTCTAGCAACACGATACCTTCAGCTCCGTCTTCGCCTCTAATAAAACCGAGCCAAACTCAGTTGAAAGAAAGACACGTCTCAGCACCTACAACGTCCACAAGCATAAGTGAATCGAGTCTTGTTAATTTCAAAGTGCCGAGCGGTAAGGAAGGCTCGTTGAAGCACCGGATACTGACCAGGCCGAATGAAACGAAGAAAACTTACACCGCGACGGCAACGCGAACACTCTATACGAACAACAATACGATTCCGGGAGGATTTACGAAAGGATCGCTGATTGAACTCGGAAATGGAGAACTACGCAAGATCGAAGATATGCGTACCGAAGATTTTATACTCTCGGCGGAACATAGTCCCGAACTCCGTCTAACCGACAGTACCGTAATTCGAATCGAAG
Source organism: Acanthacorydalis orientalis (assembly GCA_034766995.1). Lineage (NCBI taxonomy): Eukaryota > Metazoa > Arthropoda > Insecta > Megaloptera > Corydalidae > Acanthacorydalis > Acanthacorydalis orientalis. The sequence continues at coordinate 30,771,149 of CM068315.1, read as the reverse complement.
AGAATCCAATTCTTGGATCTGCCATTATCACGTTGAGTTATAATCAGAACAGGACGCAGGTAAGATTCTTTTCCAATAATTCTACGTTATACAAATGTATTTCGATTTTATTAGGTTGGTAGAAAAAATAATTGCGGTCTATGACGTTCAAATTCATATACATTTTTCTCAGATTGCTGTTTTAAGTGATCCAGAACTGTTGGATGATTAACGTCTAACTTTTGTGCAAGCTTTCGAATTTCTGTGCGTGGTTCTGATTCAAATAACGCCTTCAGTTGGTCGTTATGAACTGAAGGACACCCACGACCTTCTTCATCTTCGGGGCTCTCGTCCCCAGCATGACATTTTTGGAACCACCATTGCACCGTACGTTCCTTAACAGTACCTTTAACTTCAGTTTATGAGCAGTTGCTACTGCTTAACCACACGTTTTGAATTCATACTAAAAAATTCTCTTATTTGCTTCTTTTCCATCGTTAATTCACTTGCCTTATTTGAAGCATAATTAATAATAAAATCAAAGTCGATATTACCAAATACAGACCGAAAAATGCACTTTAAAATGATATTAACATGAAAACAATGAAGTGACACTTTCATTGAAAAGAAATTAAGGTTAGAATGTGGAAAACAAAAACTCCGATTATTTTCCTACCAACCTAATAGCACTTGAAATGATTATGTGTAGAAATCAAACAAAATTAATTAAAACAGACTCGAAAATATCATTGGTAAAAAATCGATTTAATATAAATTTAATGAATTTGATATGACATGATTTGATGATTAACGATTACAAATTTAAAAGATCATATACTGTATTGACAAATTCAAGAGGCAAACAAACTTTTCAGAAAGCTCCTCGTATCAGTTTCTTAAAACAAAGAAAACAGAAAATCTAGATACACGATTTTCAGTATTTTTTTTTTAAAAAAAGAACTGGCTTACATTTATTTACAAATTCCACATTATTCAATCCTTACCATCTTAAATTCTTTTGAAACATCAATTTTCTGTATTAAAAATAAATTCTATACAAGTAGTTCATAGTTTTATCAGCTTTAAAATATTGAAAACGGTTTATTTGTCATTAGGAAATGTTTTCAAGTAATACAGGCAAACGGTTAAACCAAACCACTTAAAAATTTTTCTTATAAAATGAATTCGAATATAAAAATCACACATTCTTTATAATCGATCGTTTATTCATCAAAATAATCTGTCAGTTTTGTTAAATTTTTTTAGCATATTTTTCGATTTCATTTATTGTAAACTGAAGAAAAACTTTCTGATAAGTTTGATTTTATCTACAAATAAAACAAATTTTAACAATAATGTTTTTTCTGTTGCTTACACGAATTTAAAAGTATCCTTACATATAAAATTGAATTGAGGAAAGATTTCTGAAATCTTTACATACATTCTATTCTACAAACCTCTTTAAATATTGACACAAAATCTCATCGAACGAAGGAATTGTTATTATATATATATATATATATATATATATATATATATATATATATATATATATATATATATGTATGTATGTATAGAGAGGGGAGAGGAAGGGAGAGTTATATAAAAACTGTGTCAGATTTTACGACTGAAGTTACCTGACCATTGATTTTTTCACAATTCATAATTTAAAATTTCCGTGTCGGATTTATAGATGAATGTAAAAAAGCATCGAAGGTCTTACATCTAAATATGAGAAGTGGACATTAATAATAAATGATTGTCGAATACAGACATCTTTTTTAATGTATGTGTACTTATTATTTAAATCTAAAAACATATATTTAATAGTTTAAAAAGATGTACAATAAAATGATCCTACAGTATCGAAGACATCTTTTTTCATCCTCTACAGAATAAAATTATTTAAGTGTATAGTTATATTCTTTTTATGTATATTATGTTCATTTTCTTACTTCAAAATGTTCAATAGTTGCTTCCGGTTTATTTTGATCGATTTGTATGTATTTCGATGGCGATGTCATCTCATTCAAAGATGTTTTTTGACTTACTCTTTGATGTTACTGACATCGTTATTAAAATAAACACAACTGGATTAAAATGCACAGTAAATAATTTTAAAGTAAAGTCATTTATGAAATATACTGCAGATTATATTTTTCGATTCGCATCAAATGTAAATGTTTGTAGAAGAAACTTCGTGTAAAAGATATTGTTTACTACAAATTAATTATATTTTGTATGATACATCATTTGCATGTTAATGAAATGAAATGCCAGAGATACGATTACATTAAAATATCATTTTTAAATGAAATTTTTGTGGTGTCTGGAGGATTGATTCATTTGTGAAAGTGAATTGGTCACAGTGCTAAAACTATAACTATCTAATATCATTTTCGTCTCTCGCACATTAGTATTGATCCTCAAAGAAAACAATTCTATAAAATATCGAAATTTTTAAAATTCAGATTCGAGATGATTGAGTTGAAAATGGCAACCTCATCGAAATATGCTTAAGCAACAATCAGAGATAATTAATAATGATTTATTGAACATTTTTGACCATAAAAATGTGTGTGGTTTGTTGAATGAAAGTGAATTCATTTGTGAAATCGAAATTCCTTCTATCCTGTATTTTTATTCATTATCTCGGATTAAAATTCTATGTTAAAACCAAATCTTGACTTAAAACTTAACACACATTAAAATCCCATATTATTATTCTATTAATATCGCTTGTATAGTTGTATTTTCTCTTCTTATTTTTACCGTTATGAAAAAATTAAAAAAGGAACTAAGTATATCCTACATTCTCTCATTTTGTTTCTAAGCAGGTTTCTACACTGATTTATTTGTATACATTTTTATATGTGTGTATATATTTCGTCTTTGTAGTCAGGTTTATATCTAGAATCTTAATTATAGTAATATTTCAACCTTTATTATCACTATTTCTACAAATGAATATAATTGATATCCAAAAATTATTTTAAGATAAAGAACTACATGCATCTATGTTTGTATAGTGCGTATTCTAAATCTATTCTCTTGTCAGAAATTAAATACGTTTATTATACAAAACTAAATTACAATTAATTTATAGTATTGTTATATTATTTCCTTCTTTATCAGTACATCAAATCTACTGTGTATAAATAAATAATTTATTATCAAAAATAGCCGTTTATTAGGTTGGTGCAAAAATAATTGCGGTTTTTATCATTTCGAGTTTGGCGTCGATTTTTCTAGTTATCGTTATCTTTTGTTATAGTCATGTGATACATCATTGTAAACAATGAAATTAGCACTACATATTTCAGCTTATGTGTATTGTTTTCATTCTTTAGTATTGTTGGATATAACCTCTTAAATTAGTCATGAAAAAAAGCAAATTCGTACGATTTTGCTGTATAAATTTAAATTGGGACATAAAGCAGCAGGAACTGCTCGAAATATGAAATTTGTTTTTGGCGAAGAGTCAGTTAGTGAACGTACAGCTCAAAACTGGTTTCAAAAATTTCATAATGGAAACGAAATCTTTAATGATGAGGGTCGTGGATGTCCTTTAGCTATAGACAATAATTATTTAAGAACCAATATTGAAATTGACCCACGTTAAACAACTCGAGAGGTGGCAGAAGAAAATAATGTTGATCATTTAACAGTTGTTCGACATTTGAGGCTAATTGGAAAAACAAAAAAAGCTGAATAAATGAGTGCCGTATGAACTAATCGAACATCAAGCAATTCGGCGATACGAAATCTGCTCTACGCTTCTCTTGTCTAACAAAAATGATCTCTTTCTTGATCGCATTGTCACTTGTGATAAAAAGTGGATTCTCTACAACAATCGAAAACGTTTATCACAGAGACTAGATTGAGGACAAGCACCAAAAAAGGTTCCTAAACCGAAACTTCAGGAAAAAAAAGATTATGATCAATGTTTGGTGCTCATCATTACAACTTCTTAAATCTTGGTCAAACAATATCATCAGAAAAATCTTATCAGGAAATTGAAAAAAATGCATGAGAAGTTGTATCGTTTACGGCCAGTATTAGTCAATCGAAGAGGACCAATTCTTCTTCATGACAACACCCTATCACACACGTCTCGCAAATGACTTTAAAAAAATTAAATGAATTTGGTTATAAAATATTACCTCACCCATTTTATTAGCTGGACCTGTCTTCGACAGATTATCATTTTTTTAAACATTTAAATAATTTCCTACGAGAGAGAAGGTTTTCAAAGATCAAGCATCATCTCAAAGCGCTTTCGATGAATTCGTTAATTCCAGGACTCCAGAGTTCTATCTTGTACGAATAAACAAACTTATTTCCCATTGGGAGAAATATGTGCAAGCCAATGGTCTTTATTTTGATTAATAAATTTAATTTTCAACTGATGTATGTGTCTGTATAGTCGATACGTAAAAATCGCAATTATTTTTGCACCAACCTAATATTATCAATGAATGGTGTTTTTGTATAAAGTATAATTATATAAATACTGGAACTAATAATAGTAACAATTCAATTATTTTCCGTTATAATAACGTATGTGGTTATGAAATAATTACACACATAATAATTGTAATTGATGTTTGTTAAATAAATTAATTGGAATTATGTGTGCACTTTATTTAAACAAAATCGATATTAGAGTGAATCGTATCGAATTCGTAGTAATTAGTGACAACAAATCGTAATATTCAAACGGTCTAATTAAACTTATTCAGTTATTTATGACGAAATTGCTCGAATCTAGTGTTACAGATGAACACACCGTCCGTTGAAAAACAACGCTCGGCGTCGTCCCGTACGCCGAAATTCGACCATGTTTTGTTCGTTCAGTGTATGAACATTCGATCGATATTAGCATTTAATAAATCAGAAACGAAACACTTCCATGCTATAAAACGTGAATGGTAATCGGTGTTAATACGAGCTATCGGCGTAATACGAGTCTGTATGTCATTCTGTGTAGCCCTGACATTAGAGCAGCTGCCGCTGTTGCCTCCGGCAAGGTAGCGAGGACGTGAGGTTGGTGACCAACAAGTGATCATGCTGTATGAACATAAAAAGTATGCACGCATACAATTCCCTCCCACTTCACAAACAGAGAATGTGGTGACCACATCAACATACATACGTATCTCGGAATATTACCGAAACACGTTCTTCACCTTGGCGTGGTGTATATAAATATTCGATTCACCGGTCGCGACTTGTATTAACATGTTCGTGTCATGACGCCCTCAAAAGTTCACGACAGTGGCGTGCTGGGACGCGATACATCCATGTATATATATATATATATATATATATATATATATATATATATATATACACATATATATATATATATATATATATATATATATATATATATATATATATATATATATTCATTGTATGCTTATTTTAACAATTTACAACTTCTAGCTCAAAGCAATGTTTCACTGTTAATTTCACGATATTCCATGAAAACTGTACCTTTTTTAAATCGTTCTTTTTGATACTGATAATTTGAATCATGTATCATTTATATTTCGGTGATTATATTGGGTTGGTTGAAAAGTAATTGTTTTTTTCCTATATAAATGAAAGGCGACTTTTTCATGGGAAACAAAAAACTTTATTAAACAATATATTGTCCATTTTGTTCGATTACCTTTTACCATCTTTCAGGTAACTTCTTGATTCCGTGCTTAAAAAAAATTCTTATCTTTTTTGACAAAAAACAGTTTCAAGAACGATTTGATATTCTCATCAGGAGTGAAGATTTTACCATTCAAGGCGTTTTGCAAAGAACGAAACAAATGGTAGTCTGATGGTACCAGGTCTGGCGATATGGTGGATGTGGTAACACATCTCATCCAAGCTGCAACAATTTTTGACGAGTGCCCAAACTTGTATGTGGTCTTATCATGCTGAAACACAACATCTTTGCAATTCACCAATTCTGGACGCTTCTGTTTGATAGGATCATTTAATTTGTCCAGTTGTTCGACAGTACATTTCTGAATTAATAGTTTGGTTCATTGGAAGCAGCTCAAAATACACAATACCTTTGAAATCACGCCAGACTAACAGTTTCTTTCCTTTGGTGAATATCTGCTTTTGAAGTTCTTTGAGCAGGTCCATCACGCTTGCTCCACGAACTTTTTCGTTCGACGTTGTTGTAGACTATCCACTTTTCATCGCCTGTTGTCATACATTTCAAAAATGGATCGTTTTCTTCACGCTTCAAGAGAAAATCGCAGATGTCAATGCGCTTCGTGAAGTGAATTTTTTTTAAGGTTGTGTGGTACTCAAATAATCAACCTTACCAATGTATCCAAGTTGTTTTAAATGGTTTTCAACTCTTGATTTCGATACATTAGGATTCTCAGCAATTTCTCTTGTCGTTAAACGCTGATTAGATTCAATCAATGTCTATTTTGTCATCATCAACTTCGATTACCCTTCCTGAGCGTGGAGAATCTTTAACATCAAAATCTTCAGATTGAAATTTATAAAATCAATTCTGACACTGCCTTATTTTTAAGGCATCTTCACCGTACACATTACAAGTTTTTATGAGCTTGCACAGTGTTTTTCTTTTTCGGAAGTAATACAGCAAAATATGACGGAAATGTTCCTTTTGATTTTCCATTTTGAAATCGACGGCAAACAAACAATTGTTAACGAAATCGTGCACTTTCTTTTTCTGAAACACACTTGAACTGTCAGGTGCGAAGTTACATAATGAATTTGCGGTTTAAAACGAAGTTAGTTGTATTTCAAGACAAGTATGTCCATCTATTAGAAAAAAAAAAACGCAATTTGGCCAACCCAATATATTCTTTTTTGATATAAACGTTTCATTATTCGATTAATTAATTCGTTGCGTCAGTACATTTGTCATAAAAATAATAAAAATTTAATACTACCGAATTTAATTTAGACTCATGAATTAAAATTGCAGTTTCATATTTTTTATTCGAAATAGTGATTACATGATACAATTTTCAGTGCTTAGAAAGGTTGAAATGTATTCGAAATGAATAATAGTAGCGCAACAAAATATTCATATTTTTTGAAAATCGTCCTGTTAGATGTAGTACATTAATTAATATTAAAGTTTAAAGAGATAAAACTATTTCTAGAGAATATAATTCTCAAGAAATCTTACAAAAAAGTTTCTGATCAAAATGTTTAGTAGTTGAATATTGATTATACATATTTTAATGGAGGCACCATCATTGTAAAAATACGATAATGTAGAGAAATTTCTATAAAATATTTTTTTTTATAAATTAACTCGAAATTTATTTTCTCGAAATGAATATTATTTCTGTTACGATATTCGTAATAAACAAAAAGGTCTAAATTTAATTATATTTATAGCTGAATCATAACTTTTTAAAAATCATTTTTTCAACGTCTAACGCCACGATCGCTCTTAGCATCGAATTTTCTCCATTTGACTTAAAAATCTGTAGTCAGTTGACTTTTTCATTTATCAAAGATTATTTGGGATTTAATTTGGAAATCTAAACATCTAAATTAATTTTAAAAAAATGTCAATGTATGCCCGAATTTTTATCACCACTATTTTTTCATTCATATTTATATGGCGTTGCTTTATGAAATTGAATATTATTTTAGTTGTCGTATTTGTAGTAAACAAAAAAACTTAAATTGATAAAATTATAGTAGTTTCGTCGAATTTTGAAATTCATTTTCACAGCATGGCATTGTCATTGAAATGCGTGTTAGCAACACTCAAAATGATCAATAAATCATTATTGAACATTTTTGTTCAACAAAAAAATGTATATTGTTTGTGGAGGCGTGAAAATTAACCGCATAGCCAAAAACTATAACCATAACTAATTATTCTCTTCAATTAAAATTATTATTATTATTTATAATATTAGACTATCTGTGTGTTTGTTCTTCTTGCTTCGACACGTGTGCCAAAATCAGGATTCTTCATTCTTTAAAATCTATCTGAAGATGGCACACATGCCGAAACAAGTATAGAAGAACAGGTATTCAGATGATAGTGACCTTGCGGGTACCTTTATACTCCACCGATATTACACTAAGATACGGAACTATCGGGGAGCTCATTAAAAATTGGTCCATCACTGCATGATGATTTCCGAAACTAGGAATCATTTAGAAATTTGAGCAACACGAGTCATAAGTTAGTGCTTAGTGCTCGTTCCCAGCGAAGCCACTCCAAATCTCTCATTTCAACAAGTCAGATGATAGTAACTGAGAACACACATAAATAATCTAAAAGAGCGAAGACCATTAGGAAAACTCTGTGTAATTAAACATGTTAGAAAGTCCAAATAAATGATAGTTAAGGACTAAACTATCTCTTATTGGGGGTGTATAGTTTAAAGGCGCGTAAATAACAAAAAAAAACGCGACATCCCGTTCATAATAATAATTGGATAATTGACTATGTATTTGACAACTTCTTTTGTTCATTATTTTGCATATAATTTGTTTTATCATTCTTGAAGCTGGTTTAATTATTTTTTTTAGTTGCATTAACTTAAATTATTTATTAATTGGGATCGAACTAAATCAAACTAACACAATCAAAAATTGTCTTTTCATTATTTTTTTTGTTAATCATTTGTATGTTATATAAGAATAACAGTAATTCGACAGAATTTATTTCTGTTTGATCAATTATTCCTAATGTGTATGTTTTTAATAATTTTTTAAACATTTAACGTTTATGTTTGTTTGCGTATTAAAGAGTTGATGAAGAAAGATTTGTTGTCAGACAAATACAGTAATTCAAAGGCATCTCCCGAAATAAATAAAATCGAAATGTAGACTTAAGAGTTGAATATTAAAAAGAGGTACATGTTAAGGTAGAATTGACCAAATCGAGGTACACATTTGGCCGGAATATTATTGACACTATTGAAACGTGTGCAAAAATCTTAGTAGATGATATTTGGCTGTGCAGTTTAAAATACGGAATTATTTAATTATTCAATCCAATATTTATCGAGTTCGGCAAACATACGGTCGTAGTGATTGGCACTGACATACTAATTGTAAACTTGTAGTGAAATAAATTAAATATTAATTTAAAAAAATAGTGAATCATTGAAAATAGAAACCTTAACTATACATAAATGTAAATGATATCAATGTTGTAACTACACACATACACTTTTTTAATATCTAAGAAATCATCTAGTCCTGAAATCGATAATTAATCGATCCTTCTTTCGCCCCACAAACCAGGAAAAAAATCTTGTCAAAAACGTTCAATAAATCATTATTCATCATTTTGATTGTTTATTTTTTGTTCAATGATTTATTGAACATTTTTAACTAGATTTTTTTATGATTTGCGCTGGAAAAAAATATTCATTCGTGTAAGTGAAATAGACAGAACTATTGTATTGCATTGCGATCTCCAATTAGTTAATTAAAAGAAGGAAGTCTGATATAGTTACTAACTTGTTATAAAATAATAAAATCGTTTAATTTACGCAAAGCATGTATTTAATTTATTTTTTTAGTATATGAATGGTTTGTTTAAATATTTATTATTGTCTAGATGTTTACAGTATAATCGTCACTATAAAAAAAATAACAATACACATACTCGTTACACCAATAATTAACAAAATAATGTCCGTTAGTACAATTACGTTTTGTTTTGTGATAAAAGTAAATGTTGATGTCGATTATAACAATAATACTAAATTATGTATTGTGGTAATGTTTGTGGTCGTGTGCACGTATTTACACGTGTATGTGTGTGTGTCTTTTATAAAATAACATTAAACACAACCATATTAATGTTTATTAAACCAGAAGTTTATAAACTTCCTACTAACAGTTTTTATTTACCAGAAGATAAGATCGTTTCGATACGTTTATGTATGATTTCGAAGATTGTGTGAGTACATTTGGAATAAAAATTTCATAAGAGGCGTTTTAACAGTACGCCTCTGTTCCTCAAGTACTTTGTCAATCCGTCTCACTTTTACGAAAGGCTTATTTATGGTATATTCATTGAACCGGTTTCTGTATTACGCCCACTAACAATGAATTTACAGTTGTTTCTAAAGTTTATGATAAACAAATAAGTGTAAATTGAAGTCTGCGTATTTAGTAGGTTAAAGTAAAATCACATCTTTTATATCTTCATAATAAGTATGAATTGGGAAAAAAACATAAATAAATAAATAATATTGTCATATATATATATATATATATATATATATATATATATATATATATATATATATATATATATATATATGTATATATATGTATATATATTGCAATTTGTATCTGTTCGATTTTTAAAATGATAGAAGAGATTAAAAACAGTGTTTATTTATATTCTAATTTTGAACACCATTAGATTTCTTTTCATATTAATTGTGTTGTTTTCTCAAAATGAATACTATTTTGGTTATTAAATTCGTAGTGAACAAAAAGGCCTAAATGTAATTATATTTATAGCTGATACATTGATTTTTGAAACTCATTTGTTCAACGCCAAACGCCATCGCTCTTAGCATCGAATTTTCTCCATTTAATCTAAAAGTTTATAAACGCTCAGCTAACTTTTTCGTTTAACTAAGGTTATTAACATTCGATTTGGAAATCTAAAAATCGAAATGAATTTAAAAAATGTCAATTTATATTTTAATTTTGATCAGCGCTATTTTTTCTTCTATCTTTATATGGCGTTTCTTTATGACATTTGATATTATTTAATTATCGTATTTTTACTAAACAAAAAGACTTAAATCAATAAAATTATAATAGTTTCGTTGAATTTTGAAATTCAATTTTCACATCATTATCACTTAGCATAGAATTTCCACCACTTAACCTAAAAATATACAAATTCCAGTTCCCTTTTTCATTAATCTAAGGTTATTAACATTCAATTTAGAAGTGTAAAAACTTATCTAATTTTGAAAACTTATATATTAGTGTTCTTGTTCTTTGTGAATCACAAGAGTTTGTCTCTCCTATGCCTAATTTCAGCTCATGTTCCATCTTCAGATTGATGTAGATAACTCAGCTGTTTACAACTATGTGAATATTGCACATGAGCTAAAACTAGCCATATCAAATAAAGATTCATATGATTTACAAGTACAAAGACCATCAGGATAATAGGTAAATAGGATATTAGGTATGAATGCAGCCAATTACATTTTACTGTTTTAAAAATATTTTATGTCGAAATGAATATCTTATCTAAAGGAAAATAGATTTTTCTTAAAGAAAAACATAGTGTCAACTCCAAAAATAATATTTTAAGACATATCTTTCTCACATATAGTTATTTAACATATATTATGGAAATCAGGTAGGTCATAAGTCACTTTCTGATTTTTTTAACTGTAGATTTTGTAAAAATAAATAGAAACACAAACATGAATTAGGAAATTATTTATAACGTTGATAAAGTGTATATTTATCGATTATAAATTTTTGGGTTAAACTTTATGTCTAGAAAGGAAAAAATGCAAAAATTATTAGAAGCAAACTATACGATTTTTTTGAAATGAGAAAGTGACTTGCCCCAGCTGTATATTAATATTAAAAAAAATGTTTTCACAAGAATAATACTTGAAATTTTAGAAAATGAACCCAAATGACTTTTCTTCAAACATTAATAATTTATATTCAAATTATAGTTCTAACATTGTGACTAAATTCACTTTCACAAAAGAGTTATTGCTTTACCTTATAACCCATTTTCTCTCTGTTCACAAGTGTTCAATAAATAATTATAGAACAATTTTTTATTGTTTATTGTGAGCATTTTAATAGAGATGTCATCGTCCTGAGAGCGCTAAGGTACAGAAATGATTTTTTTGTGCCTGTAAATGATTAATAATTAATTATTAATCCGAAAAAAGTGGTTTGAAGGGTGTTGACAAATTCATTTTTGAAAGTGAATTTAATTACAGTACTAAAAAATATATTGTGAATCTTCTTCAAGCCTGCTAAGTCTTTGACATTACATATTTCCATAATATATTTTCATTTATATCGATTAATTGTTTTTTAATTCGAAACACTTATAAAACAGTAGCCGTTTATCAATTAATTGTACTTAATAACGTCTCGAATGACTTTTTGTCCCGGCTCTGTTGTTTAATGTCGATAAAAAGTACGTGACGTTCTGCATATTTACATTACATGCTTTGCTTGCGTGTGCCAACAATTTTGCCAGACGAAACATAGTCAAGTCTTATAAGTGTGTTTAAGACGAATTTTAACTACCCCGACAAATATTTGTTTATTTACTCACTGTTGTAATTACATCGAATAATATCCCCCTGATAGGAAGTTATATATGTATATAATTTAAATTAGAGCAATGGGCGAAAATTTTAATACATTATTCATTCAGATACAATGTAAAATAGAAATACGTTTTTTGCACGGAAATTGAACTTCATTGTTCACGTTCTATTTTAATAGATTCACATACGCTCTTTTATATTTATCTGTTGATGTCGTAAACTTTTTTATTTGTATTTTATTTATTCGGATCTGCCGATCTCAAAATAGGCTTTTATTTTCTAACTTGAAAATGTATATTGATGTTATAAAAGAGAATTAAGTTCTTACTAGATTTGATTATTGTCTCCTTGTTTGAATTCAGCAGACTTAATTTCGACTTGTGATTGTGAAATAAAGTCTTAAGCTGTTCTTTGATCAGTTACTTCCGCAATTTCTTACAAAAAGCTTGTTATAAAATAGAATAAAATCCAAAGTGTTATCTATGATTAAATCCTTAAAAATGCAGCAAGTTTTATTTTCGAATTTGTTTACATTTTCGCTAATAAATTGTTTTCGGTTTGTGTATTTTATTTCTTCGCAATAATCGCTTTGTTTATGAAGTTAAAACTGTATTTATTAAACGTATATCTTTCTTCTGTACTTTGATGCTATGAGAATAATAGCATTGCCATCGAAATACGCATAAGCAACAATCAATAATGATTTATTGAACATTCTTGTCTAGAATTTTTTTTATGGTTTGTGGAGTGACAAAGAATTCATTTGTGAAAGTGAATTCAACCGAAGTGTCAGAAATGTATTGTTAAATTTTATAATTCGATTTGCCGAATATTAACCCTTAACTGTCCAGAAGTATTTCTAAGTTTGTTTACCGCTGGGTTCAAGCTATTTTTTTATACAAAGAAAAATTATGTACTAATTTTTATGTCAGGTATAAAGAAAAAACATATTTATTTCTAGTGAAAATTTTATTGATATCTTTTCAGAATGATAAGATAATGAAATGATTTAAGTTGTATATTCTTTCAAAATGTGATACTTTTCGAAGCACTACCCAATATGTAAACCTGGCTTGCGGGTGCAAGTACCGCAATAAAATCTAGTTACACGTCTTCCCCCTGGATCTTTTCGATCTGAGCATATACTATGCAGTTTTTTTCTAATCTCACTGTGAATGATGTAAAGTTTTCCATCTAATCGTTGCAGGCCTTGCTCACTATAAGCCCGTCCTCGAGATTTTTTCACCACTTGAAAAACACCTACTAATTAATCAACTAATAGTTATATAAATTATGAATGTAAAATTGCTTTTTCATTCTTCTCTTTTTGTATGACTTTTATATAGAAGGTAGGAATTGGTTGCACATACTTCTAAACCCCAGAAAAACAGTTTCCGCCGCCATTTCAGACCATTTAAGAGATTTCCTTAAGAAACAGTAGTTTGCTATATATTGATCACCTCAATCAACACCATCCATATTATTGGTAATAGTTTAGCACTATTTGAGGCTTATGGATTGTTACTTTTTCACTACCTCATAGTATTCTACTGGTACAAGTCATATCTATTACATCCCAAGTACTAAAATAATGTTACAACCCTCTTGTCTTTCCATGAAAGAAGTAACATGTTATTTTTTTCTGAAGACTACTATTTTTGCTTTTGAAAATTTAAGCTTCTTTATTATAGTCAGTACTTTTTTTGTGTTTGTTGATAATGTACCAATAAGGTGATATCTTATTTTCAATAATTCACTTACCAAACATATACTGGTATATCGGCCTGTGTACATATGGTATATTTTTTGCCGTAATATTCACGACGTTCGACCTAATAAGTAAAAGTGCTGTGCCGCGTTTATTGCAGCATTGGTCCTCTGAGGGTTAAGCTTTGGATCATTCAGATTTGTATTAATTCGGTTGTAGTGTGCGAAAGGGTAGAAATTATTATAGTTTTTTATATTTTATGAAATCAACCGCTATATTAAGTTGTATTTATTTGAAAATGATGTAAATATATTATATTGTGTTTGGATAATAAACTGAGTATATAGTGAAACTAAATGAGACTAATTTATGTTCTAGGTTGAATTTGAGTCTAATTTGGAACACCCACTTTTTGTCTACGGTCATGGATGGGCATCATGTGCACCCGAACGCACATTACAGTGTTACGGACTAAAATGCCATCCCCTGCAGGTGGGCGACGTGTGCGTTTCATTTACTCCCCGTGAAACACCTCCGGCACACGTACATCCACCGCAAAAAAATGCAACTATAACAACAACGGCGACGACGACTGCCATGACCCCTAGACTAATATCTCAAAGAACAAGTAGTACTGTTTCTCATTTAAATTATAATCCAAATGTTGTGCCGTCGTCTGTGTCACACTCGCAACCGCCAAGGACCCATTCAGCGGAGGAAATCGCCGCGATCGAGGCTTCGAATGCGCGGAAGCGACGTTGGTCCGCACCCGATCAGATATGCGACGATGACGAAGTAATTCCAATGAGAAGAATCAGGGAGTGAATAGTTAAATAGATTCTTAAGTTATAATCTAGGATTAATAATCTTTAACAAATACAGAAAATACGTAACATTTTATCAGAATGTGGAATAATCAGTGATAATTTTTTTTAAATATATTTACTAACTGTGAACAAATACATTATAATTTTAGTTTAAGGTTTCAATTAATTTTTTTAAATGTATCTATAAGTAAAATTGTTTGAAATGATAATAATTTTATGATTAACTGTTGGTGTTCTTTACAATGTTTTTATTGAAACATATAGCTGTTATATAAGATTGTAATGTCCAAGACATTATTGGGATGTGGCATTTCAACTGAAAAAGCCACAAACATAATTATGGCTGTTGAATGTCTACCTCGATGGCTATATGTTTTAGATCTCAAAGAAGGTTGCAATGACATTCTGTCTTTTGTCTGCGAAAAAAATATACTATATAAAACTTATAGTAGTGTGATAATTTTGCTTTTTATGTTTTAACTATATTAAAAAAAAAGATCTGTATTTTATCATATTTTTATATACATATATCAAATGGTGTTTTATTCAAGTGCTAATCTTAATAGCTTTACGCTGGTCTTACAAGCTTTTATCAAAATGTTAAAGGGTACATCCCCTGATTATTAGAATACACATTTATAGTTTAAAAATCCCTGTCTTCATATCGATTATTTTGAATACAAAAATTATTTTTAAACATGTTTAAAAATAATTTTGTAATAAAAAAATGAATAGATGTATCTTACACTTAGTAACACCTTGTATATAATTATGTTTCATTTAATAAATGATCAATTTAAAGTATGTAATACCAGAATAATATGAACAAATAAACATAAATAAAACATCATCAGTTTTTATTAAAAGATATATTTTATAAAACGATAAAATAGCGTCTATAATATATATATATATATATATATATATATATATATATATATATATATATATATTTTCTTTATGCAAAAGCTAAATAAATGCTTATAAAAAGATCATATTATACTTAGTAGCAATTATTAGTCTTTATAAAATTGAAATACAATTTGTCGCTACATCTTAGTTTCGATGTCTGGTTTTGTTTTTTCAATGAGGATTTTTATGATTTTAATCTGAACTTGTGCTTATTTAAACTTACGATAGTATTCTTATACTTGATTTGTATGTGTTTTATTTGAAATCGTATCAGTTTTTATTTTTATCACTGTTGTCTATAATATTGTCATTTCTTTTTCAATGAATGTATTTATAATGAGATTTGCATGACATACACACACAGTTATATATATATATATATATATATATATATATATATGTATGTATATATATATATATATGTATATGTATATGTACGTAATGATGAAAGTATACATATACTTATTAGTTTAGGAATAGGAGAAAGATTCTATTAAAATTGTTAATTTTTATCGAGCGACATTATATTGACTGAATTTAGAACGAGTTTTCAAATTCTAATAATTTGCTAGAGTTAGGGGTAATATACTATCTTATTTACTTTGTATATAAGGTTATTTAAAATGTGTCTCTAAAACAAGAAATTATTTAGTGCTAAATAGTAACAGTGTTAGATAAACTAAATGTAATGATAACTTATATGTTCCATGTTGATTCTTTGGCTGTGATACATACAGTAAAGGTATGTGGAATTCTACAAATGAAAAATGTGAAATGATTCATATGAATGCTAGTTCCCTTCACTCTGTTTTCAATTATCACAAAAATTTTTTTGACAGTCGTTTGCACTTTAACCACTGCCTTTGTTTTATAGCTCAAACTGGAATGCTTATATGTGTATTCTATACTGTATATAGTGGATATTTTCGGTTTTAATAAGTATGTATTTTTGTCAAAATTATATATATATTCATATTTAAATAAAGAAAATCAGTAAATGTATCTTATGTGCGAAGTGTAAACTCTTGATGAAAATCTCATTTTAAGACGGAGTTTGTGTTAACTCTTAATTGAATCATTTTACTTAACTGAAGAAAAGAAATATAATTTCAAATATTAACAGCATTACATAACTATTTTTGAATGTTTTGTCAGTCTTTTATTGAAAATCATCTTACATCTCGACTGAACAAAATAATTCTAAATGAATGTTGAATTCTAACTTTGAATTTATATTTTTTTCGATGATCTATTATTATTTTAAATTTACTTGCAATTATAAATTTAAAATATATCTAATTACCTTTTTATTAGCAACTTCTGTATTATATAGATGATAAATAATTTGTTATTATATTAAACTTTTTCAAGACAAGTAATTTCAGAAAGAAAAAACTGTTGTGCTTATATAAAAATATATTAACTGGTTTATTGAGTATTTGTAAATATATATATGTATATTAAAGGATTTGATTGAAATGATTATTTTCAGAAAATTTAAATAAATGTAACTAGTTTAATTTATATATATATATATATATATATATATATATATATATATATATATATATATATAAATGTTTGTAGATGAGCTGTGAAAACATATTATTCTGAATGAAATTTCATTTTAATATTTTCCCGAGAGAATTGTCTTTACAGCATGCTTGTGAATATAATCTCTTGAAAATGGTATTTTCAATCAAACCGATACATTAAAATTATAGTCATACCTAGCAATAGAAAACACATATCGAACAATTACTTTCAATACAACAATATGTTAAAATTACTGAGATTGATTTGTCCATGATAGTTTTTCAAATCAATTGTACTTTGTATTTTTTTTTTAACTAATAATAAGTTTTTTTTTAAATGGACTAAATAGAATAAACTATAATACGTTGATCTCAGAATAAATGAAAATCATAAAAGACAGTCGGTGGCATTAAATCAAATATGTTTTTATTTATTTTATGAAACAATTTATTTAGTCATTACAAAATAGAGACTACATTCTTCACAAATTAAGTAATAATAGTTGAAAAGATTGTTGTATTATATATCAGAGAAAATTAGTATATCGTTGATTAATTTTGAAAGCAAATAATTTTGTATTGATATGTATATGCAAATGAAAATACTTTGCTTAGAATGAATTGAAGTGCCTTTTTGTAATTCGATTAGGTGAAATATATTGCGAGTCAATGAAACTTGTTAAAACAAATTTAAAGAAACTATATTATATATATAAATAAAATATATATCCAGATAGAACTATCTATATTACGTTGACTCGATGTATTTCATTTAGTTACTAATTAATCTGTTAAATCTGTATAATATATTTGGAAATGAAGATATATAAGTATGTGCTACCAGTCATACATATTTACTGAAAATAAAGAAAAATAATTATTTTACATTTTTTTATATTACATTATTTTATAAATGTCATGTTTCACAAATTAATATATTGATTATGTACAGTTGTGCCATCCTTTACAAACCACTTATATAAAAAGTATGTTTTCAGTGGTACTCCAATAAACACACATAATTAACAGATAATTCATATTTCTTGAAAGAAATTCCTTATTTATTTACATCTTACAAGTGATAGTTCTAAAATTAAAAAAGAACATCTTTCAAATTAATAAAGTAGAAAATTATAAAGTAACAATGAAAATGAGGAAAGGGAGAGGGGCTGGAGAGATCTTGCTACTTGCTTAACATCAACAGAAAAATGATTTATAAATAATTTTATTCAAAGTAGCATTAAATTGAAATTAAATTTACTATCGGTAAGAACAAATGTTTAAATTTTTTTTTAATTTAAAAATTATTTAATAAAAATGTTTGTTTTACAAAAATAAAATTGATTTATTGAGATTATTTTTAAAAATGAAATTGAAAACTAATCATTCTTTTGAACTTTGATTTTTGTTTCCAATAAAGTATTAAAATTACTTATTCTATTTTAATAGCAAGCATAAGTGTATGTATATTCAAACATTGATTTTTTTGTAATATTGTAATAGTAAAACTAATATGCCATATTTTCAATACTAACTGAAATTGAATAAATTGTATTAATTCAAAATTTTTCCATTTACAGGTAAAATAATTTGCTACAAAAAATAATTGTTGATTAATTTTTATCTGGCAACTAGTATACATAAAGAAAAATATAAAAATTGAAAAAAATATCAATAATGAAAAAAGTTCTATGTGTTATTAGTTCATTAAATTTTCGATAGTGCTGCCATTGCTCATCTTGATTTTTCAAAATAAATATTTTCATATCCATAGTTTGTTACTTTTGCCCTGTTCAAAAATTATTAATTTGATTGTGCATTTGTGAAATTTCATAGGTTATTGTACAAGAATATAAAAAGTAAGTTAACAATACTATAATTTTTAAAATTATTCATTATTGTATTTTAAAAGTCGTTATTTTTGTCGTGTGGTAATTGATTTAAAAAATATTAATAATTGTGCACTTATGAAAGAACAGATTGTTTTATGAGAATTTAAAAGGTAAGTCAGCAATATTGTAATAATTTTTAATGATATTCAACTTTAATCTTAATATGTACATAATTTGACATAAAAAATTAAATATCTTTAGTATAAATTGTTTTGAAACTAAACAAAAACTTATAAAAAATATTTTATGACAGGTAAATTGAAATTATAATGCTGCATTCTCCAAAGAAATATAAATTAAAAAAATATTGTAAGCTAACAATTGTACTATGTTAAAATATTTATCTTTTTTGGTAAATAATACCTATATGCTTCTTGGAGTTAAATAGGTACAGGTAGATAAAAGAAATGAAACAAGTGTTGTACTGATTTTTTTTATAATGATTTTTTCAAAAACAACAAAAATACAGAATCAATCTAAATAAATTTTCCTATTACATTATTTATGAAACAACCTGATAATCATACTCAAATGATTTAACAACATTCACTGTTCGGACACAAAATCATATTCCATTGCTTTTAGACAATAAAATTATTTTATTTGCAACTGAAAATGACTGAAACATTCTAAGGTCCATTATAAATTTAAAAACTGTTCAAATTGCGTTTGAAGTGTATAATTTCATATTAATTATAACTGAATCACATATTAAAGTTTTGTAATTGTACACAGTACATGTATTCTTGAACTATGAGGCGAGCCTTTCTTCGTCGACTTGCTTTTACTTTTCGACGACTTTTCTCTTTTCCTCGACGAACTCGACGTGTTACTTGCAGTATCGGCAGGCGACGAATTATTAGAGCTCATGTCTAATGATTCTCTGAGAGACTGAGCGTCGCTATCTTCGTTTCCTTCGATATCGATATTGAAATTATCACTTTCCGATCGCAGTTGAGCTTTTCGTTGTTCGTCCGTGTGCTGAGAACAGCGTATTGAGCGTGTACATTTTTTTTTTGTGTGTTCAGAAATGACCCCACATATCTGACTTCTACTTTTCTCCTCGTTGATCAATTCGTACGAAGCACTAGAAGATATATTAGTAGGTTCATTTAAAATAGCTAGATCCATTGAATTATTATCCGAATTCTTCTGGTTTTTACTTTTCATTTTCCTACTCGAGTTCTTATTATCTTTCTTTTTTCGCTTTTTGTCTCCCGTCCAGTCAGAATCCGCTTCGTCATCACTCACTGTCATGTCTCTGTCCTTATTCCTTTGATTCGCTAACCGTGAAGAATTTCTTCCCATTCCCATGCAAGTTTGAAGATGTACTGCGAATTTGGCTGCTGCTATTGTTCTGTTACAATTATTAGGGCAGACGCATTCTAATTTTTTTGTCTGTTGACTGAAGACCTCACCGTCAGGTATATCTATTTCAGTCTCATCCGGATTCAAATTAAGACAACCTCTCTTATAACTTTTATGTACATCAAAAGCAATACCTAATATAATTTCTTCTAACAATTCTTCATATAAACCAGCTGTCGCCTCTTGTAACATTTGTGGATTTTTTACAGTCTCCCTGAATTCCCTTACAGCATCTGTTATTGTTTTATCAATATCGGCTGCAATCATTTTTTCGAACCCGTTTCTGAATATTCTAGACAATACATTAAATTACTTATGACAACAGTTTTGACAGTTTCTTTTTTTTTTGAATCGATAAGGATGAATATGGTTTTATCGATTATTCATAGTCGTTTAAAGTTTCTTACCTTTTATTTATTTAGTGAAAAAATGTAGAATTCCAAATGAAAAAAATAATAATTTCAGTTATTTTCATCACCTTTAATTCCAAATTTCCAAAAAAGTATAGTGCATTATTTCCACGTGCAAACGCCATAAATGGTACATGAAGTGTAAGGTATATATTTTCGTTATTAATTAAAAAAAAATATGGTATATCTTAAATAGTTTATTTTAAAAATAAATTATATCATTTGCTACATTTATTTCTCTGCTCAAAAATATTTAAATAACTTATAAATAGCTTCCAACCAGTCGTACGTCTATAACTAATAGCGGGAGTTTAAATCTTACACTAAACATTTTTTATTTTCAAATAATTTCATTTTTGAAATTAGTGCTATGAAATGAATATATAATTTTAATAGAACAACAATTATTAGTGTATCTTTACAATCGTTTTTGAATTTTTAAACTTATAAAGTAATTATTTGTCTCTTCTTTTAATACATACATTTGTATTAATATATTTTTTAAATTATTTTGTAATTGCTTTCCAAAAAAAATTTTTATCTAATCCCTTAATTTTGAGTCAAGTAATAATTATTTATTAAAATGACTATTGGGTATTTGATTTTAGATTTATTTATATGTACCTATACATATTTTCACATAAAATAGCATCTGAAAATAGTCATAAATTAAAGTGTAGATAATAAAAATAGTTTATTTTCTTAAAAGTATACATATGTTATAAATTTATACAATAGAAACAATAACAATGCTTACAAAAAGGATTATAATTACTACCCAGTACCCTGAAAAAGAAATAAAATTTATTGCTAATACAAATAATAAAGTGAGTATATGTAATTTTACCACATAAACTATATTTTCTGTCAACAATTCTGACTTGTCTTGTTTCATTTATAATTCTTTCATCTGTATGTTCCATATGTTCAGCAAGATCATCAATTATATCTAAACAGAAAGTAAATCTTTTTTAATATTCTTATATTTAAAATAACCTTTTCTATAGTTATTTTTATACCATTTTGTAAATCAACTTCTGATGATATTGTTTCAGCAATATTTATTTGCCTTGATATAATTTTTGATAATTCTTCTAATCCCTTTTCTTGGTCTAGAATTGTGAATAAGTTGAGGGAAAATTGTAAATATATCACCAAATAATTTTTATGATATAGAGAAATTTTACCTCTTAACATTACTTCTTGTTTTTCTCGAAGTTCATTTGATGTGTAATCACTAGTACTCTGCCCAGGATCAGTTCCCCACTCTTGATTTTGTCCACCGCTTGCAGTACTCAATAAATCTTTCCTGTGTGCAAACTGATTCGTTCGAATATTATCATTGAACAACATTTGCATTTGTATGTTTTTGGACTCTAAATATTCTGTTTTCCTCATCCTTCGTTCATATTCTTCAGGTGTGCTGTATATATTTTTTTATTAAGGATTAAACTATTTAAAATAAAACTGTACAAAAAATACATGTAAAAAATATGAGCATTAAGAGATTAGTCACACAAACAAGGATACACTATTTGGTTTTTATATAATTCATCAAGCTTTTGAATTAACTGACTCACTTCAAATCCATATTGTTTCAATCTCAACCGTATTGCAGCTGATACACGATTGTATTGATCAGATAAACTACGCTCTTTGCTACGTAACGAGAACTGTTCCATAATTTCTCGTTGCAATTTATCACACGCATCATATTCTCTCAACCTATATTAATTTTTTTAGTATTTTTTTTTATAAAAATGTAATTAACATCAGTGGACATAATACAAGAACAATTAAGAATGTGTACACTGTATTTTCAAAAAAACTTAAAAAAACAGTAAATAATAAATAAAAGAAATTATACTTAAAACTGTAACATATTAGTTTTTCAATTGCAAATGTTCTATTCGGAAATATATATTTTTTTGGTTATTTTACCATATTATTAAAAACCAGACTAATTGTTGAATACAGTAGTTATACTTGTATATACAGATACATATTCTTAACAATTAGACCTTAAAATTACTGTCTTTGTAATTGTTTATAAATAAAAATATAACAAAAATCGTATATGATTTTTTATTTTTACTTACAAATAAATAATGTATTAATAAATAAATTGGTTAAGATCTATTTGTTTATTTACAACATAAATACGACATAATTTGCTTAAAAATCTAGTAGGTAAGGTAACAATTGAATGAAAATTTTTTTTAAGGAAATATGGAGGCTCTTTTTAGAATCGTGGTTAAAGCATCAGGAAACAGCATGAAAATATTTATATACATATGAATAAAATTTACCAAGGATCAGTATCTGATTCAATGTTTATAAGTGCCATTTTCACATTTACAATATACGTCACTTTTTATGACCACAGACTTCCGTTAGCCAGCAGCACCAGCAGTAAAAAATTTTTTTTCTTCAAATAATCGAAGTTTCTTGTATACACGAAATATTGAATAATTTTCATGAGTACCTGAAAATTATTCAATATTATTAAAGTTACTATTTATGTATTAAACGAATTGATTTTTCAATATTTCCTTGAATAAATGTTAAATGATTTTTTAACATAAGCTTTGTAATGAATTTAAGAAATGATTTTCTTTAATTTTATTGTTTAAGGTTTGTTTTAAGTATGAATTGATTTTTAAACTTTTAAACAACAAAATTGTTTTTATTTTACTATACAAGTGAGTCAAAATGATAAATGTAGATGTAACATTTTTTTGTACATGTTGTTTCAACCTGTAGTTTACTGAATGTAAGAAATAAAAAATAAATATACATATGTATATTTTTAACTTAATCAACTTTTTATTTGTGTGGTTTTCCTGTGCATCTGCACGAATCCTCCAGATAATGTGTGAGTCGGTTTTTTCTACGATTGGGTTTCTATTTGTCTTATCTTCAAGAAGATTTCGAACCCTCACGAGTTCGTTTCTTTAGGCAGATTTTAATTCAAAATCTATCTGAAGAGGACGAAAGTCGAAATCGATCGTATAAGAAATGAACTTACACATGATCTTCAAGATTTATACAGAGGGTTCATCAAACATTTCCATATGTATAGTTTCTTTAATTAATCAATTGATTATAGATTATAGATAACCTGATAAGAAATGTGTTACGTTCATTTATAAAATTGTATGTTCAAAAAGTGGAAATAGTTGTATTGTATTTTAGGAGGGAAAAAACATATAAAACATAAGAAACAGTATATTAAAATTTTAACCCACTGTCTGCAGATATTATTTCTGAAGATAAAATGGCTGTTCATATAAACTGTATAAATTCATTTTATTATAACATACGAAATATATATCAAATGCATTTTCAGAAATCTCATAAAAAACAGTTATAGCGGTATATCATAATTTAAATCAATTTGATATTGAAAGTTTTATTGCAGATGTAATAGATATATTAATTGAATGTAAATAACATGAAATGAAATAATTGTTCGAAAATATTCTGATTATTTTTTCTTTTATTTCAAGTCTATTAATTACATCCGATTCATAAATTATGTAAGAGTGAGGATTAATGAACTTGACTTTCTATATTTACAAAAGTACAAAATCACTTAAGAGCAACAGTCGGTCGTCAATGGATGACATACATATATGTGTATATATATATATATATATATATATATATATATATATATATATATATATATAGGGAGAGAGAGATACTCGAACATTTTAAATTAAAAATAGCAAAAAGTTGACAAAATATTTGTTAGACTTAAAAATAAATATGATTATTAGAGACAGTAAATTAAGTAAATTTAGAAAATATTTTTTTTTCAAAAAAAACACTTTAAAAGTAATTTAGTTTGGTAGACCAGATGTAGTAAATAGAAAGGGTGTGACTTTACAATTCATTCATTCAACATATTCATTGATTAAGTATTGTTACATATTTGTCGCTTTCTCCTCAGACCTTGTTCTATGAAACATATTAAATGTGAAATAATTTAAATATAAAACGATATTGTTGTGTGGACACTGAAAAAACTAACTTGTTTATTTATTAACTTAAAATTTTAAGCATTTTGACAAACATTGGAATTTGGGCTAATAATTGCAGACACTGAAATATTTTCATTATCTACAGGCTGAAAAAGGCTTGAGAAAACATGTTGTCATTTTCTTAAATATGTTATTTGTATCGATTAATTAATAAGTGAATGATTGTATTTTTAAATAATCTTTGACAAAGTTTTGAAAAAGATATAAACCCTATTTTTTTGTAAAATAAACAAATAAATGTTTATTTTGGGAAATTCTAGTCTGATGGCTAATCTTCATTTCTGTGTTGATGGGGGTATCGTAAATTCCTCAATTTCATTTTTTTTTTATTTTATATAATAAAATAATCTGCCCATTATTAAAAATGTACAATATTTATTTCATGTAAGCAATTTAAAATTATAAAATCTGGAGTTACTGGTAGATCTTATCGGATCGCAAGTAACTTTTTTTAACACCTTGGTTTTATTCATGTCTTATTAAAGTTTTAATGCGACAAGTATTTTTTATAGATTATATTTTGTTACAAATAACGAAATGTTTAACGAGTCTATTGATTTTAGAGCAAATCATTTGAATTTGTTTCCAAAATAGTATTAAATGTTAAAATGTGTATGTTTTCTTAACTTCTCATTTGTATTTGGGCAAATGTTTAGTACATTTTGATAGCATAGAAGTCTGTTGTACTGACTGTCAAAGTACAACTATTATCAACATAGATGAAAAATTGGAAAAAATAAATAGATAAATAAATTCTGGCTTGTTACTGAACGAATTAAATTTCGATATTCGTAGTATCCGATCGTTTCTGATGGTTAAATCGTCTAAATTGGATTTAATTAACGATAAATATTTAGTAGCTCAATTGACGGTACGGCTCATGCGCGTTCTAGCGAGCAGAAAATTATAATGGTATGATGACATTTATACATTCCGTTCGCAGTAGTGCAGTTTGTGAAATTTCGTAGTAAAACATTTCTTTTTAAATACAAGATGTTGCGTTACAGTGTGTAGTGAATTCACTTAAACATTTTGTACTTATTTTATGGGTTTGAATATTTTGTCGAAGAAGATTGTTGATTTTAAAAACTGACAAGAGATTTTGCGAGAAGGTAAGAACACAAGTTCCATATGTGTCATGTTTTTTTCGTTACAGTGCGTTGTACATACATTTATATTACTTTTTTTTCATATTGATTTCGTTTGAATTGATACTCTCGATTCTGTGAGATTTTAAATTAATTTATTAAGTGTTTTAGAGATATTTTTTCTTGTGTCATTTATCTCTCTCGCCATTCAAATTATATTCATATCATCTTTGTTACACAAACATTGGAACCTAATTTTTGTGTTTCTGATTGCGGATATTAAGAGGCCTTGGCATTATTCTTGTACACTAACATTTAAGTTTGGTTGTCATGGATATAACAGTGGTGTTGATTCTCTTATTTATAGCTTTATTTTAAAAATATCCCACACGAATAAATCTCAGTTTATACGAGGTTGTTTCGAGTATGTTTTTATTGCCCCATATTGTTTACACTTTTATACAAATTTATAAATAGAATTTCCATTTTTAATTAGAGTATTGGACACAATTGTACGTAAATTTAATTTATATAATTTCTAAAATTATATTATTTTATTTCAGTTCTATTTTTATTGCACTATAATGTTTATGTATTTATATAAATCAGCGAAAAAGTACATATTGTTTCAATCTGTATATTACTGAATATACAAGATAAAAAATTAACTATACATATGTATATTTTTACATAAAAATATCCATAAAATTTGATTTATTTGCTCATTATTCTATGTAAATCTTCTATGCAATTTAACACAATATCATTGAGGACGGGAGGGGCACTTGAATTTAAAGTTAGTAAAATGTATAATATTTTCAAGAAAGTCAATCAAAACAAGTATCAGTGATTGGATTAATAAAGTCTAATTTATAATGACACTATCAATAAAGTAAAACCGAATAATATTTGTATACTCAAACTCTTTTCTCTTCAGCTTGTTGAATATTTGTAATGTCTTAAATGACACTTTCAAGTAATAAACATCTATACACGTGATCGATTTTTCATTAACCCCGAAAGTATTGCGATTCTAGAGTGACATCTGTTTAGAATGCATACTTCTGGCAATTTACTATGTAATAAATTTTATATATATGTATATATATATATATATATATATATATATATATATATATATATATATATATATATATATGTATGTATATATAAACTATTTTAATAAATAGAAATGAAACTTAACTGTTTCTTTAAAATTAAGAATGTTTTGAAGGGTGTGCTGCCCATATGTTTAGCCAAATACTTACATATTGTATGTTAATTCTATGAAAAAATATTTATTATCTACTTATTAATTCATTGCTAGTCGATATATTCTAGATTTTGGAAAAATGTATAAAATATAATAAAAAAAATAATTAATACGCTTAGTGAACACTTTAATTCAGTTTTTCCGTGTCGATAGGGTATCTCAGTTCTTTCAGTTTAATTGAATTGAAATATCTTTTATAAAATGTTATAAAATAATCTTGATTTTTCAATATTTATAATATTTACTTGTTATGTAAGAAACTCAACATTTTAGACTATAATATCTCGAATTACTGGAACTCTTTCGAATTACATATAACTTTAAACATTGTGACTTACAGGTTAAATAACTAAACTTTTATTAGATAGTTACGGTTATCACACATTATCAATAAATATAAAGAAAATGAAAATAATATTTTTTTCTTTCGTTAATATTTTGTATATATATATATATGTATAACGCAGCACTATAAAATAATTGATGTTAATCATATTAATCAAATCTGAATGACAGCTAGAGATTAAGTAATAAAAGTTGATTACTTGTTATTATAGATAATTCATCTTTGGAATTTTTCTTAGCTGTAAATAATAATTAAAATTGTAAATTGTTACAATTGCCGAATGTTTGTATAACATATACACACACACACATGTGTTTGTAGATCTATATATATATATATATATATATATATATATATATATATATATATATATATATATATATATATATATATATATATATATATATAGAGAGAGAGAGAGAGAGAGAGAGAGATTTATGATTACATATTATATGATGTTTGAAGTCAAGATCATTTACTGTATTTTTTTTGTATCAGTTTTATTGAAATGTTTTTCATTTATGTCGATTATATTTTTATTGATTTATGTACATTGAAATGTGTGATGAACATGCTGTATAAAACAAGCTATCATAAATAAAAATTGTCATTATTTCTTTATAAATAGTTCTTACACGTGTCTATTATTAATACTTATAAAATCTATTTATAACCTGTAAGATTTGATATTTTGCAGTATGTAGAGAGAAAAGATTATATATATATATATAATTGTTTTAAATTAAAATATGAATATTTTTAAAAATGTTCGTTCGTATTGAAAACTAAATTGTCTTTTGAATCAATTGTGTAGTACTTTGCGACGAATAACAAGTATAGAAGCATAAATATAAGACAAACATTTTGACCCTGTAGCGATTTACTTTCACAAATGAATCTTTTACTCTTCTATAAACTAAAAAGCTTTTGCTAATAAAAAATGATCAATAATTGATTATTTTAATTACTTATGTGAATTTCGATGGTTATTCCATCATCTTCCGAGCGATAAGGTAAAGAAGAATCTAAATATAAAATCATATTTTTCTATACCTTAACGTCTATTATTATCAATGAACTATTGAATATTTTTAACCAGAAAAAATGTATGACTTAGAGAGTGAAAAATTATTTGTAAATGTGGATTTAGCTACAAAATATAATTGTACAATTGTTGTCTCATGTTATTTTTTGTGTAATTTACGAGAAATTTATATACTGTATTAGACTGGATATAAAACAAGTCCAGTTGTTTTTTCAAAGAAATTAAAAAAATATATTTTTTAAGATCCCGATTATAAGACGACACAGTTTTTCGTAAAGAAAACGATAAAAAAATGTTGATTTACTTTTTAATAAAAAATAATATTTACTAAAATTATACAAATACATACTTAAAACTCGATAGTCTCTTATTTCAAACGTCAACAGTGGCGTGCAAGCCTGAATATTCTAATATAAGATGATATTTATTTTTTAATGAAAGTCTGTGGAAAAAAATCTTGTCTTATATTCGAGCAAATACTGTAAACTAATGACTTTTAATTTGGTATCTACGAAATTATTTATAGTTTAGCGTTTTTTTTTTTTTTTTTGTTTTTCTTTAAAAAAAATTAATTGAAAACTTGACTTGATTCACTTCTGAATTATCCTTTATCTGAAATTAACACATCTGTAAATTTATGTTAAAATTTATTATTGTATTTTTAAGTTTTGAATGTTTCTGAAATGTGTATATCGACCATATTATGAATAAAAATGTTTAAATATTAAGACTAGACCTGAAAATCACAATATTATCAAGTAAGAAAGTAACTAATAAATTAAATTCAAATTACCGTTTATCAAAAGTTAGAAATTTTCTAATATCTTATATATTTTGTAACTTTATATATATATATATATATATATATATATATATATATATAAATATAAATAAAGGTTAAATTGTAAAATTTTATTATAGAACATAATTAAAAAAATCGTTAAAAGTAGGCTTGAATAATAACATATTTTTTATAGTGTTAAAAGATAAAATTAATTACTCTTATACATACTTGTATGTATATATATATAATATACGTGTGAATCTAGGCAATAAAATCTTGGAAAGGTTACATCTCCGAAATAAAAACTTTCATACAGAACAACTTCCTAAATTTTAATATAGCAATTTGTCTAAGTCAAGAGGTACATGGCGTTAGTTTAACGTGTTTTAGCAAACTCGCTAGTGCTCTGATGTGCTCCGGGATACAAATCTAGTTTAATAGGTGCCATGCGAATGAAGCTCCAATGTAATTCCACATAATTCTTAAAACGTGCGTTACTCACACAAGTCATATCACCGTTCGTCTGTTCAAATATGAAACGTGGCCCCAGAACACTTCTAAAACTTGTATTTTTAGAAACAGTGCCAGATATAAATCACGTTATTTTTTTTTATATACCATAACAGGAACGTACCACTGATGGATTTTAATAAGAAAGAAATATTTCATTTATAGAGTATTTGTGGAATTGTTGTTTTTGTAAGAAGAATACAGTTAATATTAATTTAATTTATTGAATGTTATACACTTGAATATGAAATGTTAAAGGTTTAAGATTTGTCAATGTCTGAGAGAATGGTTTTTAACTTTCACTCCGTTCTAAAAAAATCAATAGGAATTAGTGATTGAAACATTTTGTTTATTTGAATATATCGTTTTATTATCAAATGTAATATAAGTTAATATTCGATTTAATCTTCAAGCATTGATCGAAAAAAATGTATCAAAATCTTAATTTGTGCGAAGTTAATTTTGTTAGTATTGATGTATGTTGATTAGATACATTAAAGTATGTGGATTACGTGAAAGGGAAGTTATAATCCTTTTGACAACCTTACTTTAATGACAGTTTCAAACTATCAACATAATTTTATCGGTGAATTAATCTTTTCAGTATATATATATATATATATATATATATATATATATATATATATATATATACACATATATATATATATACACACACACATACACACACACGTTTTAATACTGTTTTATTTTTAGATTGTAATAATGCTTTTGGTGATGTTCTCACATTCGCATATTTTCCAGTATGCAGATGATTTTTAAAATATGTTAATACAGATGTTATATTTAGAGTATTACTGACAAAACAATTTTATTTGTTAAAGATAAATGTGTCTAATAAAGTAACACGTTTTGATTCTTACATATTTTATTTACTGTATATGAATTTTTTTATTTATTTTCAGAAATTTTGTGATTTTTTTTATTTAATATGTTGATTATTACTGAAATATATTAAAACTATTCATGTTTCGATTGTCTTCTCAACATAAATTTGATCAATATTATTTTTTCGTTTTTACTTTTATTAAATTAACAGTACATTCACCACAAAAAAACACTTCGGCTTGTAGATTTGTTCCTTTTGAATAACTCGAGATCAAATCTGTGTATGACAGGTATAAACACCAATTATAGTTTTAAAACAATTTGGTCTAAATATCTAATAATTGAATATTGTCTATTATGATATCTTAATCTTTATTTAATGATATTGTCATCTGTTTTGACTGTTATGTAATATGTGTTGTAATATGCTGCATTTCAGACGCCATCGTGGTTACTACTGTTTTATAAGTGCATGCCAATTTCTTGGACAAGATATATAATAGTGTTTTTAAATATTAAGGTTGATACTTCAAAATCCTAAAACGACCAGCAAATATTTTAATTTAAAACAGTGATAACGTATTCAATTTAAAGGCACAGAATTAATTTTTACAGACACACACACACACACACACACACATATATATATATATATATATATATATATATATATATATATATATATATTTATGTAATGTATGTAATTTTAAATTTCGATTTATAAAAACAATGCGAAATATTTATTATAATATTTTTTCGTCAGAATTCATTATAAGTGAATTTTCAAATATATATAAATATATATATATATATATATATATATATATATATATATATATATATATATATATATGTATAAAATTGTATATATTTATTATCGCAAATTATAAAAGATGTTTAGAGTTTATCAGTTGAATATATTATTTTTTTCATTAAATTACGGACTAGCATGTCTGAATTCAATTTAAATATAAATTCTGTGTATTTTGTATCCTTAGAGAAATAAATAACTTATTCGTACAGAGAATAATATAAAAGAATTTATCATTATTGTGTTCAATATTTTATTCTGAAAGTATATTTATATTTCAAATATGATTTTGAAATAACTATATTGATATTATGTTTTGGGATTAATATTATATATATATATATATATATATATATATATATATATATATATATATATATATATATGTATACTTTTATGTAAATAAAGAAAGAAATGTACATTATCGAAATTTTCAGCGTTTCATGTTCATTGACACAAATTCATTCATACGTTCATAAATTAATTTACATATAATGACTTATTTCTCCATAAATGTCTGTAAAGCGAGATCAAACTGATATTTTCAATGTTTTGCGTGTCTTAACACAGACCTGAATATTCGAAAACTGAGTGTTGTTTCTATCCGGCCAAATGTAAATATAGTACAGAATATAGCAATCGTGAATATCCAATCTTAATGAGGGCTTGACCATACAAAACAGATAAATTTCAAACCTAATCAAATATATATGTCGGCACAATCCCCCAACTAACTGGTATACGTCACGATTTTAATTAATATTTGCTACTGTGTTACATTTTCTATATCGAAATACAATTGTTTTAATTTACTATACGTAACTAGAAATTTATACTCTCATATATGTACACATGTATGTGTAATATTCAAAATTTGTGCTATAAAAAAATCGGATCGTGGGAATTTATTTTCTATGCAATTCAATATTTGAATAAACAGTATTTAAACAGTACAAAACGGGTACTTTATCTACAATTAAATTATTTAAATTTAATTTTTACACATTTCAACGTTACTCCAGTTTATTATTTCATTAAAAGTAATCAACACGTTGATGATTGCTCACAGAAACTAGTTTAAAACTCGACACAGTACGTTGATTGTGACTGGTGGTGACTAAAAAGGTCGAGATGAAAAGAAAAACGTGTTTATATTTATTGTTATAAAACTGAAAAGGATCGTCAGAGTAAAAAAGAATGTAAAAAAAATGTATAAACATTACAAGGCATGTAACAATATACAATTTTACTGTTTAGTTTGTTTTAATTCAACAGATGATTCATATATTTACATACAAACAATACATTTTTATCAATTTGTTTATCTAAATAAATGTATTCTACATTTGTACATATTTAACATAAAATAATACATTGAAATTATTTTTTTATATCACGTATAATTTATTTAATCTAATTTTTTAAAATTTTCTCCGAATTGGTCCAGGAAACATGTTTATAAAATAAGTATTCTATCAATTCTTTTCAATTTTATATAAAACAAGAGTAAATTTCTCATAGTATTGTTCGGTTTTAGAAATAACTAGCTAAAGGGTTTCTAGTGTTACAGGAATATTTAAAATTAACACTTCGCTGCGATTTAGGAGTGTTACGAGAGTCATAAAGCGATGCGGGATAATTAAAGAGAAAATTAAATTGATTTGAATTTTTATGTAATGAAATGAAATCAAAAATGGTAAAATTATTTTCAGTTTTATAAAAAAATTAGATTCCAGGGTATATTAGAATGTAGTTTTGTAAATTTAGTTAAATTTACTTCCACAGATGAATTTTGCACGCACACGACAAATAAATAAAACTTTTTCCGAATAAACATTCGGTAATTACTGATTAAAACGTTACTAAGATTTAGACATAAGGGATAGAAATGCATGTAGGGTAATTAAAATAAAGTAAATTATTTAAAAAATGAAAATGAAGTCGAAATGTTCATACATCTTGGAAATGCTTTCAGTTAGAACAGAGGTTATTAATCTTTTTAGTCTCACACCTCCCCCGAAAGTAAACTTAAAAATTCACACCTCTCTTCCTTTTCAAAAGCAATTAATAATTGATAAATTACGTAATTGACATTGAAATTTTATTTTAACATTCTCAGATACACAGAAATAGTAGAGAAAATTTTATTCTTGAGAAACATCTTTTTGTCTTTTAGCATGATCATGAAGTCGTTTAAAGTCCTCAGTGTCATTTAATGAGGTACTTGTTGCTTCTTCTGATCAATAAAGCCACAAATTCGAGCTACAATCTTAAACAAAGCGAGTTGCATGTCAAGTCTGGAATCCAATTGATATCTTGTCTTTGTTTTATAGAGGACAATCACAACTCCCCACTAACCCCTTTGTACCACCCCAGGGGAGACACACCTAACAGGTTAAGAATCACTGAGTTAGAAGAATAAATTAAGTTCGGAGATTTTTGTATCTCGATGTTTTGAGGATGTTGCAATCGCCATTGAAATGTGCATAAGGAACAATCAAATATGATTAATAATTAATCTTTGGACATTTTTGATTAAAAAGTGTAGTTTGCGGGGGAGTGAAAAAGATATTTGTGGAAGTAAAGTTTCCAGGAACCGAAATATAGACTGTCTTTTGACTTAACTGGACATTCTCATGTTTTCCCAAAACAGTATAAAACTTTCCAGACATCTACGAATACTGTTTTTAAAATTCTGGGTGTCACATTATCTGGAAATCGAAATATGGACTATTTCAAAAAAACAAAGATTATTTTAAGTTATTTAAAATATATAGACAAACAGACTGACATATATTCTTTTTTTTATATGATTTATTTTACTCACTAGGGGACGGTGTGGTACCCAAAATTTTCATTAATATTCTCTTGTTACAGTTCTCACGAAGCTGTGTTTATTCAGTTTTATCTTTGTCTAACCCAGATATGATCCTGCTTATCTCTTAAAAGCCTTATCCAAACAATACAATTGTTAATATTTGAAATATTGACAGTCATATTAATCTTATCAATATATTTCCAGTAAGAAAAATTAATTCTAGTAGATATAAATTTCAAATATTGACTATATACTAAATAATATTAATTCTGTGAAAATCGATTCAAGATTATGTATAAAAATAAACAATTCTTGTATAATATATTTTTTATTCAGACTGGAATTCTTTTTTATCTGTTTTATTCGTTTATAAGGAAAAACTTACCTTACCTAATGTTTTTACCTTGAAACTGGTTTCATTGTTTTAACATATAGAGTAACTTGTTATAAATAAGTTGCGTAAGCATTCTGCTCGGCTGTATTTTTAATTGAATAAAATATAAACGTTATTACAAATATTTCATGTAATAAGAAAAGGAAATACGTGAGAGTTTCAACTTTTATTTTAGATCAATACTGATTTAATTTTGTTTAAAATGCAATCATTTCTTAAAATCATAAATGAAAAGAATAGAAAAGTCACGCAAACATTACTATTTAATTTTTAATCCAGTATAATTTGTTAGATAGATATTGAAAAAAAATTGTAGATAATTCAGTAATTCTAGACCCAATGCTTATGTTGAAAATTGAATATAGACCAGATACCAGATAGGTTTGTGTATTTTTTTTTTGTAAGTTTTTACGGATAATTAATTTTCAATGCCGTGCCAGTAACGAATGTTCGGTATTCTGTGGGTAAGTAACATCAGTTAAACAATGGAGACGCTGACATCATAACTTAAATAATGGAGGTCGTACAGTTCAGATAATTTTAACAAGTTGTACATATCTTTTTTATATGCCACGAATGTATTGTTTTGATCTCGTACAATAGTTTAAAGAATACAAATTGTTCGGTTAAATTTTTAGTATAAGGATTATGGTGTCTTTTTCGTTCAATAAATATAATAATGATATTTATTTTCGATGTTCTGTGAAAATATTCATATAAACTCAACATTTAGTAAATATTTTTAATTCTAAAAAATTAGTCATTTTTTAAAGATCGTAGAGAAAGGTATGCGTAAAATTAATGCATGCAATGTAATCAGTATATAAGTAGAAATTAATCAGAATAATTCAGTTTTTAATAAAATTCTATTTTTATTTTAAAACATTCGAATTTTAATATTTTCACAGATGCCAAAATAGCATGTCATTAGTTTATATGTTAAACTAGCGTAGAATTTAGACAGGGGAAATATGGGCCCACTACCTAGGGTGGAAAATTTTGATGGACAATAAATTTTGATTATCGAGAAATTTTGAAAAGCCGGAAATTTTATTTTCATTCATAATTTCGCTTTTCGGTAGCTCAAATGTGAAACGAAAAATTAAGTCTAAAAGGTTTTGTAAATCACATTTTGTTTATGAAATTTATATATCAGAACTTCATAGTTTTAAATTAAGAGTAGTTGTTTCCATGGAATAGTCCTTCCATGTATGTATCAAAGGTGGAAAATTTTTGCAAATTTTTTATTGGTCATTCAGTTTTTTTCTGTTGAAATATTCTCAGAATTACCAACAGTTACGAATTTCTCTTAATTCATTTGAACAAAATGGGGGGAGGACGTCATTTGATTGTTGACCCAAGGGCTGTAACTAGTATATACCTGACCCCCTGTTTAACACTAAATAACTCATAAAAAACATCATAAAATTTATATTTATGATTTTTACTAAAACCTTTCATATTTAAAATTATTGACTGAATTCACTTTTTTAGATGAATTTTTATTCTCAAAAAAACATTCCATTTTATTGAATAATTAATTATTGATCATTTTTGATTATTGCTTATACGAATTTCGATAGCAATGTTGTCATCATCGGATCACAAAACTATTTATTTAACTCTCTGCGAATGATGCGATTCCCATTGAAATATGCACAAATAACCACTAAAAATGATTAATAATCAATTATTGAATATTTGTGCCCAAAAAAATTTGTTGTTTAGGGATGAGCGAAAAATTTATTTGAACAACTAGTCCGAAGATTCGTTATTTTAATTTTTTGGACATGTTTATCATAATACTAACCGACTTTGAATCTTAAAATGAT
Organism: Acanthacorydalis orientalis; assembly: GCA_034766995.1. NCBI lineage: Eukaryota > Metazoa > Arthropoda > Insecta > Megaloptera > Corydalidae > Acanthacorydalis > Acanthacorydalis orientalis. The sequence continues at coordinate 30,734,408 of CM068315.1, read as the reverse complement.
ATTAGATAAATTTTAGAATTCTACCCCATAAATTTAAGCCGACTTCATTAGTAATTATTGCTTTTGGAGTGTGCTATTTGTGGGAACATTATTTCTAGTACTGTGTAAGACTGATGTATGTAATTTGTACTCATTCAGTCTAAGGAATACTAGACACATTTAACAATATTTCAACAGATGTTTATTTCTAAATATATTATTTTATAGAAAACATGTAACAATTATAGGCATAAATAAAAAGTAGTGAAAAATGTAAAAATGTTCATACTTGCACAAATATCTTTTCTCACCCCACAAACATTTTTTTATAGTCAAATCGTCAATAAATGATTATTAATCATTTTTAATTGTTATCACAATTCTGTTATCCTCAGTACTTTAGCGTTCTCAGAATATTGGCATCACTATAGTTATTGCGAATAAACAACAATCAGAAATGATCAATAATAATTTATTGAACATCTTTGATCATGGAAAATTTGAGAAAGAAAATCATCTGGAAAAGTGAATTTAGCCACAGTAACAAAAATGTATTGTGATTATTTGTATTTATATATATATAGATATAAAAATCATCTGAATTTATTCAACAGGCTAACTATAAAAAAATCACTAACAAATATTACTTTATGTAAATATTATTAAATTTATATTTAGCATTTAGAAGTTTAAATTTGAATTAAAATCGAAATAACTTACAAACAAATATACATCAAAAAAATAAATATCTCAAGTATAAAATTGACAATAACATTATCAGTATTTGAACTTATCTATCTAGGGTGTAGATTTCATTTTCTATGAATATTAATTCAAACACATAAAAATAGGCTTGACTAATTATGTTATGGTATGTGTATATATATATATATATATATATATATATATATATATATATATATATATATATATATATATATATATAGTGAGAGATGCATGCATAGGAAAAAACTAATTGATTATAAATGGAAATTTTCTACAAATTTGTTTCCATGTGTTGACATTGTAAGTAAACGTTTATCATTGAATAATACTTCAATTTAATTTAACATAATTCATTGTAAGTAAACTGCAGTTCATGTTAGTTTGAATTTAATAATACATAAAGATTTTCAATGCCAGTAAAATATTCACATTTTAATATAAATGATTTAATTAGTAATTAGATTTATTTTATTTTTTCTCAGTATATTTTATACTTTTTTCCCTGCTATATAAACTATTTGTTTTTAATCAACAATTTAATTAAAATTATACTTATATATTTTTGTACCTGTGATCCTCGGTAATGCGTTATTCTGATTGTCTTCGACCTTTTGGATTATCTGACTGTTTTTTTATTCCGAATATTGGCACATATGTAATCTTTAGAGTCGTTAATATTTACTTGAGAAGTTACATATTTAGAAACTAGCAAGAAAACGTACACTTAGATTATCCAGAAGTATGAAGACAATCAGGACAACTATTTAATTGATGGAAAATTGATAAGAAAATAGAACATGGTATTTTTTGGTATTTAATTGCATTTAATGATTTAATTGCTAAAAAGTTACTCAATTGATTCACAGAGATAATAATAATAAAGTGTTGTGTTTGTAATACAGTATTAATTATTCAACACCAAATTAATTATGTTGTAATTTTGAATATTAAATATATATTTTTACATGTTTAATTATCGCAATTTCTCGAAAATCTATTTTTTCATTAATAAAGTACAACGTCAATACTACTCAGAAAGTATTAATTAAAAATTCACAAGAATATAACCTAATATACTCGCTAAAAATATTCAGCAGTTATTTTGTTTCATCTCAGTACCACATTTTGAAAACAAATATAGTGCTGTATCTTTCTGACATTTCAATATATTTAAAAAGTAATTTGTAAAAAAATGTCAGCAAAATAAATGTCAAGGTTAAAAAATACAAGATTATTACTGTTACGTTTATTCAACATGCAAAAAGTGTAAACTAAAACGTTTATACGATGATTCAGTTAAAAACAACAAACTTAATTACTGGATTGTCAGTTATTTTTTATTCGGAAAATTTGATATGACTTTTGTCACGTATGCTCATTATGATTTTCATGATTTTGTGACATGTTCTTTGTTAATTAAAAGTTTCCAAAAGGTAATTTAATGATACTGTGTGTTTTTTAACTAACTTTAAATTTTACATTTTTCTCATCAAACATTGGTACTAATTTAGTAACGTCAGGTGTTTTATCGGTATTTTATAGGAAAGGTTTACAGGAAAATATATTTGTATTTCTGTAAATCATCGGTTTGGAATTTTTAAAGTGAAATTATCAATCTGTATTCATGATTTCTTTATTTTTTTATACATGAATTATTTTTCGTATGAATTAATTTACTTTCAGTATTTTAAAAAAATTTAGAATAAAATTATCAGTTTATATTTATCATGTCTTTGCTGTTTACATACACAAGGGAGGTTTGAAGAGTAACTTGGTTTGTGTATTTTCTGAAGAAGAGAGGGGCAGCTTTATATCTTTCCATATAGTTCTGTGCCTTTTAGTAACGCATGTGAAGTTGAAAGTCATCCCGCTATTAATCATTCGTTTGATAGTTGTTTTAACACAAGCGTTTCGTGCGAAACTGCAAAATAGATAGAATCAGAATTGGACATGTGATTCAGTTCCTTTTTTTTGAATGAAACAGTGAATGAAATCCATGAGAGGATATTTCTTACATTTAGTGAATCTGTTCTACGAAATAGTTTAATTTTGGATGAATTAATTTAAACGTAGCAGAACGAGCATCGAAGATGCACTATGCTTATGAGGTCTGAGAACAGCTGTCACGTAAGAGATTATCGATAAAGTCCGCGATATGATTTTGTCTGATCGGCGAGCTATCAGAGGTCATAGGGATCTAAACTAAGCGAACGAATTTCATTTTGCATAATGAATTACATATGAAAAAACTTTCCACTGTTAGGTGTCGCCTTTTCTCACTGTACAGCAAAAACGTGTTCGTACCTGAACATCGACCGACTTCTTGGAACTATTTAAGAAGATTCCAACGGATTTCATGAAGCCTTTTGTGACCATAGATGAAACTGATTAGTCATATCACGCCAGAATCAACAATGCAATCAAAACAGTGGTTTGAATGTGGTGAAACGGCTCCGAAGAAGGCAAAGACGATTCACTCGACTGGAAAGTTGATGGTGTCAGTTTTCTGGGGTACGAAAAGAATTATTTTGATCGACTATCTTCACACAGAAAAAACAGTTACTGGTCCATACAACGTAGCACTTTTGGAAAAACTGAAGGCAGTGATCACGGAAAAACATCCCGGAATGGTCAAGAAAAAAGTATTGTTTTACCATGACAATGCATATCAACTCATTCAAACGTCAGTGAGCAAACATTTATCGAATTGAAGTTTGAAATTGTTCCACTGTATTCGCCTGCTTTGGCTCTCTCGGATTTCCGTCTGTTTCAGAAATTTAAAATTTTCCTGGCTGGAATGAAGAGACGATATATGCCGCGAACGGCTATTTTGAGGACCTCGAGGAAACTCACTTCCGGGAGTGAATAATGAAGCTGGAGAAATGTTGGGGCAGGTACATTGACCTTCGAAGGGATTATGTCGAAAAATATACTACGCCTTGAAACTGAAGTTGTTGTCTCTAATATCAAACGGAGTTGCTTTTCAAACCGCCCTCGTGTATATATATATATATAAATAACACGTTGCAATATAAATGTTAAAATAATTGTATAGTCATAAATGACTTTAAAAAACTGTTTATTGTTTCATTCGGTTACATGTATATGTTCATAATTAACGAGAGAGCGAGTGCAGCGAGCAGGAGGCGAAACCCATTAATATATATATATATATATATATATATATATATATATATATATATATATATATATATATATATATATATATTAACTGAATTTCATACAAGTCAGATATAAATAAGCGTACATGGTTTATTGATTAAAAGTAATATCAATGTCGAATTTATTTGGTGTTATTTTTTCGCAATTACATTAATTAGAATGCATAGTGTAGAATTTGTAATGGTTACTGCAATAAAAAAATAATTACAGGGTCATCGCGCCAATGTCATTCATACATTGTCTCATTTCGATAAAAAAAAATACATGTTTGAACGATTTGCTCTTTCGTCACAAATAAAAATATATAAAAAACGAATTAACAGATAGTACACGACTATTTTGTATACGTTTTGACTTTAATGATATGTAGAAATTTATATTGAATCATACGAAACAAATCTAATGACGCATACATTCTCTGAACTGTTATAGCGAATTTTTTTAACTTCAAGATGTGACTTTCCCTTCCGGTATATTTTTTCATTGCTATCTTTCAGATTCCGTTTTATAGCTTTTCTACGTGTTACTGGTTTTACTTTCCGACAACATTTATTATTAAACACATTTCACTAAAGTACTCGTAGTTTTTCAGCTGTATACGAAGTACTGGACACTAGAAAGAAACCAATATCGACCGGTACAGCATGTTAATAGTATGATTAAAGTTATTTCTTTTATATCCGAAAATGTACAGTCAGTTTTGTAAAGTTTATGTTTTTATATCGTCTATTTTTGTGAAATAGCTTTTATATTAATAGTTTTATTGATAAATATACTTTGATATATGATAGTGTATATGATAGTGTAAAATAGCTTTATCTTTTAATATTTTGAATAAGAAAAAGTCTATAATAACCAATTGTGCCAAATGATGTAAAAAGCATCAAAAAAGATTTTCTTTGATTTTATATTGAGGTAAATAATATATACAAATGTATATATATATATATATACACATATATATATATATCTGTGAAATGTCTTCTGATACGCTGACCTGTAACTTCATCCTTTTTTGGATTATTCAACTTTCTTCCGATATAGTTGTGGTATCTCATTCACTTGCATAAATGAATTACTCTCTCACTCCACAAACTAAAATATTTTTTCTGATTAAAAATGTTCAATAAATGATTATTGATCTTTATTATTATTATTATTATTCACATTTCAATGGTGTTGCCATCACTCGTAATTTTAAGGCACAGAATTTTTTCAGTTTTTTTGTACCATGGCGTTTTGAAAATGACTGCATTGTTGTCAAAATGTGTATATAAATCAAGATTAAAAACATCAATAATCATTTCTTGAACTAGTTTCGATGCGTCTGCCATCTTCAGGTATATTATAGATAAATTCTTTATAAAAGTTATGTAAAATCTGCCTGAAGATGGTACACGTGCTGAAACTAGAAAATGGGAGATTGAAACTCGAATTACCCAAAAGTACGAAATCCGACAAGACAATAAATAAAAGAAATTTGAACAAAGAATATTGTTTAATACGAAGAAATACTTTTGGCATAAATGAGTTCTAATTTCAGTAATGTTTGGGAAAGATTTATAGTTATTCCGTTTGTTGTATGTGAATTTGTAGCTTACGTGCGAGTTTTTCTTCTACGATTGATTTTGATTTTCGTCTTCTTCAGGTAAATCTTGAATAAAAATCGATTTATGAATTAAAACTAATAGTAGAATACATCAACTCTATCATGGTCTATAACTTCTTCGATAATAAGATCTACATATATAGCTACAATACTTTTCGTACATTTTTGAATGTTCAAGAACCACAGAAAATATTATTTTAAAATTATATTTATTAGATAGGTAGAACAATAATTGTAGTTTATGACCTTTAAATTCATATACAGAACTGCAATTATTTTCTTACCGTCCTAATATAAATAATAAAAAATACAAGTATATTGTAGTTCTATTCACCAAAGCAGAATATGCTGAATCTCTATACATACTATACTATTATAGATTATTAACATAAAAGTTGAGGAAAAATGGCAATGAAACCCAATATTGTCTCGGGAGCCGCAGTTTGTCCACACTTGGTCTATAGGATTCTCATAGAATATTGAATAATAGGTATACGGGATGATATCATAAGAAAAATTGATTATACTTGAGTATATATTCGAATATTCGTTCATCAATGTATTTTTTTAATATAAAAACCGGCATTGAATACTGATTTTTTTGTACAAAGTTCAATACGAAAATATATGATAATTTTTCATTTATGAAATATTCGTTACTGTCTGTTAAAAAGGTGTATTATACACAACTAAACAAATCTGTAACATAATGTATTCTGGCACTGCAGCTGAGATTCTGAATTCGCTTTCACAAATAAATTTTTACCCACCCCACAAAACATCAAAATATTTTTCTGATCGAAAATGTTTAATGATTATTCATTAAACGTTTTCAACTAGAAGATTTATTTTCAGTGTGGCGAGTGAAAAATTCATTTTTGAAAATCTGTAGCATGTAAAATTATAGATATTTATAATCGATGATTTATATTTATCAAGTTATAGACTTTTCAATTTTGTACAATACCTACTTTCACATACTTGTATGTAGTACAAAGTCATATTAAAATTAATTAAAATAAAAATTCAACTGCATTTCACAAAATTGTTCTGTAATTTAATTACTATATTGTAATTTGCGTATATATTTATGTTCATGTACCCACATTTGTACCTAAATTTCCTGAAATTTAAAACCACGTACTACTCGAACCTCTTTATACATTTCTTCCGTTTTTAATTTTGGTATTTAAATTGCCTTCAACCTTTAGAGAATTTAAATTATGCGTAGGATTTTAAAAACACTCTTTATTTCTTATTATTGACACGTGTACGACAAAATTTATTCATATAAGGTTTCATAGTAATTTACATATACTTCAGTGTTACAACACTCGTACGAATACTTTTTTACATTTTGATACATTTAAAGAAACACTAGACTATTTTCTGAGTTTATTAGAAATATGTACCAGAAATTCTGTAATTAATTAATGTTTATGAAATTAAATAAATGCTACCGTCAGTAATTAATTTAAATAAGAGTGTATGTATATATATATATATACACATACATTCCTATGTGCGCTTTATATGTATTATAAAAAAATTTTTATAGTATGATGTTTATTTTATTTTATATAAAATTAATTAGTTGTGATGTTTATTTTTATTTGAATTTATGACAAATTATTTTCTTTTTTTGTTCAGTTATATTTGTTAGTCCTGTACACGTTTGTTCCCATTCATGCCACATGTGAGAACAAACTCAGTAGTTCAATAGAATTTTTTTTTTTTAAAATAATTATAAACACATTGTTATCTGAAATATTGTTTTCTACGTTCTGATAAAGAATGTTTATGCTATTAGACTATATTTCAATTCAATATCGGATCGTTCTATAACTTTTTGTGGTTGTAGCACGTTTCATAATGAGTGAAATAAAATAAATTATAATTATGTATTTTTATAGCCGCGTTGCTCTTCATTTATTACCTTGAGTCTTTGTCTTTTTGGATTATCTTAATGTCTGTTTCCTTACTAATTTTCAATTGGATTTTAGAGATTGAGTCTCTAAAATCTACCTGAAAATGACATACGTGCCGAAACTAGTAATCGAGAACAGGCACGAATCCAAAAAGACGAATACATCACTATAATAAAAATAAAAAAATATTTTTAATTAATACTTTTTGTTATTGTTATGTGTGTTTCTATGACTCATTAGTTATGGTTATTCCATTTGAATCATGATTCATATATTGTCTTCTTCTCATTTTTATTATTTTAAAATAAAAGTCAGTTGTTGAATATTTTAATGAACAAACAATTTGTGATGTGTGATATATTTACTTATTTGTATGACCTTTTTTGTGTAATATTAGGAGAATTTATCAGATTTTTAATTCTATCTCGTACATACTTTTTATGCAGTTATTAGATTCATTTTATTAATAATTTGAAATATTTTATATAATTACTATCTTCTACTGCTGTGAAGTATTTCTTGTTCTATTTAATGATACGTTTTGGGGCAGTGAACTTTTTAATGTTTTTTTATATAAGAGAATATCTAAAATAGGTAAAAGTTTTCTTGTATTATTGTTAGTTTTTTTTTTTTGAAAAAAAAAACACATGAACATTTCCTTAATAGTCTGTAATTTTGGATTGCCTGCGCAGTATCTTCACTACTAGTTTTAGCACGTGCTCCATCTTTATGTTCAAGCAAGAGTCAAAAATGATCAATAATCAATTATTGAACTTTGACCAGAAAAAAATTTAATGGTTTTTGAAACAAGTGAAAAATTCTTTTGTCAAAGCGAGTTTAATCTCAATAAAAAATGAAGTCCAGAGTTGATGGTACTTTGATAAAAAAATTGTTGTATTAGAGGTAGTGGCTAATTTATAAAAAATATATATTTTTATGAAAATGAATTAAAAATGTATCGAACAAAATTGAAAGATATTAAATCGGTACAGTGGATAAATTCATTTTCGCATATATTGATTAATATATCAAACAAATACAGATTTTTTAACAGAAAATAAAGAAAATTTTGTCTGGGACATTAATTTGCGAAAGTAGTATTTGTATTAACACTTGAATAAATTATTATATTAAGTGTAAAATTTATTCTATGCCTTCTTTTTATAGAAAATGAATATTTATGAAAAAATGAAACATTTTAATCCTCAAATATTCGCCATTATTTTGTATAACTTTTCTTCGTCTGTCGAGTAACTGATGAATCGTTTATCAAAAAAGACGGAATCTTTGAGTCGATGAAGTCGTTAATGCATTTGCGGACCTCTTCCATTGATTTAGAATTTATTGCATGTTTTATGCGTCACATCACATTCCCCAAAGATGAACAAATCATTTCCGCGACATGGGCACCATTTTTTTCAACTGGATTGCGAAAAGTATGCAATAATGCGTAATATGCGGCTTTTCGGACGCCATTGTGTTTACTACTGTTTTTTAAAGTTTATACCAGCTGTTTAGCTAAAATATATAATGTTTTTAAATGTTAAGATTGGCACTTCAAAATTCTTAAACGACAAGAAAATAATTTAGAACATAGTTATGATTGATTCATTTTAAAGGCACCGAATTAATTTTTACATCTAATATATATTTTGAATTACAAGTAGTTAATTTATTAACTTTAAAGTAATTCCAATTTTTAAATTGTTTATCTACAAATCAAATCGAATAAGAAATAAATCATAAAAAACTGGAACATTTATCCATCTTTACTTTTCTATGAATTGTTTTTTGATTAGATTCATTAGAAAAATAAATTGATTAGATTCATTTGTATATCTGTCGAATGTGTCTTAATTGCAATCAATAGACGTAAACTTAATTACAGCTACAAGAAATACAACGCTCACGACCTTCAATAATTAATTCGCAGAACCCACGTGAGAGTGTTGCGACGATAATAATTAGTACAGATAACAATTTTGTCAGTCCTGCAGAATAAGATACGGAAGTACATGTCTGTCTTACAAAGTTTCGTACTTTAGTCTTTCGTCCTTATACTTTATTCATGCGGAAAAGTCGTTTAAGAAACCCTGGTTCGTATTCCTATACCACAGTCGTTAATATTCCACAGTTTATACTCAACATAAAACTTAGGAGTGCATTACTTTATTTACGTATTTACGCACAGCCCAATGTATGTACACACGCACAAATATATATATATATATATATATATATATATATATATATATATATATATATATATATATATTTATTGTAATACAGAATATCTACATAGAAAGTTTGTTTTGTTTAAAGTTCTGATTTTTATTAGTGATTAAGCTAATTAATACATAAAATATTGTAAGACTGATAATACACAATAGTATTTGTGTTAAATGGGTGTATAAATATATATATATATATATATATATATATATATATATATATATATATATATATATATATATATATATATATATATATATATATATATATATATATATAATGGGAGAGAAGGAGATAGACATGTTTTTTAGAGTAAATGAGATACTGACGTCAATACACTGTATATTAGATAATATAAAAGATTTATGAGATTATAAATATCGATTGATTAAATACAGTTATTAGAACGTATTTGTTTTGAAAGATAAAAATAGGCATGTGCAAATTACAAATAGTATCAAATTTTATGAGAAATAATTAACATATTGTTTGTTTTTATGTAATGTAATAAAAAATACTATAATATTGATAAACAAATCATAAATAAACTTAGTAAATGTTTTAATGAATGCATCAATAAGTAATCAAAGGAAATTATTAATATAGTAAATATTAACTTTCTCTTCCGTTTTTTTATGTATGTCTGTGTTTGCTTACTTGAAAAGAAATTCTTGTTTTTCGTTAACTGTGACGAAAAGAATGTAAATTTATTATTATTTTTATTGGTTATGTTGTATATTATTTATTAAAATGTTTTTATTGAAGTATACTTTACTAGATAATCATTTTTTGTTGTTGTTGAATTTTGTTTAGTTTATTTATTGAAGTAATTGTTCACACGGTTTTTATGTAGTTTAACCTGTTAATTTATTATTGACTATAAAAAGTTTATAAAAATCAGCACTCGAGTTAATAAATATTTTATTTTTTTTTATAATTGTCACCAATTAATATTTAGTTTCGTTTCTTATATCTATGATTTTTAAGTCGAATATTTGATATGTTCTTTCATGTTTAAATATAATAAAAATCGGATAATATTTTCAATAAAAAAGCTTCGATTTTTAAGATCTAAAATATGTAAATAGTTCATTTTATGTTTATCTTACATAATTCATTAGTTAAAAAAGTAAATTCGTAATATCTTTCTAGTTAATTATGAAATTCTACAAGTTTCAGTAAATTTATTATTTTTTTTTAAATCATAGTCGAATAAATGATTGAAATTGAATGTAATGTTTTTTTAATTAAACAACCATTGTTTCAAATTCTTAAAAATTTTAGATATTTAATAGCATTTTCTGAAATAATTGATGGACATATTAAAAAAGAAACTTAATAGGCTTGAGTTCGACTGTTTTCCAAGTCATTTATGTAATGAAGAGTGTATTTTTCTTATATCGCTGATTAATTTTTATATGAGAAAAAAATTCTCGTACTGATAATTTTTAATATAATTCTTTCACTCGTGGTTGTCGATAAATTTAAAAATTTTTCTTTAGTGATGCAACAAATGTTTAAATTTATCTCTGATTAACTGTAGTTCTCGTGTTTATTTTTTAAAAGTCTGTTTGAAACTAAAATGTGTATTTTTTTTTATTTCCTATTAGTATCAATTTTCTGCGATATAGTTTTTGGCACTGTGGTTGAATTCTTTTTTATAAATGTGCATTTTTTAATCCCACACAAACCACAGAAATGTTTTCGAACAAATATAGACATTGATTAAAAATAATACAGCGATAAGGTGTAAAAAAATGTCATTTTCAAAAGTAAATTTTTTTTTGTAATTTACAGTTGTGATAATGATGACATTGCCTTTAAAATGCTTTTAATTGACGAGAGAAATGACCACTAATCAAATATTGAATATTTTTCTTATCTGTTTCTAGACTATTCTTTAGCCATGCAGCTAAAACTTGAATTTGTTCTTTATCTTGTATTATAATTAATTTTTTTAGTTGTTATTTTGCTGTATAGCTAAAATATGTATTTGTATTCTTATTTTAGAATAGCAACAATTTTCCTAACTATTCTTTACCTTAAAGCTAAAATTCGAATTTCTTTCTTCCATTTACTTATTTTTTTGTTGTATTATATATTAATTAAAATTTGGATCTATTTCGATATTTCCAATTTATAGCAATTTTCTTAATTATTCTTTAAAGCATTTGCTTTAAAATTTTGTTTGTAACAACAAATTTATAAACAAATGTTAAAAAATGGCACTGGGTATGTAATTCCACTGAGCTATAACAATTGAAATTTGTTAATTCAATTCTATAAATATGCCATTTTTTACATATAAAAATGTATAAGAGAAATGCAGTTCTTTAAAACAGTAATATCTGTAATCTTAAATGGTATTGTTAATGTTTGTATTTTATTTAAAAATTATGAAAATTTATTCAAAAATTAATTAATATTTAAATTGATTTACTTTCTATTTGGCATATTTTATTTAATTCCTGCCAAGAAAAAATAAATACTTTTTTTAATATTACAAATAATGTAATAATTGTCGAATATTGTTCATTTTATTATGTGTACAAATTAATTCGATGCCTTTTTTTTATAGGAAATGAATGGTGTCGGTAATGGTATGCATTTCAATTCCAAAAATCCCTCATTATTTTGTATAACTTTGTATATCTGTCCAATAATTGACGAATCCTATGTAAAAAAGATGGTGGATTTTTCCACTATTTTAACATTTTTTTTGTATATTTTATGAGTCACAATACACCTTCCCACCCCTCCCCCTTATGGTTGATTCATTTTAAAGACACAGAATTCATTTTTACACCAAATATATTCAAATACTAATTGTTATATGCCACAATTAATTTTCGATAATTTATATGCGTACACATTTCCGAATTTTTATATTAATACCATGCATTTATTAAACACACCATTTCCGTCATTATTTCGCATACATGTAATTTTGCATTCAAATGTAAAATTATTTTTTCGCTAGCTTCAATTTTTTAGAGTATGAAATGTACCTTTCTCTTCAAGTAGATTATATATTGATTTGCAAACTGGAACATGAAATGTATTTATTCAAATGGTTATATATCTGTCTAGTATGCCAGTGTATGTAGTTATTATGTACCAATAAGTTCTGAAAAGTTTTAATAAGTGGAAAATATATCAACATGTGTCAACACGTATCCAGTGAGGAGAGCAAGACGTTGAAATCAATCAAATTTATCGTCGTTTCGTGGGTGCCATTTGTTAATTAGTAGTGTTTTGATGATTTTTTTTATTAATTATTTGATATATTCGTTAGAATTTGTTTGAATATTTCGAATTTTCATAAAATAATCCTGTACATATAATACAATTGTTTTTCTTGTTAAACCGTTTATGCTGTTTTTACGAATAAATTATTTTCCACACAACAAATCACAAAATGTTTTTAATCAAAAATGTTCAATAAATGATTATTGATAATTTTTAATTGTTGCTTACGTGCATTTAGATGCATATACCATCATCTCCAGTGTGTTAAATTGTAAAAAATCTTTTATGTGTGTATCTTGCGATTTTTTTCTGTACGTTGACGCTCTGAAAATAGTGACATCACGATTTATATTCTCTTAAAGAAATCAAAAATGTTGAGTCATTATTCATTGAAGATGTTTCATTAGAAAGTGTTAACTGTATTGGGTTATATACCATACTATGTATAAGTGGTCATAAATTACAACATAGATGGATAGGAATTGGTACTTTTACTGCATCTAATTTTCATTTAAGCTCTTATAGTTTGAAATTTTAGTATAAAATCAAGTATAGGCAAATCTCGTTTTGCGGTATCTCAATTAATACTACCTCGATATAGCTCTCAATGAACGTACACGCTTTAAAGCCTAATAAAATATAGAAAAAAATAATATTTGATTTTTTTTGAAAGTGTTAGGTGTACAAATTAATTCAGTGCTAACTGTTTTATAATTTTTTTGCATATTAAATCCCTTCTACTGCAATTTATTCCCAAGTAATATTCCCCAGGCATATACTTTAATTTTTCTTAGTTTCATAGATCAGTAGATAACATAGAAACTTACACCTTTGTTGCTCAAACAGTCGCTTTTTAGTAAACAGCAATATTTATTTCATAAATTTATGAAATAAATATTACTACATATAACATAAATATTGCTTACATTGAATGCTCTTTGTTATGGATTACATATGTATAATAAAAATAAAAAAGTTATTCTGAAATTCTTTTAGGACGCTCGACAAAAATTGTAGTTCTAGTATTTGAATGGAAAAAGTATGTATTTGAACATAACGCTAATATATAAGGCAACAATATATTACAGAGGAATTATATATTTATCTTTAACTATCTTCCCGTATAGTTAGGTGAATTAATAATCTTGAAGTATCTATTCTCAAAACACTCCGGAAAATGTAGTGTGATGTGAGAGTGGTTGGTGTTTTCAGTTATTAAATGGTGTTTATAATGTTGGTTGGTGCAATTATTAAAGTACTAAATACCTTCCTCAAACATTCTTGAAGAGTGTAGCTTGTAATTGTCTACTTTGTCATAGAAAGCTCATGACGAGCTTGACTCGTCATTTCAGTCAAGGGGTTAATGCGTCATAACGGCATCATTTTTTTCAACTGGAATGCGTAAAGTATACAATTCTTTCTAACGGCATCGTGTTTAGTACTGTTTTGTGAGGTTATGCCAATTGCTTGGCCAAGGTATATAGTGTATTTAAATGTTTAAGTTGGCACTTCGCAACCTGAGTGTTACACGAAACTTGTCTACATTTCACTTGTGGTTATTTAATATGTTGTAATTATACTTCATACAAAATTAGACATTAATAATGCACACACACAATGTTTTCCATTTAGTCTATTTAAGTACACGTAAATGTTATTCAAATAAGAATAGTAAACAAGTACATTATAATAATATAATTATGTTTCTTTCCAGAATGACGAGTACGTTGACCAGCAGCACCGTTGCGGCGGTGTCGGCTGCGTTAAATACAACGCTTAGCGTTGAAACAACGACCCCATCGGTGGTCCCATACGCTCAGGTACCTGCAACAAATATTTTCTTGCAAACGAAACTTTGCCAAGGGATTGCCGGTTTCTTCGTTTGTGCAGCTCTGTTTTTAACATGCCATCAGGTTAGTAGTTCATTATATATTGTATTCATCGATTTTTTTATGAAATATATTATAAATACAAAAATATATTTGTGCTTTTTGATGAACTGTGTTGTTTTTCTTATACATGGAAATTATGAAAGTTTCTTACATTAAAAAAACTGTTTTAAAACTAGTGAAGAAGTAATTTTACTATGGAATTATAACTTAAACGAAATATTTTTACAAGTGTACAATTAATGTTAATACTTCTTTTTTTTTAAAAAAACCATTTGTTTTATCCTAATTTATTTTCATTTTTTGACACAATGCAGGATGAAATTGTTGTATTTAGTAGGATCTTAATTTAATGATGAAAAATGAGTGCTTCGTTGAAGATTAAAATCTTGTTTGTTAATTGAAGAATTTTTGTTTCTGGACAGATCTTCGTATTTTAGAAATAAAAATTTTATATACTGTTTTTCTATGTGAATTCTGTAGGCCACGTACCTGTTTTTTTCCTATTTGTTTCGACTTCCATTATTCTCAGATAAATTTTGAACTTAGAGTTTAAGCTCTGTTTGAGTGCAATGAAAATGGAACCCGGTCGTAGAAGAAACTAGCTCGCACGTGACCTGCAGGATTCGTGTAGAGTAATGAATAGTAGATGCCTAGGAGATCAAAAAATGAAGTGTTTTTTAAAGCAATAGTGAAGATGTGTTTTCTATTTTATTTATTATTTTAACATTTAATACAAATCATTGTCCTTAATGGTATAAAACCCAAGATATGCGAGTCTATTTATTCCCAAATAACATTCAGCAGATGTGTGACTTCCTTTAATATGTTCGAACATTGTTTTGGTTCCCAATGTGGGAAAAATCATTTTTTTTGTTTAATTTTTATTTTTTTTTTGTATATTTATTTTTATTTTGTTATATTTTTTCAAAGTTTTATATATTTCTTTCAATATTCCGAAAGAAAATATGCCTGACATACCATATTTATAGATCTGAAAAGAGATTACGCTCTTTGTCAGTAAGTTGAATAGAAATTAATTTAAAATTTCTTTCACATGACTAGTCGAACTAAAATAAATATTAATCAAAGAGTACATAACATATTTAACAACTTACAAATAAATATTAATCTATTTATCACTTTTAAATAAATAATTTTGTAACCGGTGATAAGTTTGTCGTTTATTTTGATTTCAGCATATTTTAAATATTGAACTATCTAAATATTCATGTTATTACAGGAAAATTTTATCAATTTTAATACATGTCACATAGTAATGTATGATTTGGTTTTGTATTTACGTTGTTACTGTATTATAGATTAATAAATAAATAGAAAAGAGGAATATTTGTCATGTACCGCTTTTAAAATTCTGATCTTTGTAGAAAATTGTGGAATCATTAAACAATGAATATTTAATAAAAAGTAGTCGATGAAGACTGGGAGAATTGATGTTTGAGGAAGAAAATTTTAAGTCGCTCTAACAAAAATTATAAATATTAGGCTGGTAAAAAATAATTGCAGTTTATAACCTTCAAATTCATAACAAAATCCGCAACTATTTTCCTACCGGCCTAATATATGACATATTAATATGTCAGGAATAATATAATTAAAATTATAATTATTTTTATACCAGCTTCCGTTTATAGTGGTCTTCGTTCTTTTCAATTACTTGAGTTTCTGTTTTATACTACTAGTTTCTATACGTGTGGAATATTTAGGTAGATTTGAAATAACTAGTTATTTAAAATCCTGAAAATGATACATGCCGAAACTAATAGCGGAAAATAGAAGCTGAAGTCATTTAAAAGGATGAAGACTATCGGGACAAAAATATAATTATTTAAGTCTAAAGACGTGTGAAGTGCAATAATATTATCTTTTTTTTAAATAAGTAGTTTTCAAGCATCTATAACTAATTTGTATTCACATATTGATTTCTTACAAATTCAAAGATTTAGGGTGTTCGATGCCCAGCGATTTTGTACGAACTCGTAAGAGGTCAAATTTTATGTGCAAATTACACAAATTTATAATTCTTTGATATAAAATTAATAAATTATATTTTATCAATAACAAATTCTTACCTAATATATTACTAATTCGTTGTATTTTTTTTAAGTATATTAGGTTTACAACTTAATCTGTTGCATTTTTTTTATAAAAAAAACGAATTTTTACGAATAAATGAAATATATTTCTATCCTCAAAATATGCTCCAGTATTTTGTATAACTTTGCACCATCTCTCGGGTAACTGACGAATCCCTTGTCGAAAAAAAGATGGCAGCTTTGAGTTAATGAAGCCGTAATGCATTTTCGGACCTCTTCTACTGTTTTACCATTTTTTGCATGTTTTATGCGTTATAAAACCTCCAAAAACAAAACAAATCATTTCTGTGGCTTCGGCAGCATATTTTCCAACTGAAATATGAAAAGAGTTCAATGTCTAATATGATGCTTTTCGGACACCGTCTATTATTTTGTGAGATTCTACCAACTGCTTGGACAAGATATATAGTGTTTTTAAATGTTAAGGTTGGCAGTTGAAAATCCTAAAACGACGAGAAAATATTTTAGTTTAAAACAGAATTATGATTGATTCAATTTAAACGCACTGAATTAATTTTTACACCTAATATTTTATTAACAGAATATATTTGTAAGAATTCTGAAACTGCGACCTACAAGTTAAATTCTGTTTTATATAATGTATTCATGAATACAAATTAAATTTTGTATGTTACATTATAGGGGTTTGCAAGTATATGACCATTAATAGTCGCTCATCATTTAGCAGATCTCTCCCTTTCTCTGTCTATATATATATATATATATATATATATATATATATATATATATAACGTCACTGAAAAAATATACCCTTCTTATTACATTACACGAAATTAATACCCTAAATCTGAACTACTAGACATGTCAAATTACTTGCTGGTTCATTTCATATGCACCCTTTTTATAAACAGTCTGTAGTTAACTGACGTTTAACTCAATATCACATTTTAACAATCTCTTAATGATCACAATAACCACAAATATTTATTAAATATTTTTTGGTACAAAATCTATTAATTTGTGAACTGAAAAATTAGTAATTTTATATTGAAACAAGTGTACAATTTATATTACCATTTATCACTGCTCCAGGTTTTTTGAAATTAATCACAAATATTTTAATGTGTCTATAATTGATATTAAATGAAAACATGTACTGTTATATTAAATACAAATTAATTTAATTGAATGATCACACGGTACTGAACAGTCAGTCGTAATGATCTAGTTAATGGAATGATTATCAGACCTACTTTTTTGCTACAATTTTTACATTGAAATAGATCTCTGTTCTGCTTCAAATAGATTAAAAAATTCAGATATTTAAATTACATTTCATAATTATATGTTTTAATAATCTGGAAACAGTGTTCAGGTGTAGGAATATATATTAGAGTTTAAAAATTGATTCAATTTTTAAAATTAGTTATTCATTTAACACGTTCCGTGCTGCGTGTACCAGTTTCGTAAACCTCATTTCCAGGCCAAGATATATTATTGTCATTGATAGATAAAGTTAAGAAAACAATTGTTGGTATGAATATGAATAGTTATTTGTTTGGTATATAGTGGATTTCATAGTTTCAATATTTACTTTACTAATAGATAAATTTCCAGCCTACAAAAAATTGAAAATATATAATTGTTACATATTCACCAAACTCTATATCGTATACTGGTTATAACACTTGTTCAAAAACGGCTTGGCACGGAAAGTGTTAAATAAGTTAAGAATGTAATAAATTCAAATTACAAGGGTCGATATAACTTAACATCGATATAACTAGTGATGTTAGGGGAGATAATAGGGTTTTTAATTCTAGATTGATCTTACGAATATTATTGCCATCAATCAGCATGACGGTAGACACAAGATTTTCATTAGTCAGATTTATATTCTATTTTTACTTACAAATAACAAAACGGTGTTTTTCTTACCGTTAATACTTAATAAAATTAACTTTACCAATGAAAATTGATATTCAATTAAACTAACATTCTTTAAAAAGATTAATTTCAGTTTGATCGGAGATTCTGTGAACCGAAATCATAGAAAATATAACTGCAATTAGCAGTCTTATGTGTGTATTTGTTTGGTTATATCAAGCAGACAAATTTAATGAATTTAATTTCTATTCACAATTATTTAAAAATCACTTACAAATAGATCTCAAACATGCAGGATCACATCCTCTTTAAGATGATAAAACATCTAATAGAATATTCGTCTCTTTGTCGTTATACATGTATATTTTTTACGATGTCAACATAAAATGTAATTTTTATGATGAATTTAAATTTACAGTGATAATAAAAGTTATGATCCGCGTTATATTGTTTATATATTAATGCGTAGGAAAGAATTCAAAGTATCTACTTATCCGATAAATTAATAAATCACGAGTTTGAATAAAAATACGTGTCTTTTTCGTTAAGAAAAAGATTCTTTTAAATTGCCTTATTCATTTATAAAGTAATTCTAATTAAAGAATAAATCAGATATGCAATTTATAGTCTACCACAAAGTATTTTATTACATATTTACTTTCAAACACAACATTTTTATTAAAGAGTAATTACATTCTCTCAAAACATATTATAAACGAACTGAAAATTCGTTAAATTTAAAGATGCCAGTCTGGCGTAGTTACTATTTTCTAGGTCAAATGAAATGAGAGTGAGAAAAGTGAAGTACTTGTATAAACATAAATAACGTAGACCGTTCTAGCCGCGTATAATACTTGGAATATTTAATATTTTCATATTGTACTGGTTTTGTAGAATCGTAAGGAAGTTTGAGATAGACATGTTTGTGTGATTTACGTCATTGGGATTTACTTTTTATAGAATAAATGTCGATAACTTTTTTTTTAAATTTAATATTATAATTAATAAAATTAATTATTATTAATAAATATTAATATGTATATATTAAAAAAATAATTATATACTTTATTTTTTAGATTATTTTAATTGTATATATATATATATATATATTATATATATATATATATACGAGTATATATATATATATATATATATATATATATATATATATATATATATATATATACTTTTATCGTAAATCGGTCGTATAAGACAATTTTAAGTTGAACACCTCTTTCACACATATTATAATACAATTTTTTGTCCAAAATCGAAATTAGGGGAATTACATTTTTTGATTTAAAATTTCAAAAATGAAATTCGGAGAATCACCTTGTTGACATACTGTGTATTAAAACGCCGTGCACAGGTTGTATCTAGAAGGCTATGGCTATGTATTTTATTCTTAAATTTTTTTATTTAAAATTGTTAAATGAATTTGTTATATATCAAAGTTCAAGTTCGTTTTTTTTAAAAAATAAAGAATTTAATTTCTGTATAAGCACAGTAAATTCTTCGTGTTATTTTAAAGTTCTTGTTTTTGGATTGGTACTATAAGACGAAGACGTTACTGAACCGAACACATTGGAACTTGTTATATATTATAAGGAGGGTCCAACGATGAAATTACAGTGGAAATTCCGACTCTTTCCTCTAGATGGGGCTCTGTAGCAGCATTCTGTGTACTTTTTGATCACTCCTTGTATATGAATTTGTTAAACATCTGTAGAAATCAAAATAAAACTCATGATTGTAATGACACATGACTAGTAGTTATATCTGTTGAATAGTTATGTTATTTACAATTTAACAAAGTATAAACCCATGTTGAATTGTAAAGAGAAAAGAAATAAAAATAGTGTATATAAAAGTCATCTTTCTAGATTGAAATCCATATAAACGTTCTAGTTTTTCAATAAAGTCTTTATGAATAATTATACATTAAAAATAATAAGAAAAGTGTAATAATTGACACTTTTTGAGAATCAGATCAAAAGTACTTGGTTAAACAATGATTCCTAGGTATAAAGCTTGAGAAATAATTAAAAACTGTATATATATATATATGATTCATTGCATACATTTCTTATAAATCAATACTAACTGACTGAACCGAACAAATTGAAACTTGTTGTAAGGAAAATTCAACAATTAAATTATAGTATGAAAATTTTGTCTCTTTCCACTAGGTGGCGCTCTGTGGTGCTATTCACTGTACATTTTGATCACTTCTCGTATTTTCCAAATATTCTTCACCTTCATTTACACATTTTACTAATAAATTACGAGATGTTTTGAAGAATACCTTGATATTAAAAAGTAAATGCTAATTTTTAAAATTTAGTACCCTAAAATATTTCTTTTCATGAAATAATTAGGCATTTAGTTCAACGTTGATTTTTAATTTAATGTCACTTCATACATACGATGAGTTCTGAATTAAAATGTATAATATTTACAGCATTGAATGACATCACACATATTTCTATCATTATTATTTTTATCTGAATCACAACTTACCAATATTTCTGATAATCTAAAACCGAACCACTATATATTGCCTACTATACTTGTGAAGTATGTGTGTATTGTACGTTCTTTGTTGTATTGTTTTAAATAAAAGATTAATAAAGATGTACGTATTGCGTCGAAGATAACGTTTTGGATTATTTATGTGCTACGGACGTCAAGTTCGCATTTGTCCACAGTACAAGTCTGTGATACGGTAATCAGATCATGAATTATTAAATTATCAATAAAATTTTGGTGGTTTCTTGCCATCGACAGGATTTTTATGTTTTAGTACGTTTGCATTATTAACGCGCGTTTGACGATATATGCGTTAACACAATAGAAGTAAGAAATGAGGAGTTACAATGTTTATTTTCCCGTTTTTTCATTCAGGACTTTTATGTCTCGAGTAAATAAACACATTGGAAATTAATAGAATAATATATTTACAAGTGTTGACAATCTATTAAAAATTAATATCTTTTTAAAATTTTTCTAATTCCAGTGCCTCTTATTCACAAATTCTAGACACTTTTCAATATAAGCGAATATGAATAATAACGGATATAAAATTTGTATTTATTTTTTTTACATAAAAATGCTATATTTATTATTTAAGAAATTATAAGTATTCATAGTTCACATTAGAGCATTTGACGCACGGTATATTCAAAATAAAGTAATGTATTGTAGAAAGTGTACAATGATGTTTCTTTATTTAAAAAAAGAGAAGTGATAATAGATATAGGTATCAGTCTTTGAGATAGTGGGTGTTTATCATTGAATAGAGATGATAATGAAACGATTCTGTGTTAAGAAATACAAATAATTAAATTACTCTTGCGGTACTTGTAAATAATAAGATTTTTTATAAGAAATAATTCATATACATGGCCTTTCTGTAATGATTTTTATGTCTTCATTAGCGAAAAAAATATTTAACTATTAGGTGTACACATTAATTCGGTGCTTTTTAGAGAAAATGAATGTTTACGGAAAAATAGAATACATTTCAATCCTCAAAATGTACATCCTCCCTAATTTTGTCTAACTTTGCTCCATCTGTCGGATAAGTGACATATCCCATCCCTCGGCGAAAAAAAGATGGCGGCTTTGACCCGATGAAGTCGTAATGCGTTTTCGGACCTCTTCCACTGTTTTTTGCATGTTATATACGTCACATCACCTTTCCCTAAAGCTGAGTAAATCATTCCCATGACTTCACTGGGATTTTTTTCAATTGGAATGCAAAAAGAACGCAATGCCTAATCTGCTACTTTTCGTTGTCGCACTGTTTTGTGAGGCTATTTCAATAGCTTGGCAGTGGCGCTTTATTCTATGGGGAAAAAGAGCAATTGCCTGAGGGGGAATGCCAACAGAGGGGGAGGCAAATCAATCTTTTATAAAATCATTATTGTAGTACAGCACTGTACATGGGGCCCCCTAATTCAAATTTTCCTGGACCCCATGAAGTTATAACGTGCTACTGTTGCTTGGCTAAGATATATAGTGCTTTTAAATGTTAAGGTTGACACTCGAAAATCCTAAAACAACAAGAAAATAAATTAATTTAAAACAGTTATGATTCATTCAATTTAAAAATACATTGTTAATTTTTACACTAAATATACACTAAGGTCATTCGCCCCCTGCTCACTGAGCTCACCAACACCCTACCTAGCTCGCTGCACTCGCCCAGTTGTCGATTAAAAGCATATACATGTAACCGAATGAAATAATAAACATATTTTTAAAAACACATTTACGTCTATATAATTATTATTACAGATATATCGCAACGTAGTTGTTTCATACATACGTGTGTATATATATATATATTTATGTTAGTATATTTATATAATCATTATCGCAGATATATCGCAACGTGTTATTTTTGTCTATATGTTAAAATGTCTATATAACATTCTTGCAGTTAAATTGTTTTTGCAACATAGTTGTTTTGTAAAATTTTTAGTGGATAATTTTGATTTTATGTACAAAGAGAGATGAGAAAAATCAGAATATGATTTCATATTTTTTAGTTTTAATTGTAAATAACTTCTAGTAAAGTTCCATTGTATATTTGATATAAGCACATATTTAAGCTATTGAAATTTTGAAGCCATTGACGTTTTTGAAGAACTTATTAGAGTGGAGATTAAATATTCAAACCTCTGATTATACAAGAATTTTGGATCAGAGATGAATTATAAGAGTTCCACCACATACTCGAGAATAGAGCAAAATCATTAATTTGAAACCACTCCAACTTGAACATTTTTGACCTGATTTTTTTATAGTTTATAGGATAAAAAAGGCTAAGGTTAAGGCCAAATTGCCATTTTTATAAGATTTTCTTCATTAGTACAACATCCTTATATATTTTGTTCTTAACTTATATTTTCTGAATTAAAAAAAAAGAATAAGACTGCGCGTATAAAATGAACCATAATTTACAAAAATTAATGTAAAAAAAAATAATTTTTAGAAAAAAATATTATTGACACACAAGAACATCAATTTTTCATTTGGATACGTTTTGAACCCAGTCATTAGTTCAAATAGAAAATAACGAAAGTATAAGTCTTTAACATCATTTATAACTTAGTTTATTTAGAAAATCATATCGTTAGAAAATATAAATAAAAATAAGTTATTACAATTATCTTATTAGACAAAGAACATGTTAATTTATATTACAAATATGTAGGTAAAGTTCTGTATGTGAAATTATTAGTGTTTTAAAAATAGCTAATTATATATTTTATCGTAAGGCTTCTTTTAAATATGTATGCATTATACAGTATTTAGATTCATATATATATATATATATATATATATATATATATATATATATATATATATATATATATATATATATATATATAATATTACCAATATATTTTTTGTTTGTGTATTATGATTCTTTTATCGTTTTAATGACATTTGCTGAAGGAAGGGGAAGACAAAAAACTACATGGTCAGTTCAAGGTGATATACGTAGAATACATAATTGCAAAGTTAAAAGCAAGACAACTGTATATGAAAAACACGTATTGTAAAAGAACTACTCCATTGTATATTTTTTAAAGTAACAGAGTAGTGTGAGATTTCTTCAACAATAAAAGAAGGTCGAACTAGCTACCAAAAATAGTATTTGTTTTTCTTCTATCATTATTATTAATAACTAAGAACGAATCTTTTTTTTACGTAAAACATTTGATTTTTGTAGATTTTTAATATTTAATACGTAGACTTATTTTAAAGAAAACACGTTTATTGATTTTAATACTGAAAATATTTTATGCTGAGAAGCAATCTTATTCAAATCTTGTAACTAACTGTTATCTTCGTCCGCGTCACGTCGACATATCCGCAATTTATTTTTTGTATATGAAATGTTTAAATGTATTGATTTGTTCACAATTAAATAAGTGGAGCAGTATAAAGATTTTAACAACAGGAAGATCTAAAATGATTAAATATGATGTTCAGTGTATTTTTTTTTGTACGAAAACCCAATATTACCCATGGTGTACTTCGTTTCATTACTTTAAGTAATCAAAGAAATATTTTTTTAAATATGAATTTAGCCATCGATAAAAGAGCCAATGTCAAAATGTCTATTAAATTGCCTAGGTTCAATGAATAATTGAAATATAGTTTAGAAATATGCCAATACAATTTGATTATGTAATAGAAAGTTTATATAATAGAATCTACGTCACGTGACATCATTTTAGCTCATTGTGTACAAAGTTGTAAAAACAATTCACATGTAACAAACATTTCATTCCGGTTATAAGATATTATTTTTTAACTAGTATGTAACCCGTCAAAATTAACGGAAAAATAGAAAGAAACATAGAAAGAACAAACTGTTTATTGGTTTTTACAACATAGGATAATAACAAAATAGATACTCGTCACTTTGTCCTGTGGACAAACTGACGAGAAATATGGGTTTTTATTATATAGATAGACAAAGCATTTGTAGAATCAATATGATTTTATATTGACAAATCTTGATTCTAATAGTTAGTCAATCAATTAAATAAACCATTGAGTATCTGGTAAAAAAAGCATGAAAATTTATTTTCCTTTATATAAAAAAATATTATGAAGAATAAACTTGATTTCATCTCCATTGTCTTTCGATCTCAATCATTCTTGAGCGTTTTTTCTTCATATTGGCTATTTGGATTAAAAATGAATATTTACGGAAAAAGTGGAATACAATTCTATCTTCAAAATATACCTCATTATTTTCTATAACTTTGCTTCGTCTGTCTGGTAACTGACGAATCTTTTTTCAAGAAAGATGGCATATTTTTGAGTCGAAGAAGTCGTAGTGCGTTTTCGAACCTCTTCCACTGTTTTAGCATTTTTTGTATGCATGCATCACACCGCCTTCCTTCAAAGCTGAATAAATTATTCTCGTGTCTTCGACAGTTTTTTTTATCAATTGGAATGTGAAAAGTATACTACATAATATTCTGATTTTCGGATGTCGTCATGTTCACTACTGTTTTGTGAGGTTATGCCAATTGCTTGGCCAAGATATGTAGTATTTTCAAATGTTAAGTTTGGCATTTCAAAATCGTAAAACGACGAGATAATATTTTAATTTAAAACAGAGTTATGATTGATCGAATTTAAAGGCACCGGATTAATTTTTACACCTAATAAAACAAAGTCTAGTTCTACAAAAAAAATTATGTTTTATGTATGTTTCCATGTACTAGATTCGACATGTGTGTCGATTTTAGGCAGATTTTAGTTAATTTGATTATCCAAAATCTACTTAAAGATGGCACATGTGCCGAAACTAGTAGAAAGTGGAAACTCAAATGTTCCAAAAAAATGAAAATCAACCAGACATTGAATCGACAGGATCATAATTACGATTTTAATTATAGATGTGTTTAAAATAATTATTGTTAAATATTATATAATAATTGTTCTATTTTTTTCTTCCAGTTCAGAGACGTTTCAAGAGAATAAATTCTGTACAATTTTTACATCCTGTTTTATTGTTTTCAGTTATATGTATATATATATATATTTATAAATATATATATATATATATATATATATATATATATATATATATATATATATATATGTATATATATATATGTGTGTGTGTGTGTATGTATTTATTAATTAAATAAAAAAATATATACTACTTTGTATAGATGTGTATAAAACTATATTTTTTTGGAATGTCGATTTGAATTCTACAGGGAAACGTGATTGATTTTTTTCCATTTTATTTCGTCCAATTGTACTGTAATAAATTATTTATGCTACGTGAATGTACGGTTAATATTTGTGTTATTGTTGCAGATTTACCAACATTTGAGATGGTACACAAATCCAACAGAACAGCGTTGGATTGTCCGTATATTATTTATTGTTCCCATTTACGCTAGTTATTCGTGGGTTAGCCTGCTATTTTTCAATTCTGAAAGTTATTACGTATACTTCTTTACAGTTAGAGACTGCTATGAAGGTAAATACTTATAAATAATCTGTAAATAAATAAATATTGTTCTAGATGTAATAAATATGTTGTTTTCGTTTATTAATTTTAAATGGCCATACTATTGAAATGGAAATATTTAATTGTATTTCTGATCCGCGTTTGAAACAATTTTACATTTTTTTATTAAAGGTTATGCTCACGTTTGTAATATTTTGTTCCTTTTTAAATTTTTAAAATATTTACTTTATTGAGGTCGTTTTTATTAATGTATTTATTAATAGATATTTAAATATTTTCACTAATTTTTAAGATGTTTTTTTAGGGCAGAGACATAAATTTCCGATTATACGTACAACATTTAGAATGTAATTTGGCATTGCGACGAAATTGAGTTTCACAAATGAACCTTTCACTCCTCCACAAATCATAAAAATGTTTCGGAACAAAAATATCTGATAATTGATTAATGATCGTTTTTCAAAAATCTAAGGAATAAAACAATTTGTAATCAGATGTTTTGGTACCTTAGTTTTTTGGTAATGAAGGCATTGCTATCGAAATGTTATAAGCAATAATCCGGAATGATCAATAATCATTCATTGAACATTTTTGATGAGAAATAAATTTATTATTTGCAGTGGAATGAGGTTTATGGAAGTTATATATGTTTATTATTTATACAGAAATTAAATATTAACCTTTTTTAAAATATTTATTGATCCCATATTTTATGTGGGTGTCTCAAAATTTCAATATGACCAAAATTGTTGTCTTTACACTAAATGAGTTTATTTTTAATCAGTGTATATTTTTTTATCAGTATATATATATATTTTGTCTGCAGCATTTGTAATATACAACTTCTTAAGCTTATGTTATGAATATCTTGGCGGTGAAGGAAACATCATGAGTGAAATTCGTGGTAAACCAATAAAGTAAGTATATAAAATCGTGTTTTTTATAAGATACACAATTTAAATTCTTCATTAATATTTTTTCCAGATCGAATTGTTTATATGGAACATGCTGTTTAACAGGAAAAACATATACAATAGGCTTCCTTCGATTTTGTAAACAGGCAACATTACAGTTCTGCCTCGTGAAGCCTGTAATGGCTTTTATTATCATATTTTTACAAGCATTTGGCCATTATAGAGATGGTGACTGGAGGTAAATAAAGAGAATTATCTCAAAAGATGAAATATGTGTTATTGCTGTTTTCTATATATTAACAAAATATTTCTTGTACGTTTTAGCTTGAACAGCGGTTACATTTACACAACTATAATCTATAACATATCTGTATCACTTGCCCTTTATGGATTATTTTTATTCTATTTTGCTACTCGGGATTTATTGACTCCGTTCGAACCTGTTCTCAAATTTTGCACCGTTAAATCTGTCATCTTTTTATCGTTTTGGCAAGGTAGGTAAACTTTTTATTTGTTTTATGTCGATAAGAATATTTAGATTTGTCTAGAATGAATGTATAATTTATCGTTGGTTGATTTACAGGTGTCGGTCTAGCTGTTTTAGAAAAAGGTGGTGTCATTTCACCTATTATAGATATAAATGGAACAGCTACTTCAGCTGGTACTGTGTCTGCAGGGTACCAAAACTTTTTGATTTGTCTTGAAATGTTCTGTGCTGCAGTCGCACTTCGCTATGCTTTCCCGTATCAGGTTTATGCTCATGGTTGTATTACAGATTCTCATGGTAGATCTGTCACAATGCAGTCGATTAGTAGCAGTTTAAAGGTATTTTTGATTAATTCATCATTTCTAATCATTTCGATGTATTAAATTTTATGTGTATATTTCTTTATTAGGAAACTATGAATCCGAAAGATATTATGACAGATGCAATACACAATTTCCATCCACAATACCAACAGTATACACAGTATAGCTCAGGTAAATCATTTACATATTTAAATAACTTAAATTCTACTTTAAATTCATACTTAAATACGATAATTAACTAATTTTTAAATGTAGGTATCCTTTTGGTTCTTGAAAGTTTTTTGAAAATGTGATTTTATTTTAAATAAAATGTCTGTACTTTATGTGCATAGATGCGTATTTGCATTTATGCATGTTATATAATTTTGATTAAAAAAACACGTTAAATTTTCCTTAATCAAGGGTTATCTATCATTGAAAAGATTGATCATTGATTCAAAATAGAGTTCTAGATACTAATCATTAATTTTAAAGCATGAATAAAATTCATATACTAAATGGTAAACTCTTCTTTTTGCTGTTGTATAAAACATTCAAGAATATATATATGTATGTTGGTATCAAATTTGATATTTTATATATAATTACAAGTATTGAAATACTTGTATTTCAGTTCTCTGCATTTTCTTTTTCAGTTTATTTGCACAGTATTATAAATTAATTTTATAGGAAACACTTAGCTTTCTGAAGTAAATTGTAGATTTTGATGAGACACCAGTATTGACTAAAAATGTTTTGCAAGAAGTGAAAGTTTCAAGAAATCCTATTGCTAAAAATCAGTAGTAATTAGCTACAATAATTAGTATCTTATCCAAATAAAAGTAATTTACAAATATCGATCTTTGTTTAATTGTTGTAATTTGCTTAGAAATTTTCTTAGTCATTATGGAAATAGATGAAATCCAATTTGAAAATCTTGAATTTTATAAAAAAAATTGCACATTTTAATTTGATTTTAATGTTTTTGCCTGTTGTGTGTCGTTCTACATGTTGTCCTTCAACATATTTATCCTTTTTTATGTCTATAAAATATATTTATTTGCATTATAGTTGTCGTTTTTTTAAACGCTTTTATATTTGTTTTAACCTTGTTTAATGCTTAAGCATCTACTATTCTTTTAACAGTGATTTCGAGAATAATAAATTGATTGGAAATATTAAAAAAAGGTTTTATTTTAATGCTATTGATTTTAGTTGCTGTTTTCCCCAACCTCCTAACAATTAACAATTTATTCCAATACGAATTTAATAAAGTAATATTTTGAAATTCAATTTGTTTTTATTATAAATGTGTGTGTGATTTTTTTAACCATGTTCATACTGTTTGATCCAATTTCATCAATTTTTTATTTTGTTAAATTTAAGTAAAAGTTAAAAAGTAAAATTGTGTTTTATTATGAATTGTAATGAAGATTTTTTAGAATATTATTTTTTGATTGATGTATGCAATTGTGTAATTTGTTTTTTCTGTGAAGTATAGTCGATTTTTTCAGAAGAAAATGAGTTCTTCTTGATGTTTTTTTTTATAGTCGAAGCAAAAAGAAGTTACAAAAAGTATTCCAGATTGTTTTTAATATAATTTGCATTTGATTTGTAACCTTTTAGTGAACTTGAATTATTATACTAATTGTTCAGTATTCGATTTTTTGTTTTTTTTTCTTTTGCAGACGTAACAAGCAACCTGCCATACGAGAAGCTATGATTGCAGCGATACTAGTGCTTGACTGTAGCATGTTATTTGCTCATATTGCATGCTACGTTATTATTAGAGTACTTCATTTTCATGTTATCTCTCTTATGTTTTTTTTGTGAATATTTCACTATTATTTAATTTCCATGTGTATTTTTTTATTATATAAATTATTAATACAGATCATTCAGTGGTTGTCAAACAAAAATAGATTTATAAAAATAAAATACGTCCATAAATGTAAGGTATTCACATTCATAACTGTTATATTTTTCATATTGAATTAGTAAACTAATTTCTTACAAACCTCTTGCCATATTTGATTATTTCTTTTTTGTATAAAATACTGTTTCTCATTTACTATTTAAAATTCATATATGTATATATTAAATTTAATGAATAATTATATTTCATAGTCTGACATTTCAAAAATGTCAAAATAGTAATAATTTTCTTTTTTGTAACTATGCCATGAAAAAACGTGGTATTTTTTTACATATATAAAATTATATTTAATTGTGAATCGTATTATAATTTCAGGTTAATTTTTTTCGAGTTAAATTATATACATGAGTTTTTATTTATTCAATTAGTTGATTATATTTAATAATTAATTATAAAGAAAGATGTTTTTTTTTGTTTGTGAAATAAAATATAGCAATTGATTGAATAAAAAAATGTATGTAATAAAAACTCAGTATCAAGTCTTATAAATTTTTGTATTCTTCTCAATTGCATTTAATGTAAGTTATAAAAAATTCCAAAAAGCATAACAGCTTTTTAAATTATACTAACAAAAATGAAATCGCATTACAAAAAATAATGTATAGGTATTAATGTAATATTATTTAAAATCTAAGTATTATTATTATTCGGAATGTGTGATATAAGTGTACTTATTTCTCGTAATGGAACAGATCATAGTATTGGAATTTTGTTTTGATTTTTTATTTTGTAACGAAATAATAAAATTATTTAATAAAGTGGATGCTGTTTTGTAAATACTTAATGCCTGATGCAAGTGCTGTTGTTGACACCTGAGCTTTTTAAACCTGTCCCTATTTATTTGATAATCATTAATTTCAAATCTGTGTAAGCTTGTAATTATTAATAAACTGTTTAAAATAATTGTTCCATACATACACGTATATATCATTAGAGTATTGTCTGAAAGGATTTTTAATTATTTTATGCAGTGTATTATTATAGATTTGTAAATAAATATTATTTTTTAAAAAAGATTTTCTTAAATATATCGAAGAAATCAGACAAACTCTGTACTTTATGATATATATAGTGAATCATTAGATAACTCTTTCCTAGGTGGTGGTAAAAATTCACGAGGAATGCGAGTTGCTAGTTATGACCCGGACGATCCTGCTTACGTAGCTGCTTCGGCAGCAGTTTCGGCAGGGATCGGTAGGAAAACGGCTCCGACGGCTGGTCAACGAAGTGTATCGACTATATCACAAAACTATAATGAAAAAACGATGTTACTAAGTTCAGATGATGAATTTCAATGAAGTATTTATTATATGTGGTTATTTATTTTAATATTGTCAGCATCGTTCAAGGAAACTTTCATTAATGCAGCAAAACATGTTAATTTTGTAAAAAAATATTTTTTAATCATTAATTTATTGTTGATTTTTCATTCGTGTAAAAACTACATAGTTGTTTTGTTAGATCCTTCGTTAGATTTAAACTTTTGTAAAAAAATAAAAAATACTGTTTGAATTTAATAAAAAGATTAATAGTTCAATCTTAAAAAAATATTTTCGTCTAATGATGTTTAAGTCTTAATTTAGAAATGATAGGAATTAATATTTTATTTAATAATTTGAAAATTTGCTTAAAAAAATATATGTTTCATAAATCTTTATCGAATAATTTATCCATTAATATTAGTTGCAATTTATTGCTGCCATAAAGTCTATAAGTTTATTTTTTTTCAAATTAACATTCAATTAAAAAACTATTAATTGAATGTATATTTTATAATTATATTTCTATATTTGTCATTAATGATATCTTTTTTAAAGTATGATTTGAAAAAAAAACCAGACATTCCTTGTTAGTTATGTAAATAAAATTATTTTTCCAGTACACTAGAAAACTTACAAAGTTCATTATATGTTTTAAATGTTAGTTTTTGTATAGTTTGTTAGTTTGATTTAACTATGATTGCAAAAAAAATCAAAAGGTAGTTATAAGAATTCATTATCAGTATTTACGCTTGTATTCTTATCAAAAATATTGAAATGTATTGTACAAAATGTATTCCAATTGTAAAACCCATCCCATTTTTGTAAACAATTTGAACATTTTTTTTAATAATTTGAGATTACCATTCAATTACAACCTGTGTTCAGAAAACAGACTCGAATATATCATTCTAGAATTGTTTGTGCAGTCTAAATGTTATATAATCAAATGTTATGTAATTAAAACATTTGCTATTTCGTAATGTGTACAAAACATAGTTTGGTTTTTTATAAATCCACTTTACTAGATATCTGTCATCATAGGGCTTCAGTCTAATTTTTATAATTTAGATGTTAGTATCTTAAATAGTGTTCATTCTTTGTCTAATATAAAAGAGTTTATTAGAACTTAGAACTCTTATATATTAGAAAGATACTACCATACAAATAGCCTTGTTTGTTAGAGATGAAATGAAACAAAAAGCTCTCATCACAGGTATAAACAACTGATTTAAGTCCCATTTAATATAATCACATACATAGTTCTAATTTTAAAAGAAAGATTTGCCCATCGGTTAAAAAGAAAATAAAAAAAAATAAATAAATGAAAACATTCCAAACTCATCTAACTAAAAATAGTAATAATAACAGTATTAGTGTCAAACAAGTTTAGTTTTAAATAAAACTCACCGTAATGTGCTTTTATGCATTCTTTCTGATATATAAATATAATTATTAATTTTAATCAAATTGAGTTAAATTTTCGCTAAAATCGGTTTTATAAATTGATTCTTAATTCAATCCACAAAAAACAAATTTCTGATGAAAAATATTTGGTAATTTATTATCGATTTTTTTTAATGGATGTTTGAATCTAGTGAAGCAACAATTAAAAATGATCAATAATCAATAATTGAACATTTTTATGATAAACGGTTAAAAGTTGATTATCGATTTTTCTTAATTGTTGTATAACTGTTCAGAAACAATCAAAAATGAACATAATTGATTATTGAACATTTTTGACCAAAAAAATATCTTGTTTGTGTGAGATGAGTGTAAAATCAGTTTATGAAACGAGTATTAATTATAGTTACCACTAAAATACCCCTTTTTTTGTAACAAATTTAAAAATACTTTAGATTCATTGTTTTTATATACAAAAAATGAATAAATAATCCAGTCTTAGTGTTAAGAAAATAAGTTTTAATTGCATTTAAAGACATATTCTGCAAATAAATAATAAACATTTGAAACATTAGCTCTATAATATATAAAACAATTTATATATTATAAAGCCAAATCTAATTTTAGTAAAATATATTTGTGTTTTTAGCTAACTAAAATGGTCCTATTCTATTAGAATTATCTTTAATAAATACTGATTAAAAACAGGAACTAACTATTGAACATACTTTAGTATTAAAATTGAATTGAACAATGTAAAAAAAAATATAGGAAAAAAGGTAATTTATCTGTTATACAGCCTTGAACTTTTAACTATTGTATCTGATAATGGAATATAAAAAAAATAATTTAATGTGTATATATAAAAAAAAATGTATACAAAAGTAATGAAACAATATTGTTTAATAGATGAGACAGATTTTTACATTTATAAAACAATGTTATTTCATGACTAATATATCTATATTAGTATTGTGTGAATAATATCTCGTTTATTATTTTTTAAAAAAAGATTTATATGTGTACATAAAACCATGACATTTTTTTAGAGAATAGTAAAAGGAATCCCACAACCTCTTCTATAATTTCAACAAATTTTTATTTTGTTATACAGTGAATATATTAGAACTTTTAATAAAATACAAATTGTGTACAGTGGTAGATAAATAAAAAAAAATATATTTTTTTGTATTAAGCATTATTTTTAATATACAGTATTATATTTAATTGCACCTGGTTTTAGATTAAATATATAATATAAATATAATTAATGATCGAATAAAATATAATTAATGATCAAATAAAATATAAGGAAATAATGAATATAGAGCAATGGAATAATAAATGTTAATCTAATTTGATTTAATTCCTTCTACACTAAACATCGTTTATGCTGACAATAGTTAAGAAAATATATTGATTATTTAGAATATTTGTAACTGATGTATATAGATTGAAATATTTCAAGTATTGTTGAACAAATATTAAATATTTAAACAAGACATTCATTATATTTAATGTCTCGTCGACTAAAATATATATGTATTCGAATGTGGTCATTACGAGAGAGGAAATTCATTGAAAGAGTTGGATAGTAGGACCAAATTATCAAATAGGCAGTTTGGATGTTTTCGGGGATAAACAGTTTTACGAACATACGTTTTTCTATGTGGATAATTAATGTTTGAACAATACAAAATAACATCTGAGTTTTATCTTTGATTGTGTTTGTATTGCTATTTTGTACTCTTAGCAGAAATTCGCTCTTCTATCTAAATCAGAATTTATTATTACTTATATATAATGTTGAACAACTTGTTAGTATATGATTATCGTGGACATTTATTCAAAAAAGAATGATTAATCGTCGCAAATAATTTCTGTATTATTTTTATATACTGCAAATTCAGTACAGAAATTTGCCTAGTCTAAAGGTTCGTAGGTATTCAGAATGGAAACACAATTACAGTTTAAAAATATGTCCAATATTTTAACTATTAATATTTAATAGTTCATTTGTAAATGTAAACATTCGTTAATCGCAATTCTAAAATATCTGATCATATTTATATTGACGTCCATGATAGAAATAATAAAAACGCACAGCTTAAACCAGTTGTTATGTATGTTTATTAAAAACCGATATTTGTATACGTATGCGATATAAATCAAAAACAGGGTTTTTTTTTAAAAAAAAAAATTCTATTGAAAATGTTCAATCGTTCTCAAGATCTAAGAGAACCCATTCATTTCAAAATGCTTCTCAGATTTAACCCCGATTAAGTTGTTAAAAGTCTACAAATGTTTCAGATTTATAAAACGGACCGTTTGAAAAACATTTTGTAACAATTTCGTTTAGGTTGTGCGTCTCTAATTATGTTTTCTTTAAATTCATTACTTAATACTCTTTTACTAGTCAAATATTAAGAGAATATGAACATTATAAATGTTGTTGACTGCAAGTTTTTTTTTTGTAATGTATTTGATTTTGTAGTTTTGTTAGAAAATATGTCAAAATGAATTATTTTTTCATTATAAAATAAAAAATAATACTCGTACGATTCTTTAATCCCGTTTTTCTTTTTCAGATTTGAATTAGTGTAGTTTTGAGACGCAAACTGATATTTTTTTAATATCAAAAGAATGTTTTTTTTTGTAAACAGGAATTTATTTTATTAATAAAATTTAATACTTTTTGATTTAACCCTTTATGTACAATCTGGACTTTAGTCTCATAAATAATCAATGGTTTATTTACCTCTGAGGCTTTTTATATTCGAAATAAAAAAAATGTTCCAAAGTTTAACTTTTTTTAAAAATCACTTTTTTTGTATTTTCATCAGCCATTTTTTTTATAATAAAAGTTACAATGTTCAATTTTAATTACCATATTATCCCGAATATGAAACGACTCCGAGTATAAAATGACACGCAATTTTTTATAAAGAAAACTAAAAAAATGTTGATTTACTCTAATAGAAATTAATATTTACAAAAATTATACAAATACATATTTAAAACGTCTACAGTGGCGTATCAGCCTGAATTTCTGAAGATCCAAATATAGACAGTCATTGTTTATTAATAAAAATCTGCGGAAAAAATATATATTCGGGATAATACGGTAATTCAGTAAACAAAGAGTTAACGTTTAGGTTCTAAGATTTAGATTATTAATGTAATATATTAAATATTTTTTCCATTATAATTTATTTTGAAATTATTTATTCTTTCGTTATATGTGATGGTTAATGGAATGTCATGTGTATTTAGATTAAATTTGTTGGAAGTGGCTTTATTTTTGTAGTAGATTTGAAAGAGTAAAAAAAGTTTTTAAAATAAAATAAGTGATACTCTTTTATGGTTATGATTTATTTTTTTTTCAAATTGAAACGATTTAAAAAACTTAAAAAAACAGTGTTTTATTATAAGCTGATTCTGGTACTATGGCTAAAATGTGTCTCTTTCAGTAATGTAGTTGCTATCATCCTCCGAGTGCTCATCACAAGAGATTTTTCTATGCCTTATCGCTTTGAGAATGATAACATCGTCATTGAAATGCTTATAAACAATAATCAAAAATGAACAATAATTATCGATCAGGAAATTTTCTTGCTACTTTATGATGTGACAAAATAATTCATTTGTGAAAGTTTAATCTCACAGATACAAATTATTTTAGAGTTATGATAAAACGAGATATTTTAACGAATATCAGCATTTACATACATGGAAATTAGAGAAAAATGTGATTTAAGTTTCACTCGATAGAAATATACTAAAATTCTAAAATAGATCACAATTAGTACTGGCATTGTATTTAAATTTACTTTTATAAATGAATATATCTCACACTTCATAAACTACAAAAATCATCAAAAATGTTGCATAATTGATTATTGATCATTTTTTTTTATTGTTGCTTATTGAGAATGGGCATTGCCATTGAAATGGTTATAAGAAACAAACATTTATTGAATAATTTTTATTAGAAAAAGAATTTGTGAGTCAAGGGAGAAATTTATACCTGAAATCTAACGTAGATATTTTTCACATTTCAGATTTCTTGTCTCCTGTAAAATTGGAATTTGTGCTTAGTGTGTGAATTTTTGACGTCTCACATATTATTCACAGATTAATCAAATTAACGAAACAAATTTATTTATTAAAGAAAAACCAACAATTTTAATTTTTTCATCGAAGAAAATTCACATTATTTAAAACTAATTTTGGATTAAATTTATTAAAATTTCACCGAGAAATTTAATTTCTTTAAATGAAGATAAGTATTTTTATTAAATAAAATGCCAGAAATAATTTAGTTTTCTTCATATAATTCTTTTTTTTTCAGTGCTGTGGAATCAGAGTCGAAATCGAGTCATGAAGTCGAATAATTTTTTATTACAATCAAAATTGATCTCAGTTCAGTAAAAACTTCCTGATTTCAACTTCAAATTATCTGTTTTATTCCTTATAATATATTGACCTGTACTTAAGACTTCTATTAACAATTTCCTCTATTTCTCGGGTATCGTGACGCACAACGATTTCAAAAATTTCACTTTAAACACGGGAAATCACTAGTTTATAAAATTAGTTGTCATCTACTTATTTGAGTTTCACTAAGAGCATAAAAAGGAAAAGTCTCGATCCGCCATGTTTTTTGTCTTGCGCGTTATCCGAGGGTTATAGGAAGTAAACTTACGATGTTATATCGAAACCGCGTTATAGAAGTACCACATTAATCAAGGTTTGCCACAATTTGTGAATAGTGTTATACTGAAACCGCGTTATTGAAGTATTGCGTTATACGAGGGTTATCTATCTATCTATCTATCTATCTATATATATATATATACAGAGAGAGATAGAGATATGTTATATAGAATAATACAGGTATTGCGTGTGTAAATATATTTTATATATACACCTGTGCGTCGTTGCTCAAGTGTTATGTCTATATTTTAAATAGTTTTGTAAGTGTTATGTCTGAGTGGTTGCGATGTGAGATATTGTTTTGTCTATGTTGATATTACAATGTGAAAACAGTTTCAGAGTAGGTACGTTCTTCGGAATAAAATAGAACAATGTACATTCGTAGAAAAACAAACATTTGTGAAAACTGACAGTTGTTCTATAATCGTTTATTAATTCAAAAACAGAATGAAATGGAGAAACCAGTGTTTTTTTTTTTTAGTTGAGATAACTATCGTTCTTATTTCAAATAGTTGAACTATTAATGTTAAATAAAATGGACTGTTTTTATAAATAAAGTACCTTTTTTCCGCTTCACAGACCACAGGAAAAGATTTTGGTCAAAAATGTTCATTAATTTATTATTAATTATCTTTTATTGTTGCTTATGTTAATTTTTAAGGCAATACCTTTATCTCTAGAGTGATAAGGTATAGAAAAATATTTTTTCTGTGCCTTGGTGCTCTGAAAATAATGGTATCAATATCTAGAATCCACATAATAATAATCAATAATGATTTATTAAATATTTGTTCAGAAAAAGATTCTGATCAAAAATGTTCACTAATTCTTTAGTGATCATTTTTTGTTGTTGCTTATCCTAATTTTTAAGGTAATGCTGTTATCTTCAGAGCGCTAAGGTATAGAAAAAGAATTTTTTTGTGCCTTAGTGCTCTGAAGATAATTGCATCGATATCTAAAACCCACATAACAATAATCAAAAATGATCAATAATGATTCATTGAACATTTTTTCAGAAAAAGATTCTGATCAAAAACGTTCAGTAATTCATTATTGAACATATTTTATTGTTACTTATGTTAATTTTTAAGTTAATGCCGTTATCTCCAAAGCGGTAAGGTATAAAAAAATATTTTTTTGTGCCTTGGTGCTCTGAAGATGAAAGGATCGATATTTAAAATCCGCATAATAATGATCAAAAATGAACAATAATGATTTATTGAACAATTGTTTAGAAAAAGATTCTGATCGAAAATGTTCAGTAATTCATTTTTGATCATCTTTCATTGTTGCTTATTTTAATTTTTAAGGAAATACTGTTATCTCCAGAGCGCTAAGGTATAGAAAAATAATTTTTATGTACCTTTGTTCTATAAAGATAATAGTATCGATATCTACAACCCACATAACAATAATCAAAAACGATTAATAATGATTCATTGAAAATTTTTTCAGAAAAAGATTTTGATCATAAATGTTCATTAATTTTTTATTGATCATTTTTTATTATTGCTTGTGCTAATTTTTAAGGAAATGCCGTTATCTCCAGATCGCTCGAGTAGAGAAAAATAATTTTTCTTTACGTTTGTGCTCTGAAGATGATGGCATAGATTTCTAGAATCCGCATAACAATAATCAAAAAATATCAATAATAATTTTTTGAACATTTATTCACAAACAATTTTTTTGGATTGTGGGGTGAAAAATGAACTGAACTGTGAATGTTTTCAGTGATATTAAAACATGTATCTTTCAAATTTAGTTCATTGAGCTAAATTTGAAAGATATATGTTTTGATGACGCTGAAGATTTTCACAAATAAGTTCTTTTTTCACGCCACAAACTAGAAATTTGTATTATTGTGATTATTCGTCTTAATGTATATATATATATATATATATATATATATATATATATATATATATATATATATATATATAAGATGACAAATCAGGCAAGTAAAGGAGATGACTAGGAACTATGACATGTTTTTATATACTAAAAGCTTGCGATTAATAAATTTGCTAATCGAGACACTGTGAATGACTAACAATCTTGTCGTTGATAGTATGGCTAAACTCTTCGAATTTTTGTCATTAAAGGCTTCGATTTTTTTAAGAAACACTCTAATGATGGTTATGGTCTTAGGAATCCTTTTATAAATGATTCCTTCAGATTCGAAGAAACCAATCAATATTGTTTTGATTTGGGACATTCTTTCCTGCTATTTTTAGGTCTGCGATAAGCCGTACATATTTCCGAACAGATCTATGGCACTTTGTTACAGATTTGTATTGAAAACATTATCCATTCTTAGTAATACAAATCTTTAAGAAATTTAAATTGTTATCTATTGTTGAACTTGAATTTCCTTTTTTTGGTTTATAATTTTTGTTATACGGATCCAGAATAAACACTGTATGGATTTTTCCTTTTTTAAATTGATAACTGTTAGAGGTTAAATAAACTTTATTGATAATGAAATTTAATGTTTACAGTATTAGAATAATATTTATTTCAAACAATTTAATGTTTCTACTAATATAAAAAAACTTCATAGCAATATTGGGATTTTTTCTGTCTATCGATTTTTTTTAATTTAACTCATAATAGATCATATTTCTATAGAATTTTTTATCAGAAAGAATCAAAAATGATCGATAACTAATAATTGAACATTTTTGATCAAAAATGTTTCATACTTAATTATTAATTACTTTTGAATGTTGTTTATGCACATTTTAATGACGATTCTTTTCTTTTCTGTACTTCTGTGCTTTAATAATAGTATTCCTATCGAATTGCGTGTAAGCAACAATCAGAAATGATCAATAACTAATAATTGAACATTTCTGACATAGTTGATTATTAACCACTTTTGATTGTTGTCTATACATACATTTCAATAGAGATTTATTCTTTTTCTGTACCTTTGTGCTATAATAATGATAGTATTCCCATCGAATTGCATATAAGCAACAATCAAAAATGATCAATAACTAATAATTGAACATTTTTGATCAAAAATGTTTCATAGTTGATTATTAATTACTTTTATTTTCTGTTACATTATAATTTTGCTAATGTGGCTAAATTCACTCTTACAAATGAATTATTTGCCACCCTGTAAGCCAGAAAATATTTAGTTTGTTAAAAATGTTCCATAAATTATTATTATTTTTGATTTTTGCTTATGCGCATTTCGATGACGATGCCATTATCAGAGCGCCGAGGTAATAAAAATTTTTTTTCATATCAACAGCACGAAGGTACAGAAACTTCCAGACAAATATACTGTTCATTTATTCGCTTTACCTCCTTTATAGCTGCTTGCATTCTCAACCGAATCGAATCGAGACATTTCATGATCTATTTGTCTGTGTGAAAACCTATCATTGATTGATAAACTTTAAGAGACAGAAACTGTCATTGGTACGAAATTGTTCGCTCGACACAGTGTTTCAGAAAATTAAATATGATTAAATCTAGATGTCATTTCAAATATATTAGGCGTGCAAATTAATTCGGCACCTTTTTTATAGAAAATGAATGTTTACGGAAATATGGAATACTTTTCAGTCCTCAAAATATTTCTTATTATTTTATATAACATTGATACATCTGTCGGATGACTGATGAATCCTTTGTCGAAAAAAGATGGCGGCTTTGAATATTAAGATAATACTTTCATCGTCTGCTGACTGTAACCATAGATCTTAATTTAAAAAGTGATGTCTTTATTATTGCATTTTTCATTAATCAAATACTTTTCTAATTGGAAATGTTTTTCTTTTGAAGCGATTAAAACGTCAATTTAATAAAAAATATTTTTTGTAAGGTTTCTATGTGTATATATTTATTAAGGTTATTTTAAAAAAACGTAAAAATTAACGATTAATGAATGTTGGAAAAAGAATTGGTTTGTGATGGTAAAAGTTGTCCAAGAGACTAAATTTACTTCCACGAATGAATTTCGCATAAACGACAAAAGAATTTCTGATTAAAAATGTTCAATAAATGATTATTGCTTATTTTTAGTAAGAAAAAAGTGCGCGGAATGAGAGAAAAATTCGTTTATGAAAGTTTGTAATGGGTTTTAAACTTTTAGTTATCAAAAAATCTATTTTCTCTAATGAATCATTATTTTAAAAATCATAAAATCTTGTCAAAATGTTCAATAACGGTTCATTGACATTTTTTGTTATATAACTTTTATTTTTTTTAAAAAATAAATAATAGTTGTTTTATGTAAAGGTGTACAAATTAATTAGGTGCCTTTTAATAAAAAACGATTATTTATGGAAAAATGGAATACATTTCAGTCTTCAAAATATCTCCGATTCTTTTTTATAACTTTGCTCTGTCTGTCGGGTAACTGACGAATCACTTATCGAAAAAAGATGGCGATTTTGAGTCCATAAAGTCGTAATGCATTTTCGGACCTCTTTCACTGTTTTAGAATTTTTTGCATGTTATATGCGTTACAACACCTGAAGCTGACCAGATCATTCCTGGGGCGTCGGTAGCATTTTTTTCAAGTGGAATGCGAAAAGTGCAATGCTTAATATAGTGCTTTTCGGATTCTATCGTGCTCATCAGGGTATTGACAGTAATTATATTTTTCTATGCTTTATGCGGCGCGATCGTGTTACTCTAGCTGATAGAGACGCTAGTGAAGTGTTTTCAAGCGTGAATTCAAGTGCGTCCGTAACCTTAAAAATTTTAAAATCGTGAACAAACGTTGTTGACATTGTCTTTCGTGTTGCTCGTTATTGATGAAATTTCATTCTTACGCAAAAAGATAAATCCGAAATCCAGACTGAAGAAAAAAAGGTGAAGCGGAGGTACATTGTACCACCAGATTGTCCTACACTGCAATAGCACCATGAAAACAAAAATCTGACAAAAGTTTGCCGTAGTGTCAGTACCCTGGTGTTCACTACTGTTTTGTGAGGTTATGCCAACTACTTGGCTAAGATATATAGTGTTTTTAAATGTTAAGGCTGGCACTTCAAAATTCTAAAACGACTAGACAATATTTTAATTGGAAACAGAGTTATGTTTGATTTATTTTAAAGGTATCGAATTCATTTTTACACCTAATACAAAATTCTACAAACAACACTGGTGTTTGTTTTGAATTGAGTTGGTAAAGAAGTATCACCATAAAAATACACATAAGCATCAATGAAAAATGACTAATAATGATTTATTGAACATTTTTGACTGGAGAAATCTTTTGTCAGTTGTGGGATGAACAATGAATTCAGTTGTGAATATTGTTTTCTGTTTTCATATATAAATTATTTCAGATACAAAGAAATATAAAGTGTACATAGACATTAATATCACGAAGTATGTAATTCGTTTAATTGTTTTTATTACCGACCGTTTTTTGTACTCACTGTCACGTTTATTCTTTTTCACTAAAAACAAAAATACATAATGTATGTATTTATTCCAAGTAATACTCGCTAATGTCGAAATACAAACAGAAAAAAAATATGCTAATCTCGACTGATTAATAAACTGAATATTTTTCTTTCGTACACGGTAAATGATCACGTACGAGAAACATGTTCGTAATATGTGACAATTATTCACTTTGTATGTCACAAGTTAATCCCAGACATTTAATGACGTACACGTAAGCCGAATGATATCACGAGTTCGAACTAGTGGTCATAGAAATCGCGACGGTGTCGAGTGGGGGTCGTGATATCGGTGGCTGGCGGTTCGGTGGCTCGGGCGACGGTGGGACGGGCAACACGGGCGTAGCGTCGCGACGTCTGGCATCGATCTAGCGCGTCCTCTCGCCTCGTCGTCCCGTATCCCATGGCCAGACGTCACGCGGATGATTTACAAGTCGGCGCAGGTATATCTCATCATGTGGGTGCGGAACACGCTGATATACTTGCGAGATATTTGCAGTTGTAGTTTGTCTGTTCGTTTGTCGCGCACGTCTTTGTTAATTAATTGTCTTGACAAACACACTGAGGTGTGGTTATGGCTCTTTTTGCATCTTCTCTCGTTTTAAATTGAATCATTCTATTGTACATTTACATACATACATACATACATATATATATATATATATATATATATATATATATATATATATATACATATATATGTGGATTGCATGACAAGCTTTTGTAATCATCGCGAATGTGGATTTGTATTCAAATGCGCGAACGTATAAATTATTGGAGGTGGCATTAGTCTCGTGTCTGGGCAGGTCAGATTAGTGATCAGTGGGACGAGAGAGCGTATCTTGTTCGAATGGAGATACTTAAAAGAATGTCTTGTATCTCGAATGTCACTGCATCGTACATATTTAAGCGGACATCGGAAAAAAAACATGGTATTTTATTGTTCGGAGAAACATGAACACAACAAAATGTCTTCTTACTTTTGAAACATTTTGTTTCGTGAGAAATGTTTCATTTTTCTTTTCTTTTGATAAACTTACATTATATCGTTCTAATGTATTTGCTTATGCGGTCGATTACTCCTTTATTTTCGGTCAAATACGTGGGTCGTTCGAGAAGTATGATAAAAAACGCAAGTTAAATACCGTTTTTTTTCAGAAAAAAACGATTTTATTTCTCAGTATAGTCTCCATTGAGGGCTATACACTTGGTCCAGTGTGTCTGCAAAACACACATTGACGGCGGCGATGATATCCCCATTCGACGGGAATTTCTTCCCATCGAGCTAAATTTTCAAGTTTGGGAAAAGGAAGAAGTCGTACGAGAATAGGGTGAGGTGAAGAATCAATTAGAAGCCTAATTCGTGTAATTTTGCTACTGCGACAGTCGATTTGCGGGACGATGCGTTGTCCCGCGGAAGGAACACTTTTTTGTGCCCCAATTTGGTTTTGTGTTTCACCTCTTCTTTCAAACGGTCCAATAATGTTGCACAATAGGCTCCTGTTATCGTTTTTCCCTTCGTTAAGTAGTCGATAAGGATTATTCCTTGGAAATTCCAAAAAACAGTGACCATCAC
Organism: Acanthacorydalis orientalis; assembly: GCA_034766995.1. Taxonomy (NCBI): domain Eukaryota; kingdom Metazoa; phylum Arthropoda; class Insecta; order Megaloptera; family Corydalidae; genus Acanthacorydalis; species Acanthacorydalis orientalis. The sequence goes on along the minus strand of CM068315.1, from coordinate 30,689,602 downwards.
TTTCCCACCCGACAAAATGGTCTTCGCCTTCTTCGGCGCACTTTTACCAGTTGTTGCCCACTACTTTGACTGCTGCTTCGATTCAGGTGTGTAGTGGTGAATTCATGTTTTCTCCACGGTGACAAATGGATGCAAAATAGTCTGCTCGTTTTTTTTTCAATTTTTACAACAAATACTCGCTTCAAATATCGGTAGAACGTGTACACTGAAATTTCGCCTAAGCAAGTTTGAAAAGTAACACTTTATAGCCGTGATGTTACCAAATGAATGGTGTCCGGCACATCATAAAAAGTTATCAAACTTATCAAACGACACTAATAGTTTCTGTATTCAACTGTATATATATATATATATATATATATATATATATTCAACAATATATTTTTATATTGTTTACAATTCCTCGATATGTCAGCCTGAAAGAGATTTTAAAAAATTAATACTGACAAATGATTCTTTTTTCAATTCACAAATTGCAAAAAAATATTCTGTCAAAAATGTTCAATAAATTATTATTTATCGTTGTTTCAGTGTTGATGTCAGATGTTGATGTCATCATCAAAAAAACACTCTTAAGCAACAATCACAAATGATCAATAACGATTGATAGACGATTTTTGAGCGAACGGAACTCTTTTGAGATTTGTGGGGTGAAAAGGGATTTCATGTGTGAAAGTGAATTTACCCAGTGTCAAAACTCTATTATAAAAATATGAAACTGTTTAACAAACATTCTTCACAAACATGTTGGTAGTATTCGGTTGGTAAGAAAATAATTGCGGTTTTTGTTTTCTGAATTCTAACCTTATTTTTTTCAATGAAAGTGTTATTTTAACTTGTTCGTATGAATATCATTTTAAATTGCATTTCTCAGTCTGTATTTTGGTATCATCAACTTTGGTTTTATTATTAATTTTGGTTCAAATCGAGCTATTGAATTAAAGAGCGAAAAGAAGCAAATAAGAGCAATTTTTTGTATGACTTCAAAACGGGTAGTGGCAGCAGAAACTGTTCGTAAACTGAACGATGGTTTTGGTGTGGATAGTGTTTAGGAACGTACGATGCAATGGTAGTTCTAAAAATTTCATGCTGGGGACGAGATCCTTGAAGATGAAGAAGGGTTCGGGCGTCCTTTTTTAGATCATAACGACCAACTGAAGGCGTGAGTTGAATCAGAACCACGCACAACAATTCAAGAGCTTGGACAAAAGTAAGGCGTTAGTCATGCAACAGTTGTGAACCACTTAAAACATCTAGGAAAATAAAAAAAGCTTGACATGTATATAAATTTCAAGGTCATAAATCACAATTATTTTTCTACCAACCTAATATTTTATATATTTCTTGACGCATAATTCAAAAATTCGATCAGAATCTCAATATCATCCACAGTTCAACAGATGATTGCTCATTGACTTGATTCACTATTTGGTTTTATCAAAGATTATCATACTTTATTATAGAAATATAGGAATAGAAATAACCACAGTAGTAAGAATAATCAAATAGGATCATTGGTTGAAAAATGTGATAAGCCAGCTATAAGTTAATCTCGAAAAAATTACTTATAATTAATAGTTCACAAATAATAAACAGGATAAATGATGAATATTTTTAAAACTTGTTAAATGGAATGAAAAGAGATATATTGAAATTATTCAGAAATGCTACCAAACACTTCTTTGAGGATTCTTTGATAATAAAACATAAAAGTATTCCATCTTTCTATCATTTTTAATTTTTTTGTATATAAAACTTTTCCAGTAAATTCCTGGCACTATGGATACACTTTCACAAATGAATTTTTCACTCTAAGATTTTTTCTATTTATAGATAGAATTCTTTTCGATAAAACAATTTTCTGAATAACGATTTTTCAATTTAAATATTAAGATGTTTCGTTTAAAACAACTACATGCTACTTTAACGCTGATTTCTCGATCCTATATTTTTAAAAATTATTTATTCTTGATAATAAGTAGGTCCGAATAGATATTTAGTAATTATTTCTATTATTGAAGTCCTATTTATATTGAGTTAAATATCTGAAAATAAAAAAAACTAGAAAATTATATTAAAACTAGGATCTAGGTCTAAATTAAATAGAAAAGTAAATATTGCCATCATGTATCACAATATGTATCAAATTTATTTTTTCAAATTTAAATGGAACAGTTATTAATACAGGAATAGGACCTAGTCCTTTAAATCCTGAATTGATTAATAATAAAATAAATAATATATCAATTCTTTTTTTCTTTCTTTAATGTATAGAAAAATGCTCTGAAGATGATGGTATGCTTATTGAAATTATATAAGCAAGGATCAAAAATTATCAATAATTATTTATGGACCATTTTTGTTTAAAATATTTTTGTGGTTTGCGGGACAAATGAAAAATTAATTTATAAATATAAAACTTCAGCGAAAAAGAAGTTAAACTGTTTCGAATGTTTAATATTGCTTGATTTTAATTCTAAAATTTAGAATTATAAAAATGTTTGACAAGATTTAATTTGATGAGAGCTTTCGCTAAATCTGGAATAACATTTTTTGAGATCTTTTATTTATTTTTCACGGAATCAAACTAAGATAATATTATCAGAAAATTAAAAAGAATAGAACAGACATCCATTAAATAAATTCGAAACACATTTCAAGTCGATTTATAAAAATAAAAATATTGCGCATCCAAAACGCAACAAAAAACTAACTTTACTCGTAAACCTAGATTTTAAATCACCTCCTGCCCGTTCGTTCTATTGTATTTGACAAAAAATGTCTGAAAAACGAACAAACAGTTTCAATATATGCTCATATATTCAAAAAGAGATCACATATTTAAAAACGATGAAAATCGTTCCAGCACCAAAACATATAAAATATAAAATACATTCCAGTTGATTTCACAAACTTGCTGAAACTTTCCATATTCAAATCGGCATGTAAACTATTCATAGTTTTTTTTTCAAAATGTAACGAAATAATGTAGGATATTTTATAACGAGTAGATAATCGCATTTAATTTTATTCTGTGCGCAACGAAGCTTTAACATTTAAAAATATAGACATTCATCGATTGACTGCTATTATACATACTTTATATATGTATATATATATATATATATATATATATATATATATATATATATGTATGTATGTATGTAGTTCGAGCAACATTGCATTTAATGCGTTGCATGAGTACCAGACAGGTCACCCCTACCGCAATTGCATTGGCAGTGACTGCACTTGTCTAGCTAGGATGCAATCTGAGTGCACCGGACGTTACTCGGAGCACTACGTGCTGTAATTAGTGGACACTGTTACTAAATTCATACCGAAAGACAGGATCGTAAATTAGTTCGTTTATTTTTATTTGTTTGTTTTAAAAAATATGTATAAACACTTTTCAATTCTTGGTAATGTTTCGAATATGCCATTTAATTAAAAAACACTGCACATCTCTCGATTCATCCGACTGTCGATGAAGATATATTTTGTAACGGTAGGATTTCTATCGAAATTATATTTTTAATAGCACAGAATTGGTTTGAAATGTTATCAATTCGGTGCTTTTTTTATTTTTGAAGAAATTATATTCGTCCGATTGATTGAAATATATTATTTTTTATGGTACGTGGGTCGTTTTATAAGTATAGTAAAAAAAAAACAAGTTAAACACCGTTTTTTTGGAAAAAATCGATTTTATTTCTCAACATAGTCTCCATTGAGGGCTATACACTTGATCTTGTGAGTCTGCAAAATACTCATTGACGGCGGCGATCACATCTTCATTCGATGAGAATTTCTTTTCAGCGAGCCAAATTTTCAAGTTTGGGAAGAGGAAGAAGTCACACGGGGTCATGTCTGGAGACTAAGGTGGATGAGGAATCAATTCTTAGACTAATTCATGCAATTTGACGGTACGTTGTTCTGGTGAAAAAAACACTTTTTTGTGCGCCAATCTTGGCCGTTTTTGTTTCTGTCGTATAATACGCTCCTGTTATCGTTTTTTCCTTCGTTGAGTAGTTGATCAGAATGGTTCCTTAAGAATCACAAAAAAATTGCCTAACACTTTCCTAGACGACAAAACGGAATTCGACTTCTTTCACCAGTCGTTGTCCACTGCTTTGACTGCTGATTCGACTCAGGTGTATAGTGGTGGATCCATGTTTCATCCAGGGTGACTAATCAACGCAAAAGACCTACTCGTTTTTTCTATTTTTGCGGTAACTGTTATAATGCTCGCTTCAAACATCTGTAGAACGTGAACAACGCATCGGTTCTGGCTGAAGTTTCGTCTATGCTAGTTTGAAAAGTACCACTTGATAGCCGCGACGTTACCAAATGAATGGTTGCGTCACGTCATACAAATGTACCAAACTTATCAAACGACCCACGTATTAAAATCTTAAAAGTCGATAAAAGTGTATTTAATTTTATAGCTACTATACTTTCATAGACTCTATCTAAAATTTTAAAAATATATTTATAACATTGTGTAGAAATCAATTCGATGCATTTTTTTATAAGAAATGAATGTGTATTTACGGAAAAATGGAATACATTTCAATGTATCCTCATTGTATCTCTCATTATTTTATATAACTTTGATCCATCTGTCGGATAAGCGACGAATCACTTATCTAAAAAAAGATGGCTATCTTGAGTCGATGAAATCGTAATGAATTCTTCCACTTCCACTGTTTTAGTATTTTTTTGCAAGTTTTATGCGTTATAACACCTTTCCCAAAAACTGGATAAATCATTTTTTGAGTTTTGGGCAGCATTTTTTCAACATTTTTTTAATTTTTTATCCTCACAAACTATTGTTTTGTAAAGTTATGTTAATAGCTTCGTCAAGATTTACAGTGTATTTAAATGTTAAGGTTGGCATTTGAAAATCCTAGAACGACGAGAAAATATTTTAATTCAGAACATAATTATGATTTATTCAATGTAACCCTAGAAATTCGCAACCTAATATCTTCTGGAAAGGTTTTAGATATTCCTTATACAATTCATATAAGAATTAGAATCCTTATATGAGCACCTTATATATATATATATATATGTTTTACATTAATCTTATAAGGCATATAAAGTAACTTTATATGATCTTTATACGGTAAAGAAGGTCACATTTTATAGGCTTAACGACTATTTATAGATGATAGTGTCTCTAGCCCTTATCTTATACAAACCATATATGGTTTGTATAAGGTTTTTATAAAGTGAATTTATATGTTCCTCATACGGTTCATATAAGGTTGAAACTTACTATGGAAGGGCGCTGCTCGGTCTAAGGCTCGGAAAACTGTGCATTTTTCAACATTTTTTCTTAAGTAAAGAATAAAATTAAACTGTTTTGTTTTAATATTTATTTAACTATGTTTAAATATAATTTGATATCTATTTTTTTGATATATTGAATATTTCCGATGATATCCGCAGGCAAATGTAGTCGGATAAAATGAATGATTTTTATAATCAATAAGGAGTCCTTAATTGCATGAACTATGGGCACTAAGAAAATCATTATCTAAAAATGGCGGCATATAGAAGAAAAAAGGGATTTTTTTAAGGAAATTTCACCGCTTTTTCATGGTAAAAAAATGAAATAGTAAAGATACATGCAGCATAGCAATTCATACAGTAGACACTTAATTGAAAGGTGTGAATTAAATTTTAAGTCAATTTGATAATTAGTTTCAGAGTTATGCACACCACCGGGCTGAATAAAAACCATTTCAATAAAAACGTCTTTAAAGTTCGAAGACTGAACTGAAGACTAAACTTGATTAACTCCTTCAATTTGTGAAATTTTATATATTTCAATTCTTTCATGAGCTTACTCTACATAATTCAATCTATTGATTTATGAAAAAAATCGTTTTTTCGACCTTCTGAACCTAGTAGGGTCTTTAAAGGCACTTAATTAATTTGTACAGCTAATATTTACATACACTAATTCGTAATTGATAGAAAAAATAAAAAAGGGAATAATTAAATAAAGGATAATTAAGTAATTGATTAAAAAATATTTATAAAAAATGACACGATCCATATATATATATATATATATATAATTTAAAAAATGAGCTTCATCGTACACATTTTGTAAAAAAATATATAAAATCTTATAAGAAAGAAAATATCTGAACTGCTCATTGAATTCATCTGAAACAATAATTGAATCGGTCATTTCAAATACTATGTCATGGTTTTTTCAAATTTTTTTTTCCAAATTAGATCCTTGAGGGTAGCCTCATATTCAGCATAGAAATTATATTAGCTGTTTTAATACTTAAAATCCAAATAGAAACTGTTTTTGTTTTCGATTTTTTTTATTGAAAATTAATGAATTATTGCATTAAATATCGTTTTTTTTTAAGATTATTTTCTTTTATTTACATAAAGTAAGCTAAAAGGTACAATGACTGACATGATCAAAAGTCCATCAATTTGACGGATGTGGTAAAACTAGGTATATATTAAACGTCGGTAGTTCTAGTGTTAATATTAGATTATAATCGAGCTACATAATTTGTGTACTCTAATATAATGTTTTTTAATAAAGAACCATAGTAAAAAAATCTCTTTCAAACAATTTATTATGCATTTAATACTATTCCCTCCAAAAAAAACGATTGTAAGTCAAAACAATGTACATTGATTTTTTTATACATTAAAGTTTCATAGAACAGTAACAATTAAACAACTAAAAAAATAAAGGCTTAAAAACATATTAACAAAGAAAATCTTTAAAAAATCTTATTATTTTTGTGTTACACAGTTTTTATTGAATCCTGAAAATTTAAATTCCGTGGCCTGTGTAGTTTTTGAAATGACCGATTCAGTTGTTAATTATTTCTTCACTTCTCACTCTCTCGATTTTGAAAATGGCAGCACTCTTTCCTTATTAATATTTTAATATTTTTTTCAATTCACTTAATAACCTTAAATGATACAAAAATGTAAATAAGTGTTTAAATTCCGTATAAAAACGCTAAAAATATCTTGTTATCGACAAATCGAATTTATAAATTTTAAAGAACATTTTCTCATGGATAAAGAATGTTAATAGGACTTCTTTTAAATATATTGTTATAAATCTGATTGTTGTGATGAAGAACGCTGACTAGTATATTTTTTTATTCTAATCGTAACATTACATGTTCAACCGAAAACAAAAAGAGTACTTTTATGATCAATACTCGACAGTTGTGCTGGTACAGAAAATTTGTACGATTTACACAACAATATACATTTCAAAAAGAGATTTTTACTCTAGAATATTACATTACCGTCTTTAGATTTTATTTGTAGAATAGCGTGTAACTTCATCCTTTATGATATGTAAAACGATTTACAGTGTACTTGTCTGATTTTCATATATTTCATACCGTATGTTTTTCAGATAAATATAATAAAGTATCCAGTTTGGATAGTCTGCATTGTTTGAAATACAGAAAAAGTGGATGGTACTATTCGCAAAAAAAGCGAATAAATTATTTTTTGGCACGATACGTTTTTAATCGACGTGGAATTTTAATCAGTGTTGAAAATAATTTCGGTTTAATTTTCATAAAATATTATATATTTTTTCGGTGACAAATCGCACGAACTGTTACTACTCTTCCGACTACACGTGTGCTGACGTTAAAATATATTTATCGCACTTTTTTATATCCGTTAATATAAAATGTACGCACAGACGGAATGACAAAAAGTACAGAGCACTGCAATGTATTCAGAATTTTTGTCATATTTTCTATATTAAAAAATAAATTTATATTGTGTTTTGTGGCGATTCTGTTTTTTTTTCTGTAAGTTCATACAAGAGAGAATTGTCCATCGTTATTTATTGCTTCATGTAGAATTGGTCTAAAGCGAAATATAACAATGATTTATAGTATATTTGATTCAATTAATCTTTCATACGCGTGTACACACAAATGTATATCTGCTATATAGTCTTATTTTGATTTTATATCTTCATCTATATCAATATAAATTATTTTAAACTGTTATATTTTTATTTAATTTGTTAACTATCCGTTAGGATCTGGCGAGGGGGAAAGGGTACTAAAGTTTTTTAACAAATATTTTTCGATTAATTGGATGTCATTTTATCGTAAACAAAATAAAAATTGCAAATTTGTCGATTATAAAAAAAAGTATGTTAATTCAGATTAGCCCTTAAAAATTACACATCTATCTGATATGATGTGGAAAATCGTTGATAATATTCGGAGACATGTATTTCTTGATTGGAAACATATTATTGGAAGCGGAAAAATTGATTACAATTGAAAATTTGCAGAAATAACATTACTCTTGAGTGTGAAGAATTTTGAGATAGGCAAGTGTGCACAAAACGATTTTACATCGATTACATCTTATACTTGCATGTCGATCTCTTCCGTTTGTTTTACAAACTACACACTGTATTCGTTGACTATGATCTGAGGGTATTCTCTTCGGAAAATGAAGCACCGATCGGTGTGGATTTGTACTTCTCGAAGAAGATGCATTTGGAGCAACTTTTTAAACAATATGTGAAGCCAATATGAGTTTATAGTTGGCAAGAGTTATTCCTTTACGATTCACACGACAGTAAATAACGTATGAGTTGTAGATTGTAAGATCAAAAATATGGAATGAAAGTTTTTTATACCATTTGACTGTTTTTCTTGTCATTTTTTTGACATGAAAAAACTAACTTACCAATGAATTAAAAAATATTGCTGCACACACGGAATTTTATTTTTTTTGTGCGATACACATAAAGAACGTCGAGTCTAGAATTTTTTTATACGCTTTCTTCCAATGATGAACTTTTGAAAAAAATATTATTGAACCCAGTTCTCAAGTTCACAATTTTTATAAGTTCTCGAGTGAAAAAATTGTGATTTTTTGAATTTAGACGACCGTATTTTTTTCTAATGGAAGAAAGAGATAAATTTAGTCTCATTAGAAAGAGATTTGACCTTCAAATATATAATCCAAAAGATAGCGTTCTGAGACCGTTTCTTTGGAAAACATCAAAGTATTCCTAGATCTACACCCGGCATCAAAGGGTTTAAAAGTTATATATCTTTTAAAAATCAGCAAGAATTAAGTAGCTTATTCAAGTCAACATATATTAGATTCTGTTAAATTTTGAAAGGTCAAATTAGGCCAGGTTAGGTCGAATTAAGTCATATTTACTCAGATCTGGTCAGATTTAAACCGATTTGTTTATGTCAGGTTAGGTTTTGTTTGCTTAAATCATGTTAAATCATATTAAGTAAAATTAATTCAAGTCAGGTTAGGTTCTGTTCAATCGTATTAGATCAAATTAGATTAGGTTTCCTTAGCTCATGTTATCTCAGATCAACTCAGGTTCACTCGATTCAGGTTAGGTTCAGTTCAGTCATGTGGGATCAACTTTGATTAGGTTCTCTCAGGTCAAAGGTCAGGTTAGGTCAAACTAAGCCATATTTACTCTGGTCAGATGTAAATAGATTTTTTTATGTCATGTTAGGTTTCGTTTGGTTAAGTCATGTTAAATCAGATTAAGTTAGATTTATTGAAATCAGGTTAGGTTCTGTTCAAAATCATATTGGATCAAATTAGGTTATGTTTTCTTAGGTCAAGACGGATTAACTAAGCGAAATTATGTCTGGTTGAATCAAGTCAAGTCCAATCAGGTTTTCCTTTTTATAAATTTGTATTTTTTAAATATACATTTTGAGAAAATGAATTTTAAATAAATTTCATTTTTGATGAATTGTACTTTTGTAAGAAATCCGTCATCTGAATAATTGTTTTCGAATAATTTACCTGAAATATTTGTCAACAATAGAAATCTCCATTTAAAATTCGATTAAGCTAATTCGGGTAATTAGGTTATGAAGGCAAATCAAATATTACAGTGGAATATTTCTTATAATAATCAGGTGTGTGGTCAGAGAGATTTGGTCACATTTGAAGAGATTTGTTTATGTTAGGTTCGGTTTTGTTTATTTAAGTCATGTTAGATCAGATTAGGTAACATTTATTCAAATCAACTTAAGTTCTATTTAATGATTTTGGATCAAATTAAATTGTTTTTTCAAGTCAGATTCAGTCAGGTTTAATAAAATCAAGTTTACGTTCAGTTCAATCTTGTTCGATCAAATTTGATATGATTTTCTCAAGTCATGTTAGATGAGATTCCGTTAAGTCGGGCTAAAACCAGGTTAAATTTACTCAAATCCAAACAGATTTGTTCAAGTCAGCCGAAATCAGGTCACGTTAAATCAAATAAACTCCAGTCAAATTCGCTAGATTCGAAAAATTGTATTTTCAAAAAAAAATGTTTTAAATAAATTGCATTTTTGAAGAAATGTTATCGGAAGATTTTTTTTCAGATAATTTATCTGGAACATCTGTTAATAATAAAGTATGCACTTATCAATTGCTTGAAATAGTTCAAGTAATTAGGTTAATAAAGGTAATTTATACAATACAGTGGAATATTTTTCATATTTAATGTAAACGATTATTCGATACAATTACTGGTTACTGTACACTGTATGTAATATGTGTTTCAGTTATAACTGATACTTAATGAATAATAGAAAAGAAACAATTTATTTACATTAGAATAGAGAATACGTAGACGTAAAAACTATATAATTTATGAAATAGTAGTAGTACTAGTATGTGTATGTATATATATATATATATATATATATATATATATATATATATATATATATATATATATATACAGACACACACGCAACGAAATAGAATCATCAACTGTCTGGAAAAAAACACGTTACGATAATATCTTAAAACTAGTTCACAGTATTTGTACTCAAAAAATAATGATCTACGTGACTTGTTGAATTATAAAATAGTCTGGATAGTAATTAGAAATCCCAAAGCCTATTACATTAATGGTCTACGTGACCTTGTCGAATAATAAAAGTAGTCTGCGTTATATGATTTCAAGTGTTTTATATTTGCAATGCGGGGTTGTTTATATAAATAGATTCCTCGTATAGCCAGTATAAATTTCAACAGCACCGAATCGCCGTTCTGTGTACACACACACATGCATCCGAAATAAATCCCAATTTCGAACAGAAACGAACGAACGCCACACTATTTTCCGACTGACTTCTGTATATATTTCACACCGTGCCGCCTTACGTACCACCTATGCACACGGACGCGAAAAAAACACTTTATAGTCGAAGATATTTCAACAATAATTATTTTTAGAATGAAAGCCCGTTACGACTTTCAACGAAGTAATAAAAGTTCGTCGTAACAATGATAGAAATACAAGTACGTTCCCGGCGTATGTAATTTTACAATGAACTTGCTTTAAGTCGATTGTGAAGGTGATTATATGTAGCGGTGTGACGCCGATGCTAAGTGCATCGGGATAGGGAGGTATGGAGAAGACAGATGGACGGGTGGCGGAATGGAGAAATGGTACGTCCAAAGAGGGCACTCGCTGCAATAGCCAGACGAGGGGCTCGGCTTTTCCATCAACGGTTTTAAAAATAAGCAACGTTTTGTATAATAATCACATTTCTTATATCCTCTCCACGATGTCTGTTCAAGATACACACACACGCACAGATATCTATATACATAGATATTTATCTATCTATATCTATCTATCTATCTATATATATATATATATATATATGATTTTTTTCTGTAAAGCACATAGTTTAATATAAAGACATTCATCGAAAAGAAATTATGTGGTCTCAATAGAATTTTTATTAAATTTACATGAGATCTTTCAAAACATAAATCAATAGCAAAGAACTGAATATTGAGACTGGATTATTTTATACAAAATAAAATTAACTACCGTATTATTTATAACAAAAAAAATAAAATTTATTTATTATAATCTTATACTTGTTCAGTGTTTCTTAAACTTTTTTTGGTTACGACATATATATTTCAGCTGTGAGTATATTCATAGAAAGATTATAGTATTAGATTGGTAGGAAAATAATCGCGGGTTTTATTTCCTGTATTCTAAGCTTAATTTTTTCAATGAAAGTGTCATTTCATCGTGTTCATGTTAATATCGTTTCAAAGTGAATTTTTCGGTCTGTATTTTGGTAATATCGAGTTTGGTTTTATTATTAATTTTGATTCAAATTGCGATATAGAATTAAAGATGGAAAAGAAACAAATAAGAGTAAATGTTTGTATGATTTAAAAACGGGTGGTAAAGCAGCAGAAACTGCTCGTTAACTAAACGACGCTTCTAGTGTGGGTACTGTTAAGGACCGTACAGTGAAATAGTGGTTCCAAAAATGTCATGAGAGAGCTTTGAAGAGGAAGAAGATCGTGGGCGTCCTTCTTCAGTTCATAACGACCAACTGAAGGCGTTAGTTAAATCAGAACCACTCATAAAAATTCGAGAGCTTGCACAAAATTTAGACGTTAGTCATCCAATAGTAGTTCTACGCCAGTTAAATTAAAAAATGTATATGAATTTGAAGATTATAGACCGCAATTATTTTCCTACCAACCTAATATTTGTATGATGCTTATAATATTTTTCAAGTTTTACGTTATTTATATTCAAATATATTTTAATTTAAGAAATAAAATGACAATAACTCTAAATATTCATTTATACTAATAAAAGTTTATAAAATATTGTAAAAAAAACAAATGCGGAACTATAATCCACTAAAAAAAATTGATTTATTCTATTGTTAATAGTTAATGTATATAATGACGAAATTGTATTATTATACAATAACCTGTATTTATGTCAAATAACCGTTTACACTAAATATAAGAAATATTCCACTATAATACATAAATTACCTTTATTAACCAAATTACTTAAACTAATTCAAACAAATGATAAGTGCAGACTTTTTTTTATTAACAGATGTTCTAGATAAATTCTCCAAAAAAAATTCTTCGGGTATCAATTCTTCAAAAATGCAATTTATTTAAAATACATTTTTTTAAAATACAAATTTCGAAACTAGCGAACCTGACTGGAGTTTATTTGATTTAACCTGACCTAATTTGCCCGACTTGAACAAATCTGTTCAGATTTGAATAAACCTAATGTGATCTAACTTGACTTAAGCGAATCTCATCTAACATGACCTGAGAAAACCTACTTAAATTTGATCCAACATGACTGAACTCAACCTAACCTGATTTAAACAAATCGAACTCAATCTGACCTAACATGACCTGAGAAAACATAACCTAATTTGATTAAATATGATTGAACAGAACCTAACTTGATTTAAATACATCTTACTTAGTCTGTTTTTACATGACTTATCAAACAAAATCTAACCTAACATGAACAAATCTGTTTAAATCTAACCAGATCTCTCTGACCACACACCTTATTATTATGAGAAATATTCCACTGTATGATTTGATTTGTCTTTATAACCTAATTACCTGAATTAGCTTAATCGAATTTTAAATGGAGATTTCTATTGTTGACAAATTTTCCAGGTAAATTCTTCGAAAGCAATTCTTCAGATGACGCATTTCTTCCAAACTACAATTATTCAAAAATGAAATTTATTTAAAATAATTTTTTTGCAGATATATATTTAAAAAATACAAATTTCAAAAAAGGATTACCTGATTAGACTTGATTTGATTCAACCAGACCTGATTTCGCCTGGTTAATCCGTCTTGACCTATTCAGATTTGACCAGATCTGAGCAAGCTTAACCTAACCTACACTAACAGAATCTAAACTGACCTGACTTGAGAGACCCTAAACTAATTCGATCCAACATAACGGAACAAAACCTAACCGGACAAAATCTAACCTTATCCACTCTATTGTTTTCTTCTTTTTTGGAGGTCACTGTTTTTTCTTTTCTTTTTCACTACCAGTTTTATCTATTCAAAGGAAAAAAAAAAGAAAAAAACAGTGACCTCAAAGTGAAGAAGCAAGGAATTCAAATCGTGGTACACAGGTACCAAACAAATACAATAATCTGCTCTAAACATACTTAACTGAATCTATAACCTAACTTTACCTGCAAACACCTCATCTAGTTTGACTTAACTTGACTTGATCAAATCTGATTTAATTTGACCTAATACGGCTGTACCAAACAAAACCTAACCTAACCAACAAATCTGTTTAGATCTTACCAGAACTGAGTAAATACGTCTTAATTTGACTTAACCTTATCTGAAAAAACATGACCTAATTGGACCTAACAAAAGAATAGAATCTAACACAGTTTGACTTGAATAAACTTACTTAATTTGAGCTAACATGACTTAATCAAACATAATCTAATTCAATTTGAATAAATATATTCAGATCTAGCCAGACATGATGAACTTGACTAAACATGATTAACCTGATAATATGATTTAACCATGTTTAATCTAACCTAATATGAACGAAAAGATCAATTCTTGAAGAATTACTTTTTGAAGAATTTTGTACCTATGATCGTCAGCTTTTAAAATCAAATACAGATAATTATAAAAATAAACTAATTTAGTAAATAAAAATATTTGTTTCAGAGATTGCATAATTTTTATTGTAAAAGAATCAATAATAGATTTGAAATCAAAAGAGCAATGCCGGACACTTTCATATAAAAACCAGAGTTCTTTTACACGGTTAGACCGAAATAATTGTTAGATATGTTTTCTAAAAATATAATTAAACTTAATGGCTGACTCAATCATTTATGAAAAGAACGAGGATCGGACATATTTCCATTTATTTCTTTCTGAATCAAATAGAAAGAAACCGACAAGTTTTTTTGTTCGTTTTCCATTATATCGTTTATTTCTAATATTATTTTCATTTATTTTCTATAACCAGCAAAGAAAAAAAAACGTCGATCAATCGATTACAGTTAATTCTTTGCTTCGCATCTCGACTGTGTACCAGGAAAAAAGATTCATATAAATTCACTCCGCTACATTTACCACGACGAATATTAACTTCGATATTAAAGCAGCGGCGGCGGTCTTTTTTTTACGAAACGCGAATGATAAATCAGACACAGTAAAGCAAAACGCACATATAGCGAGTGTAAAATATCATAAAGTCTATCGAATCATAAGTCTAGACGTAGGTTACACTCTCCTTTTGTGCATTATACGAGGTCTGTAAATTGTTTGTAATCCTGGCTTCCAATGCTTGTACGAGACAAACCGCTGTATGCACTTTAGTGCATACAACAGCCTGTCTGGACAGAACTGTGTAGTCCGGGCAGTTTCTATGCGAGGGTAGACGAGTCGGTAGATTTTCAATGTGTTAAATAATAGCCGCAGTGCATTTCTCCCCATATTGTTTTATGTCCTAATGAAAAACGGAACTAGAAAATTGAAACCGTTAGTTACATTCCACACATTCATATATATATATATATATATATATATATATATATATATATATATATGTGTATGTGTGTGTGTGTATGTAAACGTGTGTGTGTATGTAAACGTGTGTGTGTATATTTATATGAATTAATATTTGAATAATATGAAAATACATTTTAAATAATGCAACAGATCAAATAAAGTTAAAATCAAAATATGAACTATTGTGTTTTATGACGTTTGCGTGATTAATTCACTGAAACAAAAGCTAAATAGATTTTTTAATAACGTAACTAAACGATTATTTATTTTATTTTATGATATAAAATATAAATATATTGTAATTCTGGAAAATTCTTTATTATTTTTATTTTTAAAACGTGTTTATATAAATGTTAATATATTTATGCGAACAAGCAAATCATCGATGGAGTCAAAGTAGAAGAAATAATTAAAATCTATTTATTTAATAATTTTTTAAAAAAAAAAGATTTTTCTCTGTTAGCCTTCCGCGTATGCAATTGAGATTAATGTTTTTATTTATTAATACGTTTTTAGATTTGAGATAATTCTCAATAGAAAGTAATAGAATGGTATTTATTAGGTTGATAGGAAAATAATTACGGTTTTTGTTTTCTGAATTATAACTATTAATTTTTTTCTATAAAAATGTCATTTTATCGTGTTCATGTTAATATCATTTTAAAGTGCATTTTTCGATCTGTATTTTGGTAACATCCGCTTTGGTTTTATTATTAATTTTACTTTAAATTGAGCTGTTGAATTAAAGATGGAAAGATGCAAATAAGAGCGATTTTTGTATAAGTTTAAAACGGATGGTAAAGCAGCAGAAACTGCTCGTGAAGTAAACGATGCTTTCGGTGCGGGTACTGTTAAGGAACGAACAGTACAATGGTGGTTCTAAAATGTTCGTGATGGGGACGAGAGACTTGAAGATGAAGAAGGTCGCAGGTGTCCTTTTCAGTTCATAACGACCAAGTGAAAGCGTTAGTTGAATCATAAGCACACACAATAATTCAAGAGCTTGCACAAAAGTTAATAACTAACTAACCTAATATCTATTTACTGAAATATTAAAAAAAAGAGTTTAAGTAGTAAGCATTCGATGGGAATTGTCTTAATGGTTTTAGTACTTGTCACTCACTTCTACTTTTATTTACTATGACTAGTTTCGGATCTTGAGTCATCTTTAGGTAGCTTGTTGATAATTTGTTTTATATTAGGAGACGATTCGACCGATTTTACACTATGATTTGAGAAAGAGGTAAATCTGTGCAAAGTTCTTTTCGCACAGTCTTACGGATGAGCAAAAAGAGAAAAGAGTTGTATTTTGTACAGACTTCATTCAGATTTGTCACGACAATGCAAATTTTCTTAACTGGATTGTCACTGGTGATGAGTCATAGGTGTTTTAATACAATTCTGAAACGCCAAATCATGCAGTGGATTAAAAAATCATCACCAAGATCCAAAAAGTTTCGTTTATAAAAATCTAGAATAAAAATCATACCTGATTAACTTTTTCAGTAAACGAGGTGTGATCTATAATGAATGTGTACCTAAAGGGCAAACAGTTAATAGTGAATTCTACGTTGAAATGATTAAACGGTTATTTTAACTCAATTTTCGAGTGTGATCACAATTTCTAGAAAATGGTAGTTGGTTCTTGTTGCATAACATGACCATTATTCACTGATTGTGAAACCATTTCTCGTAGTCGGCGTTGTTGAGATCAATCACACACCTTATTCACCTGACTTGAAATCAACAGACTTTTTTCTGTGTCCTAAAAAATGTTCTCGAAGGGGAACGATTTCGATACATAGAAGATATTAAGAAAAATGTAACATTCGAATTGAAAACAGTTTTTTAGACGTCTCTGCCGACTATCTTCAAAAACTTTTAGTACGGTACAATAATTTTATTAAAGTAAATGGAGATTACTTTGAGTAAATATCAAACATTTTTCGTGTTACTTACATTGTGTTTCTTTTTATTGTATCGATCCGAGAATTAAATTTACAAACCTCTTGAAAAATTTCAATACATGTTATATCTTTCTCTTAACCCATTCGAGACACTTTACACACCAGGTATGTAATGCATTACCTAGCCAAAAAGACGAATGACACACCGTATGTGTCATGATCAATGAATTTATATTATCAATTAGTAGTAAAGAACTAGCCGTGGAGATAAAGTTGTTTCTAAATAAAGTAAAAGTAAAAGGTGTGTAAAAATAAAATTTGTATTGGTTTGAAGATAAGATTCAAGAATGAATAACCCGCGACGAGGATCGTCAGGACTGTAAAAATGGACAATGACGACGAAAGTGATGATTTTTTGTTTCAAAGTAACGGAAAAAAAGTCGAAAAATGATTATAGAGGATAGTGATAGTGATATGCATCGCGAGGACGTATGTATATATATATATTATTGGAAATTCCCGAGATAATTTACCCATTGTTTCAAAAGTATCGGAATATCTACCTGAAATGTTGTCTAGAGGTAAAAATTACAAAATTCAAAGAAAGAATTGGAAACAATGCTACCGTAATCGTATAAGAAAAGCGACTAATTACATTTGTCCTGTTTGTAAAAATAATCCTGGATTGTGCTTGTAAGAGAGTGAAGCAAAAAAAATGATTTTTTTAATGAGTTAAATATTATAAGTACTTATTACTTCTGTACTGATTTTTAATTTTGATGGGTTCTTTTCTAATTTTTATTGTTGAATTTAAACTGATGTTTTTATATTTGTTTAGTATTTTGGAAATAAATGTTTTTTTCCACTTTAATTATATTTTTTCCTTTTTTATGTGTACAACACACACGATGTGTCATAGGTCCTTCATAATATAAAAATGCTGAAATGCCAATGATACACAAGGTGTGTCATCATCTGATTTGTACGAAAAATGTCTACAATAATAATTTCTCACCTTACAAACATTTCCTCTTTTCTAAATTTACAACATAAGACAAAAAAAATATTGACTCCTGTGAATCATCTTATAAGGAATCTTTCGGCTCGAATGGGTCAAATAAACAGATATTTAGAAAAAATGTACATAAACTTTTATTATTTTTCATATTCAACAAGTTTCTATAAACTAAGTAGACATGTCGAAATAGATTTTCATACGAAAAGGAAACAAAATAAAAACTTTTCAAACTACAAATTGAAATGAAAATGAATATTCATACAAATAAATCTGTTTGCGTATTCGAACAGACTAATAACTAGTATATTTCCAGTCGTTTTTTTTTACATAGAACGCTCAAGATTGTACATTAAGAAAAATATTCATATAAAAAACGTGTTTTTTATCTTTACAGCGAACCGTTAATACCCAACATTTTATTACAGCAATTCTCATCCATATGACTATGTTTACTATACTTGTATTTTTTATTGGACTGATTTAGTGCATTGTGTTTACTTTAATTTCGTCATGAGTATAATTTTTGGAAATAGTAAGAACCGTAATTAAAAGTAATCATTTTTGTATAATTAAATATAAGAGTTTATATGCAAGTAACCTTAAATGGTTTTTTCATGTATATAGTTTATGTATATAGTTTACTAATTAATATGTTAAGCAAAAACAAACTCATTAATTACAAGAAGGTCGTATGTATGTGAAGCGGATGAAATTTATTTTATAGACTTAAAATGACAAGAGACTGCGTGGTTTAAGAATTAATATGCACATTTATTTAAACATCATGTTGAAGTTTAACATGCAAATTGTAAAGTACATACATGTATTTATACACTGGTATATATATATATATATATATATATATATATATATATATATATATATAATATAAAATGAGTAAATAAACATACGAGGTTTGTTTAGAAAGTTTCCAGACAACTCAAGTAAAAAATTCTAAATATACTTTTTTTATTAAAATATATTCCCATAAAAGTATTTTCTAACCAAAAAATCATTCGTTACAGTTACAATACAGTTTTAATACTGTGATTAAATTCATCTTCTACAAAAAAAATATTTCAATAGCTTAATGCTCCGAGAACGATATCATTGTCTTAGAAATGCGTAAAAGTAATAATCAACAAAGTTCAGCAATCATTTATTGAACATTTTTTTCATCTGAATTTTTTTTATGGTTTATGAGGGTAAAAGATAATTCGTTTGTGAAGGAATGAAAAATTCATTGTAGACTTTTTCTCGAATCGCAGTTAAAATCATTAGATTACTTCGATGAACATTTTTTCTGTGTTTGTAAATGTATTAATCATATCAACATCTTCAGAATGAAGGTGTTAAGCATTTTTAGATTTCTTGTGTACTGTGTTTTAATTATGATTTAATTGCTATGAAAACAATGATTTCAAAAGTGGTTTATGGTGCTAGTTTTTATAACAAATTGATTTAAAATTGTGTTAGGTTGGTAGAAAAATAATTGCGGTTTATCACCTTGAAATTTATGTACATTTTTCCATTTGTGGTCCAGAACTGTTGGATGATTAACATTTAATTTTTGTGCAAGCTCTCGAATTGTTGTGCCTGGTTCTAATTCAATTAACTCCTTCATTTAGTCGTTATGAACTGAAGTAGGATGCCCACAACCTTCTTCATCTTCATTGATTTCATCCCCAGCACGACATTTTTGTAGCCACCATTGTACAGTACGTTCCTTAATAGTACCCACACGAAAAGAATCAGTTTACGAGCAGTTTCTACTGCTTTACCACCCGTTTTGAACTTGTACAAAAAATTGCTATTATTTGCTTCTTTTCCATTTTTGATTCAGTATCCCAATTTGAATCAAAATTAATAATAAAACCAAAGTCGATTTTGTTAAAATGAAGTTCGAAAAATGCACTTTAAAACGATATTAACATGAACACGATGACACTTTCATTGAAAAAAATCGAGATTAGTATTCAGGAAATAAAAACCGAAATTGTTGTTCTATCAACCTAATAGCTAAATTTATTTTCACAAATTCTGTTTCCATATCTCCATGAACCATAAATATTTCTTTGGTTAGATTTAGACAAATATCTCGTCTAAAAATGAATTTTTCACTCATTCCACAAGTTAAACATTTTTTTCTGTTCAAAAATGTCTAATAAATAATCATTGATCCTCTTGTACTTTTTTATTATCAAAAAAAGTATTATTACATTTTTTGAACAAACCTCCAGCGTGACTTTATTGCCATGAAAAATTCAATGATGTTGATAATTTTGGAAGTGGTTGAAATCAGTACTTTTATAGATGACGTAGTTTTGGAATTGTGGTAAAATTCATTTTTATAAATTAATTCTTTACTCATCCTAAAAACAATTAACAATTTTTCTCGACATAAATGATCAGCAATTCCTTTCGCAGATATATTTTCCACTAATATCACAATCTAAAAAAAACTTCAAACTATCTAAACGCACCTCAAATTTGACTTCATTGTCATGAAAAATTTAAATGTGTTGATACTTTTAGAAATGGTTTAAGTCATTAGTTTTTGAGACAAAATCATTCTGTAATTGTGGCAGAATTCATTTTCATAAATTAATTTTTCACTCATTTACAAAACACAAAAAATTTTTCTGGACATACATTGCTAAAATTTCCAATAAATAATTATTTGCCATTTAAAACTCTCCCATCATCAAAAAAATCATCAACCTTTCTAAACAAAACTCAAGCGCGAATGAAAAACTCAAATGTGTTGATACTTTTTGAAGTGGTTTAACTCACTAGTTATTGAGACAAAATGGCTCTGGAATTGTGTCAAAATTCATTTTTATAAATTCATTTTTTACTCATCCTACAAAACACAAACAAATTTTCTCGCCATAAATGGCCATCAGTCTCTCTTTCATAGATATATTTTCCACTGATCTCACAGTCTAAAAAAAACTTCTGATCAAAAACGTCAAATAAGTTATTATTGATAATCTTAAACTCTCTCATGATCAAAAAAAACATCAAACTATCTAAACAAACCTCAAACGTTACTTCATTGTCATGAAAAATTCAATTGTGTTGGTAAGTTTGCAAATGATTGAAGTTATTAGTTTTTAGACTGGAATTTTGGTCGAATTCATTTTCACAAATTAAATTTTCACTCACTTCACAAACTAAAAATAATTTTTGTTGTCATAAATGCCCAAGAATCTCTTTCACAGATGTTTTTTTCATTTTTCATTCACAAGACTGTCTAAAAAGTTTGATCAAAAATGTTCAATGAATAATAATTTTTGATCTTTACTTAAACGGATTTAGATGTCCATAAAATCATCCTCAGAGTATTAAGATACAGGAAAATCTGTATCTTATGACTTTTCTGTACTTTAACGTTTTGAAAATGATAACATTATCATAAAAATATGTACAAGAAAAAATTAAAAATGATCAATAATCGTCTATTGAAAAATCTTGATTAAGAAAATGTTGCGATTTTATCCAGTATTGTTTGATAAATTCGTTTGTGAAACCATTGAGTATTTTTTTATTTCTCTGTCTGTAATATTCAAAATATTAAATATTTATAGTTTGCTAGGAACAAGTACAAATAAACCGAATTCGAATTTTTATACATAGTAAAATTAGAAAACATTAAAGTACAGAATAAAATATTTTTTTCATTTATAGGTAAGTAGAGTTCAAATAAATTATTTAAAAATATATTCAAACATACTACTATTCGATATATTTAAGTTTCATTTCGTTTCAGAGAACTGTACTTTTTTGCTACAACTTTGAGAAAAAAGAGTCGTTTTTATTACGCCACTCAGTATAATTTACATCGTCTGCGTACATGTGTGTGTGTTGTGTGGCTACGTAAACATAAACAGAATAATGAAAGAGACTACACTATGTGTTATCTAAAAACATAAACAAATAAATTCGATGAGAAACCCGCCAATGACGTTGACGATAATAGCAATAATAATAATAATAATAATACAGCGGCCGTCTGACGTGCAGAGCATCGCTAGAGGAGTTCTGTTATGTTCCGGCGGCTTTCAGAAGAAGGACGGGACGAGTTCGACCTCCAGACTGCGTCAGCGTTGCATTTCGCGTGACCTTGCCCTTGACTGCGCCGTCGTCGCGACGGGGGGCTGCACCAACATTTTATATCCTCTCTGCCCCCGCACCATGTCGGCAACAACCCCTACAACGAGCGACGGTGTGTTATCGGTAGTCTGGTTTTCTGGTACAACGATGTGATTCACGGTTTAGTGCGTCCGACGAAAAAAAACGCATTTGTATTGAAAAATGTCGAGCGTGAAGCTTGTACTTTGTCCTTTTAGAAAAAAAGACAGTCGTGTTTACACACACACACACACAAGCAGCTATGTCTGGCGTGTTGTAAATGCATAAGGTAAATATTTGGAAAAAATCATGTTTCGCATTGATACTTTGATTTTCGGTCTTTCACTATAAATAGATACATACATATACATATACACACACACACACACATAAATATATATATATATATATATATATATATATATATATGTATATGTGTATATATACATACATACATACACAAACATATTCCTGGCAGCTTTATTCTACTTAAAAATCAAACAATGACTCATTCATTTTATTGCAAATAAATAACTCTGACAATGATAAAGTAATTTTTTTCTATTTTTTTTTTGCTAGAAATATATTCATCACGTTTTTAAATAATTGCCTGTTAAATAAATATTTGTTTGTCATTTTTTGATTTTAGCCACAGCTAATTTATATTCAAAGTTCTATTTGTGTGTTAACAGCAAATAGTATAAATTCAATTATAATCTTTTTCATTTTCTGTCAAAAGTACACTAATTTAATTCATTTTACTCGTTTATAAGTCGAATAACTTTCTTGATAAGATTTTTTGTAAAAATTTACAGAATTACAAACACAATTAATTTACATCTCTGCTTTGACACTCACTATTTGACTTTCTTTAGTCATTATCAAAATTATACTCTAATTTTCATTACTTTTACCTCAAAGGTTTTTATACTTGTAAAACCGTTCAGATACAAACATACTGTGTATTTTTCTAAAAAAAGACAGATTCAGTTACAATTTTCAAATCAATGTAAAATTTATTATGAACTTTTACTTTCTCTGTCAAAATAACTTATTTTGTTCGTTTCGTGTGTTTCTAAGTCAAATTTTGATGTTAATTTCACAACAATTAATTGAAAGCATAATTGAAACAACACAGACTTATATTCAGATTACTTTTTCTCTTTTTCTGGTTCTTTGTTTACAAAAAGCATTCAGATACAATTTTTAATGTTATACTTTTCTATATCATAAAAATGCAACAGTGATGCCATTACCGTGACTTTTATTCGTTCGCTGATTGGTTGATAACGGTCACGTCATCTATGTTGTGATTGGTTGATATCAGTCACGTGGTCTGTGTTATGATTGGTTACTGTAAAACGTGTGATCGAATAAACTTCATCATAATTAATTGAAAAACTTTTCCCAAAATTATGAAATTTATGCTTATTATTTGTGTGTATTATTTGTTAATTTCTGTTATTTGTTAAGAGGGAGAGAGCGAGAGTTGGTGAACGGGGGATAAAGCCCCATTGAGGTTGTGAGCGCAGCTATCAACCCGCTGGTCTCTTATAAAAGTGAAAAAACAGGGATGGTTTAGATTATTTAACCGATTGGCATGTTAAATAAATATGTTGTTTGTTATTTTTTAATTTTAGCCATAGCTAATTTACATTCGAAGTTTTTTTGTGAGTTACAGTAAATACTATAAAATGTATTAGACAATTTTTTCATTTTCTTTCAAAATAAGATTAATTTAGCTCATTCAGTGTCTTTTGAAGTCGAATCTTGATGTTATTTTTACAAACATGATTTAAAACTATAAATGAATTAATTCAGATTTAGATTCAGATTATTTTTTTCTCTTTTATTGATTTTTGATTCAAACAAAGATTCTGTTACAATTTTTAACGCCATATCTTGTACCAAAGGAAAAAAGAGTGGTGATTTCGATTATTTAACCGATTGGGTTGTTAAATAAATATCTGTTTGACACTTTTTTTGTCATAGTCTTAGTTAATTTAAAATAAAAGTTGTATTTAAATGGTGAGAACAAGTATTGCAAATTCATTACCAATATTTTTCAGTTTCTTACAAAAGAAGACACGTTTTACTCAATTTTTGCGTTTGTCTGGCGAATGTTGATGTTATTTTTTACAAAAATAAATTAAAACCCACAATTATGACGAGAGTTTTCGAATGAAAATTATAAAGTATTTAAATTGTATATTTTAGATTGATAATTATTGGAATGGTTGAGGTCTTGAGTCATTTTTGTAAAATGATATTGAGTTTAAAAGAATCGACTTTGGTTTTATTGTTAATTTTGGGTCAAATCGGGCTATTGAATTAAAGATGGAAAAGAAGCAAATAAGAGCATTTTTTCGTATGAGTTTGAAACAGGCGGTAAACTAGCAGAAACTGCTTGTAAACTAAACGATGCTTTTGGTGTGGGTACTTTTAAGGAACGGATGGTAGAATGGTGCTTCCAAAAATTTCGTATTATGGACGACAGCCTTGAAGATGAAGAAGGTCGCGGGTGTCCTTCAATTCATAACGACCAATTGAAGGCGTTAGTTGAATCAGAACCATACACAAAAATACATATACAAAAATGTATGAATTTGAAGGTCATAAACCGCAATTATTTTTCCACTAACCTAATATTGGCATAAAAATATTCTATCCATAAGACTGATTAATATCACGAAGAAAATTTGTTTTTCCTCTCACCTCTACACCCCTCTTCTTTCATCATATTCTTCATAGAGTTCCGATTGTTTACGATTTCAACCGAACGTTAACGATTAGCGAATAATGGATTAATGTTAATGAATAGCTTTGTATGTAAACAATCGGATAAATTTAAATTGTTTTATTATCATATTAATAACAATACTGACGGGAAACCGAACGCAGTGAGCGGGGGAGGAGTCCCCGAATGTCGGCGAGTGTAATGAACAGGGGAGGAGCTCCCTGGTATATTTATAAACATATATATATATATATATATATATATATATATATATATATATATATATATATCTACCGTATTATATTTTTTATAGAATTACATTAACCTTCCATTAGGAAAATGTTGGTATTGAAAATTTAATGAAATACTCATTAAAATTCTATTAAACGTCTCTTAAATAAATTAGAATGTCTAGGACAAATCTATTCTATTTAAATAAATCCGTTTCTCGTATAAAGTACAATTTAAAGGTAGATTTTTATAAAATATGCTAAATTTCCGAATATGAATTAAAAAAAAATACTTATTCCGTTTTTACTCGATCAAAAATCAATTTGTGCATCAAAGATCCATTTTGAATGTGAAAAAAATGGACAACTGAAATCGTTTGAAAAGCGATGCTGTTGCCCAATTGGAAATTCCTTTTAGAAAAGATTTTAATCACAACTTTCTATTTATTCGTTTGTCAATTACAATCGAATCTCATTATAAGAGTCGACGCAATATTGGCTGGAAAAGATTTCGTATTTGCTTTAGACTTTAATTAACATCCAACACCTTTAATTAACATTAGAGAAGACGGGGGTAACGCGGATACTGATTTGTTCTTAGATTATTATTAGTTCTGCTGTGTATTTAATGAAATTGATCCTACGAACTCTCTGACAGTTTTGTATGTCTTCGAATGGAAGTCAGAATAAATTACGGATAGTAATTATTAATTATATTTATAAATTATTGAATTTTTATACAAATTTTCAACTAAAACACTTGAAAAATTAGACATTTTTAAACAGTAACTTAGTTAATTCATAATAGATATATAGGGCGATTCAATTTAGGCTTCCACATGAAAGTATTAAAAAAAATCGCAAAAATTAAAAAAATCATGTTATTTTTAATTTTTACAATTTTTTTAATACTTTCATGTGAAAGCCTAAATTGAATCACCTATATTTGATTTTTTTATATCTATTGACCAATTTTGGCTACTTAATCCCGAGAATCCTCATCATTTTGTCCAATTGGATGCAGTATATATTCGCTGTAATCGATTGACCGGGTTTCATGAAGCTGTAGTGGATAATACCAGCGCTGGAGGACCAAACAAACAACATTAACTTTTTTTTGATGAATATTCAGTTTGGGTCTGTGTTTTAGCGTATCATTTTTATCCAACCATTGTGCCGAACGCTTACGATTGGCAAAAAGAATCCATTTTTCATCACGTGTAACAATATGGTGTAGAAATGATTTACCTTTATGTCGTGACACCAAAGAAAAGCAAGCATCGAGACGATTTCTCTTCTGAGGTTTGTTTAATTCATGCGGTACCCATCTATCCAGCTTCTTTATCTTGCCAATTTATTTTAAATTGTCCGATATTGTTGGAATAGTAACGTCAAACCTTGCTGCTAATTCATTCGTAGTTTGAGATGGATTCGTTTTCACTGCAGCTTTAAGATCATCGTTATCCACCTTGGTCTCAGGTCATCCAAGTGGCTCATTTTCAAGATTAAAATCAACAGAACGGAACTGTCAAACCATCGACGTACTGTGCGTTCATTAATCACATCCTTCCCAAATACTTTATTTATATATCAGCTCTGAATTCGTTCCACGACAGAATTCATATTGAAAAATAACATCATTTTTTGATTTATCTACGGTTTCACAAAAATTGCCCTAAAAATTAATTGAATATTAAACACAAGCCAAAACGTGCATTTGAAAGAATGAGGATATATATATATATACTCGTATACCTTCACAATAAAAAACATAGGAAATGTCAATCAAAGTGAAATGTCAGAGAAAGCAGATGTTAAATTTAGTACTTAAGCAAATCGGACATTTCATACTTAACTAATAACCTAATATGATAATTTCAGTAAATAAAATGTCTTATTTCATTCATTGTCACTCACCTCAGAGTGAGATGAGTGAAAGATTAATATGTGGTTGAGAGTGACTTGATTTTTGAAAAAAGAACTCTTCTCGAATAATTTTCAAACGTAGTTATTAGTATCAAGTATAGTCTGGATATGAGAGATTTTGCTTTTTTTATTTATTTAAATAAAAAAAAAAGTAAATTACATACGTTGATCAAACTATATAAACAGAAACAATTGTTTCATTTTAGCAATAAAGTTTTATTAGCAGGGTTTTATACATTTTAATACACTTTTTTTATTGTCTTATATTTGTTTAGAGGTTAGCAAATGTCTCTCGAATATTTTGCAGAAGAATACATTGTATTACGAATGAGAATTTTATCTTTATATATATATATATATATATATATATATATATATATATATATATTGTAGGTGTGTGTGTGTGTGTATTTGTATGTTGAGTTTAGTACAAAGATGCGAAAAGATATATGTATATGCGCTTTATTACGAGCTTCTGGTGTTGATACTTTCGACAAAAAAAGAGCACAATTCAGACTTCATCGCAAATAAATTGCTATATGACGTACAAACATATTTAGTGACTAGTGAGTCGTTTTGCGTCGTTGAGCGTGTATAGCCGGCGACGGAAATGTGCAACGCGCGCCCGACGAAGGGTGATCAGTGGGGGCGGACGACGGGACGGGTGGCGACGCGACGCCCGGACGCAGACGTCTCGGACGGAACAGGTTGTCTGCCACGTAGTACGCGTCTCTCCCCCGTCCGACGGCCCTCCACTTACCTCAGCGCGTGGACGACCTAACTTTTTCCAGCGGCAAAAAATAATCGCATTCGACGTTTAGTCTGGATACTTTTAAAATAATCCGTTTGTTGTTTTATTACAACAGGATGTCGAATGTGTATTCACAGTTATGATTATAATCCAATATTATGATTTTCGTACAGACGGTCTGTTTATGTTGTAGTCTGGATGTTGAGTAGCGATGGTGTCTTAATGGCTGTCGCAGTATTGCATATATTTGTATATATATATATATATATATATATATATATATATATATATATATATATATATATATATATATATATCAAGGGTTTTCCAATAGGGATGCAATTTTTTAAGAAGTTTTATTTCACAGATCCCAGATTGACAGCTGTATTTTTTTGACGTTAGTTAATTTTGGACATTCCCATTTTCAGTTATAGCTTCGTATATAACAAAATAACTTACCGAAATAATAAAATTGTGTTATGAAAATGGTCGTTCTATAAAAAAAAACCTTTCGTATATTAAACGATATTTATTCTCGACATACTCGACCATCTGAATCAACAATTCTTCTATTAGTGAACAAATTTGAAGAAAGTGGATCGGTTAAGGATAAACAAATATAAACAAGTGTTCGTAGTGTTCTTTCTGAAGAAATCATCGGTTTGGTTTATGAAAGTGCATCGGAAGAGGCAGGAATGTTAATACCACGACATTCTCTGTAATTGGGCGTTTCACAGATGACTACATGGGGTATTTTGCATAAAAATTTATTGCTAAATGCTTGTAAGGTTCAATTAACACAAGATTTGAAGTCAACACATCATTCACTGCGTCGATCATGCACACAGTTTTTCTGAAAAAGTCATCTTTAGCGATATTTCAAACTCTCTGACTTAGTTAACAAAAAAAATTGTTAAATCTGGGATGAAGACAATTCGAGAGTGATAGTTGAGGACTATCTGCACCACTGCACACAGTAATAGTGACTGTTTGGTACACACTTTGGTTCGGTGAAGTCATTGGTCCTAACTTTTTCGAGAATCAGGTTGGTAAAACGATTACTGTGAATGGAGGAAGATACCGAAACATGATAACTAATTTTATGTGGACAGAATTGGATAATATTGATATGGAAGATATGTGATTCCAGTAGGATGATGCAACAAGCCACACTGCCTGCAAAACAGTTGATTTATTGAGGACGAAATTTTCTAATCGTGCTATTTTTAGAAATGGAGACATTAATTGGCTACCGAGTTCCTGCGATTTAACACCGTTCGACTATCTTCTTTGGCATCATGTCAAAGGAAAGGTGTATATTCACAAGAGTCCCAGAGTTCACAGAGTCACATATAGTCCCAGTTGTGTAGGGATGTTATTGACCTTTTGAGGATTCAGACCGGTCTTTGTATACATTAATTTTCAACGGTTTTTGAAAAGAAAATAGATTTATATATTTTTAATTAGGAGAAAAACCTGTTATTAAAGCATAATTAAATTTGTTTACAAATGATAAGATGTTTTTAATTTTGAAAAAAAATCTTCTATAATTTTGACAAAATTTAAAATTTGGATCTGTTTAAATGCATAGAATTTAATTTTACATATTTCAACAAAAAAAAAAAAAAAAACAATAAAAATCATCCAGTATGGAGTCGGTTGTCGCTTTGAAATTTGGTCAGTTAGTCTCTCATATTGGTGATTTTTCAATTGAAAATGTGCGTGCAATAACTTGGTATAACTTAGTAAAGAATAATCAACCAATAAGAAGTACGTATTTTTAAAAATAAAGCATGCCCAGAATTAGTCTGTGATGTTTCAATCTCAACTAATATAACTGAACTCAGTCACCAAAAGTACATTTAAGGTTTACATTCTGATCAGCTGTTGATTGTATAAATCTAGTTAATATCACTTTTTAATAGTTTTTGAAAAGAGAAACTAGATTTATATGTTTTTATTATTTAGGAAAAAAACTGTTATTAAAGTATAATTAAACATTGTCTTATTTGAAAATCGTCTAGAAGATAAAGACTAAATTATACCAGTAAAATAATTATATGTGTTGAATTTAATAAGAAAGTATTTGTAAAATGATCATTTATAACTGATTAAAAACGAATGACAGCCGAGACAGAGAAAATAATAGACGTAATCAAGACAATAATATTTCACATATCTAAAATAAATCAGTACTAATAGCACCAGTATCCTTCAGAATAAAAATATAACCTCAGATAATAATTATTTTGCACGAGACAAATGTTGAAAGATAGAATTGCTTCATAAAGAAATCAATTCTATTGAAAATATAATATTTAACAATATATTCTCTGTAATTTCTTGTTTCAATTGTATACTCGTGATCGTTTTTAGTAATACAAGATAGAAGATTCTGTGATTGCCCGTTCTTCCATATTAAATATTAATTTATTGCTTTCTACAGAAAAAAAAACTAGTATTCTTATTTTATTTTTTTTTATTACAATAACCCATTTCCTTTCTTTTATATCTGATTTGGTCTACTGAATTTGTAATATCTTTTAAAACGAAAAAACCTACTACCAATAGATATTTTAATAAAATAAATATTTAAGACTTTAAATTATCATTCAGAGAAAATCTTAATTAGTAATTCGTAGAACAACAATGGAGTAGCATAAATAATGTATTTTTAGCATAAGGAATGTAAAGATTTCAAAAATGAAAGATTTATTGATATTTATCAAATTATAAAGCGAGTTTTGGAAATATTAGTAATTGAATTTAAAAAAAGTATTTTTTTAATCTGGTAATATTTATAATTCAAGATAGCAAATTTTGAAGTCTTATCAGTATGATTCTAAATGTGGAATAATCATAAATCGATTCTGGTAATATATATATATATATATATATATATATATATATATATATATATATATATATATTATTCTGACCCTGAAATATTATTTATTTGAGAATCACTTTAATTTTTAATTTGTGTTTTTGTGGATCCTCCCGGGTATGAGGTTAAACTGCGTTCAATTTTCTCTCTTTGCGATTTAAAACAGTTGTAATTAATTAATTTGTAAAACAAAGAGAGGAAATTTCAAATTTTCAAATGTATTAAATTTCATCAAAGTATTACGTTGGTAGAAAAATAATTGCGGTTTATGACCTTCAAATCCATATCCATTTTTCTATTTTTTGATCTCCTAGCTGTTTTAAGTGGTCTTGTGTGTCTTTAAGTGGTGTTAGAATTGTTGGGTGACTAACGCCTAACTTGTGTGCAAGAACTCGAAATGTTGTGCGGGGTTCTGATTCATCTAATGTCTTCAGTTGATCGTTATGAACTGAAGAAGGATGCCCGTGACTTTCTTCATCTTCAAGGTTCTCGTCCCTAGCAGGAAATTTTTGGAACCACCATTGTACTGTACCTTCCTTAACAGTGTCCAGACCAAAAGAATCGTTTAGTTTAAGAGCAGTTTCTGTTGCTTTACCACCCATTATGAACTCATATAAAAATTGCTCTTATTTGTTTCTTTTCTATCTTTAATTCAATAGCCCAATTTGCACCCAAATTAATAATAAAACCTAAGTCGATGTTACCAAAAATACAGGCCGAAAAATGCACCTTAAAATAATATTAACATGAATACGATAAAACGACACTTTTATCGAAAAAGAATTAAGGTTAGAATTCCGAAAACAAAAACTGCAATTATTTTCCTACCAACATAATATCTTATTATTTAGTCCGATAATTAATAACTGGATGGAACAATTTAAGATGCAGTAAAGATCTAAATTTATTTCTTAAATGAATTTTTCCCTTATTCCACAAACCACAAACGTTTTTCTGATTAAAAATGTTCAATAAATGATCATTAATCGTTTTTATACCTAGCTTATGTCTATTTCTACAACAATGATATTATTATCAGTGTTGTAATGTACAAAAAAGTCTAATTTTCCTGTAGTTAAAATGTTGATGAATTGCAGACGTGTAAATTAACTGAACTAATTCATTAACATGAAACAATTTATTAAATATCCAGCATCTACACATAACCGAGAACACATCGAGTGAATGTCTCACACTAATGCGAGACATCGGTACAACAATTATATTTTCATTGTTGTTATGACAGAATAATCATGGCTAGCAACCTTAACAACATAGTTTCATCAATGCTAGCAACTAACTAACATTAACAGGAGGCAGTGTTAACAACTGTTAAGATACAAAATAGTACATTTAAATGTTTTACTACAACATAAAATGTTCTTAAAAAAACACAATAGTGAAAAACATATTTTTCTATATTGTTCATTTAAAAGAATAGATATCTTAATTTTATCCTTTTTTAGAAGAAAGAATTGTTTTATTTTTTTGTTTATAACACTGTTTCATTATCTAAATCTTTTCTCAATATTATATTTCTTTATTACATTATTGTTGATCAAGGATCACAACAGTTTTAGCAATCGGGCGAAATCCACTTTCATAGAATTTCCTCCTCTTCATACCGAAAAACCATAACGTTTTTTCAAATAAAAATATTAAATAATTCATTATTGATTATTTTTGTTTAAAAATTTTTTTTCTTGCTCGTGAGACGAGTGGAAAATCAATTTCTGAAATTGATAATGTTTAAAATTACAAAATCTTCAGAGTCTATATTTAATTACATTTTGCTTCATTCGCACGTAAATATTTGTTTATTTAATAATTTATTTATGAATCTCTATTTTCAATTCATCTTAAAATTCAATTTATAAACAATTACACAATGTTTGTGTACATGTCAAGCTTATTTATTCCGGACTTATACACCAAAATTGAATTACAATTTTGAGATAGGTGATAACTTTTCGAACAAGTTTGTTACACAGGTTGTCTATACAAGCATTAAACCTCATCTTCCTCTTATAAAAAATAACCCCAGTGTTTAGATATAGTCTTTCTCTCTCTCTCTTTATATATATATATATATATATATATATATATATATATATATATATATATATATATATATATATATATATAATTATTGAAAGAAGTAAAAATGTTTTTTTTTTACTTTTAATTCTATGTTATTTTTTATAAGATATAATTTTTATTTTTATAAGAAAAATTCAGACAATTTTTAATATTAAACCCACTGATTTATTCATAAATATTATATATATATATATATATATATATATATATATATATATAAATGTACGTGTGAAAATGTATAAATGAAATTAAACTAGTTAAAACATTAAATAAAGTAACTAAAGCAACAACTTCCTTTCGCATATACAAAGTCTCCTCCAGGACAAATTCAGAATTCTCTGTTGTAGGCCGTTAAAAATAAACGTTTGAAAACTACATCGGCTCCTTGTGTCTGTTATTGTTCTCTTTTGGTTCAAACGATTATTAAAAGGAATATGCAGATTCGTATAAACAGGCACACATTTTAATTTAATTACAAATTTCAAAACTTGTACAGTCGCTTGTGTGTGCGTGCGTTTTTTTTCTTCTTGATTGTCTGTAAACTTTTTTTTATTAAAACTGAACCTCATTCTGAAGTTCAAACAACGAATTCTTTTCATATGTATTAAAATTAATTACCTAAAACGCAGTTTCATAAATTTAATTGACTCTGAAATCAATTCTTAAATTAAAATCTCTACGGATTCCAGTCATGTAGATACATTTCGCTCTGCTTGATGAAAAATGTGCTCAAGGAATAACTAATATTATTTCATGTAGAATTTAATTAAGAACGCAAAAGAATGTTAAGCTTCTCTCTCTCTTACACTCTCCTTCTTCCTTCGCACCCTCTCTCTATGTATTTCTAATATAATTATTTAAAATTGTTTGTCTAATATTTCTAATCATACAATAATCTTAAGAGGATGTACCCAAAGTTCAAAACTTAAGTACACACATTTCGATGTTTGGGTCAAGATAACTTTTGAACCACTGAATTTTTTTTTTAATTAATGTTCATCAGAATTATGTCTAGGAAAGACAAAAACTTTTGTTCGATTTTTGACGGTTGACGTACAGTTTAAGACTTGAATACCCACATTTCGATGATTGGGTCAGGATAAATTTTGAATTACTGGATATTTTTTAAATATTTTTTTAAGTTGTATTCAACAAAGAAGTGTATACAAATGATAAGGTACTTTTTTCAATTATTAAAAAAATAAAAATAGTCTTCTACAATTTGGACAAAATTTAAAATTTGGGTCTATTTAATTTTAGAGAGAATAATTTCTCATATTTCAAAAAAAAACAATAAAAGCCATCCAGTGGTTCTTGAAAAATGCCACGTCAACAGTTTTTACTCAACATATGGAGTCAGTTGTCATTTTGAAATTTGATCAGTTAGTATCTCATGTTTAATAAATGCGAATTGAATGAGCCAATAAGGAGCGAAGTTATTGTCCATTTTGTCAAGACGCAGGGTTTATGATGGATTGGACATCTGATAAGAATTGAGGATAGACGAGCTCAAAGTAAAGTCTTTCACGCCATCCCAAATCGTATCAGAGTCAGATGTAGAGCCACAGTTAGATGGTTAGATGGCGTAGGGAATGACGTACGGAAAATTCAAATTAATAACTGGAGAATGGTCGCACAAAATCGTCCAATGTAGAGGAACATCTCAAAAGGAAGACAAAGTTCACCCCAAGCTGTAGAGTGCTATTAAAAAAAAGAAAAAAGTGTCTTATGTTGGTGATTTTTCACTTTAAAATGTGTGTGCAATAACTTGGTACAATCTAGTACAGAATAATCAACCAATAAGAAGTACATATTTTTACAAATGAAACATGAGCAGAATTTGTCTGTGATGTCTCAATCTCAATTAATAGAACTGAACTCAGTCACAAAGTACATTTGGAGTTTACATTCTGATCAGCTATTGTATAAATTCCGTTCACATCACTTTTCAAGTTTTTTTTTTTTTAAAAAAAAACTAGATTTATATGTTTTTATTATTTAAGAAAAAAAATATTATTAAAGCATAATTAAACGGTGTGTTGTTTTAAAATCGTCTAGAAGATAAACACTTAATTATACAAGTAAAATAATTACAGGTGTTGAATTTAAGAAGAAAATATTTGTAAAACGACCCTTGAAAACTGATTAAAAGCGAATGACGGCCGAGACAGAGATAATAATAGACGTAATCAAGCTCAAAAAACATAATTATCGAGCTCATTTGATACCGTAGATAATTTAACACGGTACCTTTTTTCTCTCTCTATCACACATTTATTTGTCTTGATTGTACTTTGTATCGGGTGTACAGAAAATTCTTTCACAGTGTAGTATAATGGATTTTTCACACATCTTACAAGTCATATTTTTTCATCGAATCAAAAATGTGTAGTAATTGATTATTGATCATTTTCGATTGTACATTATGCGCAGTTCGATGACGATGACTTTGATCTTGCTAAGATATAGAAAAAATGTC
Organism: Acanthacorydalis orientalis; assembly: GCA_034766995.1. Lineage (NCBI taxonomy): Eukaryota > Metazoa > Arthropoda > Insecta > Megaloptera > Corydalidae > Acanthacorydalis > Acanthacorydalis orientalis. Next base: position 30,654,034 of record CM068315.1, on the reverse strand, counting down.
TTATTTTTTTTGTAACTTTTCATTTATGAAACAATTCAACTTTCAACCTTGGAATTTTATTAATTGATTTTTCACACATCTCATAAATCATAAAAATATTTTCTGATCAAAAATATACAATAATTGTTTATCGATCATTTTTGGTTGATGCTCATGCGCATTTCAATGATGATGTCGTTGTCCTCAAAGAAATAAATTAGTCTCACTGCGAATTTATTAAAATTATTACCGAAATAGAGCTAATTTTTTTTCACGTATTTAAAGTATTTGGATATCTTTTGTATTGTCGTTGTGCTATTTTTGACCGTACCTGGGGATATAAGGACCCGTTAACAGTATTTTCCTTGAGTTATTTTATGTCATTATTATTATTTGTTGATGATCTTCTCAAACATCTGGGAAAAGTATCAAAAAACCCAGATAAACATGTTGATAAATTCGTCCTCCCTCACCACACACATTCCACTAGGAGCATACTCTTCTCCATGATGCCCTCCTAAAATGTCCTGGTTCATTGTCGTCGACAGCGTTGATCGCAGCTCCGTGAAAAATGGTACGGCTGCACGAATTTGTTTTTCCGACATGATGAGTTAGCGGGATGATCTTCCCAGTTGGCAGCATTTCTATCAATGGATTTCCGAAAGGCTTTCTGGTGTAAAATTTCCATCTTGTGTCGTCGATGTAATCAGCAACCATACATATTTTTGTTTATCACCATCCTCAGACACTTATTCTGAACTCTCTGTAGTGAATTAATGTTGCTTCTGGAGGTCTGGCGCAATTTAATTTTCAGTAATTAGGAAGAAACATAGATCTTGGTAAGTGTTCCACATGGGACATAAGGTAGTGATCTTAAAAATAGATTCAGAAGGATAATGCGGAGAAAAAATAAAGGAGTGACTTACAGGACACATTTTATTTACTAGGCGTACAAATTAATTTGATGCGTTTTTTATAGAAAATGTATGTTTATAGAAAAATCGAACACATTTCAATCCTCAAAATACCTCCAATTATTTTATATAATTTTTCTCTACCTGAGCGTAATAGATTAATGTCGAAAAAAGACAGTGATTTTGAGTCTATGAGGTCGTCAATCTATTTTCGGATCTATTCCACTGTTTTAGCATTTTTATGTGCCACAACACCTTCCCCCAAATCTAAACAAATCATTCCTGCGGCTTCGGCAACATTTTTTTCAACTACAATGCGAAAAATGTTCATTACTGTTTTGTGAGGTTATGCCAACTGCTTGCCCATGGCATATAGTATTTTAAATGCTAAGGTTGGCACTTCGAAATCTTAAAATGGAAATAAAATATTTTAATTTATAACAGATTTATGATTGATTCGATTTAAAGGCACCGAATTAATTTTTACATCTATAAATACCGAAAACTCGATTGGTGTATAGACTTGTTATCAGCATAGGATTTAGACAAGAGTAACATGGGCTACTGTTCAGGACGGCAAATTTTTAAAATCTGAAAATTTTATTTTCAATCATAATTTCGATTTACGGGTAACTCAGTTGTGAAATGGAAAATTGAATCTAAACATTTTTGTAGACCAAGTTTCGTTTTTGAAATTTATGTAACAGAACTTCATAATTTGCATTTTTAAATAAATTAAACGAATGAAAAATTTTACAAATTTTTTAGTGACGATTAAATTATTTTCCGTTGAAATGTTTTCAAAATTACCAACAGTCGCGGATTTCTCTTAATTCATTTGGACAAAATTTGCGGAGGGGAAGGAGTGGCATGTGATTGGTGGCCCCAAGGGGCCGGATTTACATCTAGTGTAAATCCGGCGCAGCCTGTTACATATTTTTTTCGATTACAATCTATTCGAAAACATCTATCTAATATTTATAAATATTCAACGATTTTCTAAACAATATTAAAAGTTTCAGCTCGAACATGCTATTTTAAATAATATTAAAAAAGTTTTCTTATTAATGCTTCATTCTAGAATGTTGTTTGTCATCGTTGCGTTTATGGAGCTTTCTTATTTATATTTTATGATAAACGTTGTGTGTATATATATGTGTACATTTTTTGTATGTTCACATGTGTACATGCGCGCAAGATTCGTTTAATGTTTTTATCTTCGCAGACATACGCGTTTATGAATTTATAAATAAGATGTGCATAATAGCTTTTATCACGCTTATTCTAGGGTATGATTCACAGAACACCTTCAGCGAACGTTCCAAACAAACATATTGAGTCATGACATCGTACGACCTTGACCTTTGTTATAAAATACCCTATAGACACTCGCCTCCATCGAAAGCTCCGCACACTAGTCACGCGAACATGTATTTTAATGAAGTCCAACCCGTACTTCGGCAGACTACGAGCTTAATTATTTAAAGACCAAGGCTTTTAGACCAAGGCCTCGAACTTCCGCAAATTCATAACGTACACGAGCACTGTCTGTAAAAGTTTTCTGCTTGCGGTTATATCGATGTTTACATTTAACAAAATCGATTCGATAAGCAGATATAGATTTATTACACGCATTCGCAGTTTGACGCTGCATAGTCGATGAGAAGCGATCGGGGTCGGTCGGGTGTGAGGGAATTGTCTTTCGTTTTTCTTTTTTTTGATGAAAACGAGACTTTTTAAAAATTCGTGTTCTGCTGGAGACTCTCTATGTTAAAAATCCCGTCACGCGTTTCTCTATAAACTAATTTATTTTCTAAGAAACTGATTTATTCAATCAATTAATTTTCTTGTTTCCTGTAATCTTTTTCTAATGTTCTGATAGTATTTGTATTCCGATTTCGTAAAAGCTGAATGGTTTACTGTAGAATACAATTATTTTAATGTATTCGGAGAAGTTTCTTCCATTGATTCGTTTATATAATGTCGATATGAGCTGCAAAGATTTTCCTATACATTAGTGCTATGAAGATGATGGCATCGGCATCGAAATGCGCATAAGCAACAATCAAAAATGATTAATAAAATCAATTAAACATATTTTTGATCAAAAACTTTTTTTTAGTCGTATAAATGAGTAGAATTAAATATTTGTGAAAATGTGGAGTTATCTTTGTACAGTGCTCTTTGTCGTACCAGAAACTGCGATTGTGCAACAATGCCTTCTCTCTTCTCTACCCCTACTCTACATAGCGCACATATTAACGCATCAAAAAAGGGGCACTAAACAGGGATGCTGCCTATCACCAAAATTATTTAAAATATACTAAGAACAAGCACTTAATACATGGAAAAGAAAATGTAAAACCATCGGTGTTCCTCTTGAAGAAAATATGATATATACGTTATGTTTCGCAGATGACCAGATAATAATAGCACAAGATTATGACGATGTTGAGTATATGACTCGAAAAATCATGGAAGAGTATCGTACATGGGGTTTGGAGGTAAACATCGACAAAACTCAATATATGTGCATAGGAGGTATACAACAAGATTTAATGCTAAATACGGGACAAGCTATAAAACGATGCGAAGAATATAAGTACCTAGGAATGAACATAACAAGAGACGGAACTATAGATAAAGCCATCAAAGAAAGATGTACACAAGGCAGAAAAGCTATTTCCTCATTGAACAGTGTACTATGGGACCAGAGCATCTCAAAAGACAATAAAAAGAGAATCTATAACACCATAGTAAAGAGCATAGTGACATACAGCAGTGAGATATGGCCGCTAAAGAAAAGATCAGAGAACATGCTATTGACAACGGAAATGGATTTCTGGAGAAGATCGGCAGGAAGATCAAGAAAAGAACGGATTAGGAATGAGAAAATTAGAGAAATCATGAAAGTTGACATCACCATAGTGGAAGATATTCGAACTAATCAATTGAGATGGTACGGGCATGTTCAACGGATGCAAAAAGAGAGACTTCCAAAACAAGTGCTCTTATGGAACCCCCAAGGTAGAAAAAGACAGAGAAGACCAAGAAGAAGTTGATCAGAAGGAATTTGAGAAGAAATAGAGAAAGGGATCTAAAAGAAGATCAATGTAATGACAGACGGCAATGGAGAATGGATATCGGAAGACGTCATAGAACGTTATAAACCGAAATTATATATATATATATATATATATATATATATATATATATATAAAAGGGACAAGAATTGCTACGATCTTGACGGAACGCTTTAAATATGTGTTGTTATTCTATTAATCGTTCCCAATCGCACATCAACAGGGCTCCTGAGGTGTTGCGGTACGACAGGATATACAAAAAATAGAAAGAATGTATTAAAACACATTATAGGAAGTTTTGTTTCTAAAACCTATCGATCAAAACTTGTAATGCTAAACACATATACTCTATATCCCCCTATATACCCTCTAATTAAATGCTTTGAGTCATAAATGCCAGACTACCTTCATCAAATTATAATCATTGTAAATAATTTTAAAGTCTTTTTAATCAATAAAATTTATTTAGAATTTTGAACGGATTTGAAACTAAACTTTAACAAATACTTGAGAAATGCACTGCTGCTGGAATAAACTCATAAAATTGTATATATTCCGACAAATGTAAAGTCTTTCTGATTAGTAATATTTATTTTGAATTTTAAATAGATTTAAAACTAGTCTACAACATCTATCTAAAGGTGGAATAGATACTGGAATAATCTTATCAAATTACAATCATTTCAAATAAATGGAAAGTCTTTTTGATTAGTAAAATTTATTTTGAATTTTGAATAGATTTATAACAAGTCTTTAGCATCTATCTAAAAATGGCATAGATACTGGAATAACCTCATCACATTACAATCATTATAAATAAATGTAAATTTATTTTGAATTTTGAATGGATTTAAAATTGGTCTTCAATATCTACCTGAGAATGGCATAGATACTGGAATGTCTCATCAAATTAGAATTATTTTTAAAAAATCTAAATTCTTCCTTATTAGTAAAATTTGTTTTGAATTTTGAAACTATTTACAACTAGTCTATTGTTTTAAAATTGGTCTACAATATCTACTTGAAAATGGCATAGATACTGGAATACCCATCAAGTTACAATCATTTTTTTAAATAAATATATTTTTTTTTAATAGTAAAATTTATTTTGAATGTTTAAATAGACTTAAAACTAGTCTTCAACATCTACATAAGAATGGAATAGATACAAGAATAACCTCATGAAATTACAATCATTGTAAATAAGTGCAAAGTCTTTTTGATTAGTAAAATTTAGTTTGAATTTTTGAATAGATTTAAAACTAGTCTTTAGAATCTATTTAAAAATGGCCTAGATACTGGATAACCTCATCAAATTACAATCATTGTAAATAAATGTAAAGTCTTTTTGATTAGTAAAATTTATTTTGAATTTTGAAACGATTTAAAATTAATCTTCAACATCTATTTAAAGGTGGCATAGGCACTGGAATATTCTTATCAAATTACAATCATTTTTAAATAAATGTAAAGATTTTTGATTAATAAAATTTATTTCGTATTTTGAATAGATTTATAACTAGTCTTTAGCATCTATCTAAAATGGCATAGATACTGGAATACCTTCATCACATTACAATCATTATAAATAAATGTAAATTTATTTTGAATTTTTAATGGATTTGAAATTTGTCTTCAACTTCTATTTAAAGGTAGCATAGGTACTGGAATAATATTATCAAATTACAATCATTTTAAATAAATATAAAGATTTTTTGATTAATAAAATTTATTTCGTATTTTGAGTAGATTTCGAACTAGTCTTTAACATCTATCTAAAAATGGAATTGGTACTGGAATAATCTCATGAAATCACACATATTGAATTTTGAAAGAATTGAGAATTAGTCTTCTACGTCTACCTAAGGATGTCGCTCGTGCCTAAACTAGTAACGGAAACTGAACATTTAATTGTTCTAAAACAATAAAAACCATCAGGATAATATATTCTCAATATTTAGTTTCTCTTGCTATCTATCTATCTGTTTATTTTTTTTTTGAAAATGATCAAACGTTGATAATATCTAGAAATTCACACTGTTCTATGCGTCGAGTCGTTCAGTTCATGTCTGTGAATACGTCGATCGACGTCGCCACAAAGGGTAAATGATACCGGGTTCGATATCATTCCGAAAGACGAGACCGAAGCCCGTCGATGAATAGGAGTGATAAATCCATGCCCATCAGTATAACATGCATTGTTACAATTTGGCACGTGTTCTGTGCGTTTACGATTCCGTACCGTGAACACAGTGACGTGTAGTGTCATCTTAAGCACCGTAATTTATAATATACTCATTATACACATACATGTCTAAATGACTGAACACAAAGTGTATAACATAAAAGGATAGTTATATATCACATAATTATTTGTGTCGTCTTTGTAATATATTATTAACTATGGCACGGCTCGCTTGCGCTGTTCATCTGTGCGGTCTACTGCGGTTTATGTGCGGAAGCCAAGAAGGCGATTTGCCTTTGAACACATGACACAGCCAATTGCACGTCTGATTACATTGCAGACCCAGACGCTTGTGTCAGCGTACGCACAGGAGGCCGCAGACATTTTGCGTACACGGACGCCCACGCACCCCGTTTTCCCAATTAACATTTCGTACGGTTTAATAAGATTTTTTATTTTACGTGCGAGCATGTGTGAGAGAGAAAGAGGAAGAAAACGGTACATTAATTAAGTGAACGTTTATTTTTCCAGTTTGCGTATCACGTTGGAAAATTGTTTGTCCTGTGACCGTGAAGTTGTTTTATTTCGCGAAGCACGAGTTCACGAATAAACTTGTATATTAAATCGACTCGCCGTTCTTATTTAACACACAAATTTGTATTATTGTACGGATATTTGCTCTGTTTAGTATTGTGCTGTTTTTATACTCGGTGTTCTTATTGTAAAATCTATTCGTATTAACGCTTCAAGCGGTTTAAATTATTGCACAGAGGAAAAGGAATACAACGTGCTCTTTCTCATACAGATTTCATTCTTTTACAGTCTAGTGTATTTTTTGTTATTTTTAAAGCGTTTTTTTTACCTGATATTCTAGATAAATTATATGCTTTATATGAATTTTCCTATACAATCTCTCTCTCTCTCTCTCTCTATATATATATATTTATATATACATATAAATGTATATATATATATATGTATATATATATATATATATACATATATATATATATATATATATATATATATACATATATATATATATATATATATACATATATATATATATATTCTCGTATATATATATATACATATATACCGAATTATTTCCAGTTTAGTGTTTTATAATTCAAGAAATACCATAATTTTAAAAAGTGATTTTTAATACAAAAAAAAAAATAATAATTAGAAAGTAAGAACAAAACAATATTTCCTTTTTCCCCTATTGCTTTACTTAAATTTGGCTTTTGATATGAAATCTCTCTTTCTCCCTATATATATAAATATATATATATATATATATATATATATATATATAGAGAGAGAGAGAGAGAGAGAGAGGAAGAGGGATTCCTCTCTCTCTATATATATATTTATATACATATATAAATAAACATATATATATGTATATCGAATTATTTTCATTTTAGAGAATCTTATAATTGGAGAAACACCATACTTTTAAAAAGTGAGTTTCAGTAAAAAACAATCATTATGAAGTAAGATCCAGACAACGTTTTCTTTTTTTCCATCAATTTATTTGAATTTGTCTTTTGTTATGAAATCTCTCCCTTTTGTATATACATCAAATTATTTTCAATTTAATGTGTTTTATAACTGAAGAAACACTATACTTGTAAAAAGTTGAGTTTTAGGAAAAAACAATAATTAGAAAGTAAGAAAAAATAATATTTCCTTTTTCCCTTTTGTTATACTTGAATTTGGCTTCTGTTTTAAAATCTCTCTCTTTCTCTCTCTCTCTCTCTATATATATATATACCGAATAATTTCCAATTTAAATTATTTAATAATTGAAGAAAATACCATACATTTAAAAAGTGATTTTTAGTAAAAAAAAAAAACAATAATTAAGAACCAGACAATATTTCCTTTTTCCCCCATTGCTTTATTTGAATTTGAAATTTGTTATGAAATTTCTCTCTCTCCCTCTCTCTGTCTATATATACATATATATATATATATATATATATATATATATATTCCCCGAATTATTTCTAATTTAAATTGTCTTATAATTAAAGAAGCATCATATATTAATAAAAGTTTTTTAAAAAAAAAACAATAAATAGAAAGTAAGAATATAATAATAATGTTTCGTTATTTCTCCAGCTTTATTGACTTTTCTTAACAGATATTTCTCTCATAGAGATCTCTCTCTCTCTCTCTCTTTAATTATATAAATCACTTTCATCAAGCTTCTTGATTGTATAAAGTGTATTAATTTGAGAAATGAATTTTCATTTTTCATCACAATAAAGCATTTTTTGATATACTGTGTGATAATTGATCATTGTTGAATTTATTAGTCTTTTGTACATTTTGATGATGATGTGGAACATCATACTATATCATCATTTCAAAGTGCTATGGTATTAAAATATCTACTTTTGTACCTTAGTACTTTTAGGATGATTAAATCGTCTTGAAAATACAGATAAGCCATTATCAAAATAATAAGTGATCGATTATTGAATGTTTTAATCACTAAATATGTTTGCGAAAATAGAAATTCAGTTGTGAAAGACAAGTTGGTACTTATACCAAAAACTAGAAGGTATAAAATATTTTTATAAATGATTTTTTTGCTCCGACACAGATCACAGTTTATTTGTAATCAGAAATGTTTATTAATTGATTATTAATCATTTTTTTTATATTATTACTTTGCTGCATTTTGAATCAATGGCTTCATTCTAAGCGATAAGGTGCAGAAATAGATTTTTCTATACCTTTTCAATTTGAAAATGAGCAATAACTAATAGTAAATATTTTAATTAATAAAGTTTTTTTTCAAAAATGAAAATTCAACTCTGAAACTGAATCCAATAATGGCGACAAAAACTAGAATATACAAAACATTTTAGAAAATGATTTTTTTCATTCCGTACAGACAACAATTTTATTTTTAATCAGAAATATTCAATAACTAGTTATTGGTCATTCTTTATACTTTCTTTGTTTCATTTAAATGTCAATTTCATTATCTTCAGAGTGATAAGGTGTAGAAGTAGATTTTTCAGTACAATAACCAATTATTAAATATTTTAATCAATTTTTTTTTTTCAAAAATGGATATTCAATTCTAAAAGTGAATTCAATAATGGTGTCAAAAACTAGAATGTATAGAATATTTTTAAGATGATTTTTTCACTCCAACATAGGTCACAATTTTTTTTAATCGGAAATTTTCAGCGGTCATTGATCATTCTTTATAATTTATTTGTTGCATTTTAATATCAATTTCATTATTTTCAGAGTGATATGGTGTAGAAATATTTTTTTATGCACTTTATCATTTTAAAAATGAACAATAACCAAATATTAAATATTGTAATCAATATTTTTTTTTTTAAAAAATGAATATTCAGTTTGAAAGTAAATTCAATGATGGTGTCAATAATTAAAATCTATGAAACATTTTTACAAATGATTTTTTCCTTCGACACAGACCATGATTTTTTTTAATTAGAAATACTTAACCACTGGTTATTGATCATTCTTCATAGTTTCTTTGATGCATTTCGATATTAATCTCATCATCTTTAGAATGCTGGAGTGTAAAAATAGATTTTTCTTCAATTTATCACTTTGAAAATTAGCAAATAACCAATAATTAAATTTTTATGAAAATTAGTTTAATAGTATTACTCAAACCACGACCCTTTAAAATGATTTTTTCCACTCTGATACAAATTTCAATTCTATTTTTGATTAGAAATATTCATTAACTCAGTTTTAATTATTTTTTTATTATTGCTTGGTTACATTTCAATATTATTATCACCATCTTCAGTGATAAGATAGACAAACAGATCTTATCGTCTTGAAAATGAGCAATCATTTTTATACGTTTTTGTCTTGATTTTTTTTCTGTTATATATGAAGGAGTGACAAATTCATTTGTAAAAGTGGATTGAATCGTATTACTAAAAACTATATTGTGTATAATACATGTTTCAAGAACTATAACCAGACACATTGACCATGTAAATCAAAAAAGTTTCAATAAAAATAAAGAAAAAGGTGTACAAGTTTAAGTACACACATACATACATACATACATATATATATATATATATATATATGTATATATATATATATATTTGTAAGTATATATGCATAATTTGTATACGTAATTTGAATGCAAGAGATATGATTACATCACTTTGCATACAAATCCAAAAACGTTTAATAGACATGCAAATGACTCGATATTTAAATTCACTAATGTGTGTTAATCTGTTCCATTAAAAAGTGTATCGTATTAATACAATCTTTTTTAAGTGCATCAAACCTTGAAATTTATGTTAAAAGTGTTCTGTTCGAAATGAAGAATTCAAAAGAAGTCTTCAATGAAATGCATGCACGTATTTAATTAAGTAACGATTTTAAACTTAATTTACACATTATTTACATTCACTCTAATTATATATATATATATATATATATATATATATATATATATATATATATATTATAATGCCTCCATTTATGCGAGTAATTGGTTCCATGAAAACTGTAAATAAAAACCGCGTAAATGGAGTCATAGAAAGCTGTTTAAAATAAGGACCTGCTTCTTATTCTCAAATATTTTACTTTTATTTGGATAGAAAAGTTTTAATTAGTTTTTTTGGACATACGTCTATATAAGAGGTTATTGATAACAAAAATACATACTTGACTGAAGCTATCTTTTATTTCCATAAAGTATCGAAAAAGTTTACAACTTTACAGTTACCTATTCAAAATCAGTCTCGCTTTCAATAAAATCAATAGCTTTTCGAATCATAGGTATGGAAGCTTTAATGTCGTGGATCGTAAACTGGTAAGGGACTTCTTTTTCATCATTTTCCTGCTCTCCTTCTTTCTTAGTCTCTTCTTGGTTTAATTCAATAAGATCATTAGGAGTCAATTCAGAATCGTATGATTTTAAAAGTTTTTCAATACCAGAATCATTCAAATTACTAAATCCTTCACCTTCTAATCAAATTCAGTAACTGCTTTTCTATTAAGTCTTACAGCTCAGTCCACAAACTTGATGTTGTGTATATTGAATCTTTTTCTTGAATTTTTCAAACCAGCCTTTACTGGCAACAAAAAATAATGATTTTTCTTCATCTCCATCATTATCTTCTTTATTTTTCTTTTCATTATTTTCTTTTTCAACTGATTAGAAATTGACAAAGCCTTGCTTTGTATAATGCGTGTATCCATAACAATGTATTTTTAGTTATTGTCTTCTATTCACTGAATTAATAACTTTTTCATTTTCACCATAACAATATTTCTTGCATATTTCACTATCTTGGACCTTGTTGGTATGGCCTCCTTCACTGCCATTTTAATAGCGACAACATTTTTTTTTAATCGTGCGAATTGTAGACTCGTTAAGATTGTACAACCGAGCAACATTATTAATTTTTTCACCTTTTTCTAACGTCTGGATAATTTTTAATTTAACTTCTGAACTTATCTGTGTTCTTGTCTTTTTCTTAATCATTTTATTTAATGTACCCTTTGATGATGCCATTATTTGTTAATCTATCGCGTATCTACGGTTTATAAGACACTCCCTCTACAAATTGTTACTGTTTGTTTGTATTATTAATTTTATTTATTTATTTTTACTACACTACATATGTTTACTACACAATTGTAAATGAGATTACTGAATAAATTAAATTGAGAAATTCCCGAATTTGTATAATTACAATGTGTATACAATATGTGATACAATTTGACAAATTTATACATTTTGATATCTGGCGTCTAGTTGATTATTTAAAATTTGAAAATGTTTCAACCGCGTTAAAGTGAATTCGTGTAAATGGAAAAATTATGTATATATATATAAATATATATATATATATATATATATATATATTAGGTTGGTCCAAAAATAATTGCGGGTTTTATCATTTTAAGTTTGATGCCGATTTTTCTAGTTACAGTTATCTTTTGTTTTAGTCATGTGATACATCATTGTAAACAATGAAATTAACACTATTAATTTCAACATATGTATGTTGTTTTCAGTTTTTAGTATTGCTGGATATAACCTCTTAAATTAGTAATGGAAAAAAGAAAATTTGCGCGATTTTTTTGTATAAATTTAAACTGGGACGTAAAGCAACAGCAACTGCTCTTAATATCAAATTTGTTTTCAGTGAAGAGTCAATTAGTGAGCGTACAGGTCAACACCCTGGTTCCAAAAATTTCTTAATGGAAACGAAATCCTTGATGATGAGGAGGATCGTGGATGTCCTTCTGCTATATACTATAATGATTAATGAATCATTATTAAAGCGGACCCACGTAAAAAAAACTCGAGAGGTGGCAGAAGAACTCAATGTTGATTATTTAATAGTTGTTCGATATTTAAGCCTTACAGAAAAAAACAAAAAAGCTGGATAAATGGGTCCTGTATGAACTAAACGAACATCAAGCAATTCGGCGATACGAAGTCTACTCTGCACTTCTTTTGTGTAACAAAAATGATCCTTTTCTTGATCGCATTGTCACATATGATGAAAAGTGGATTCTATACAAGAATAAGAAACGTTCATCACAGTAGATAGACCGAGGAGAAGCATTAAAACCGTTTCCTAAACAGAAGCTTCATGAAAAAAAAATTATGGTCAGTGTTTAGTTGTCGGCAAATAGCGTCATTCAACTTCTTAAATCCTGATGACAAAATAACAGCAGAAAAATATTGCTAAGAAATTGAAAAAAATCATGCGAAGTTGCATCGTTTACGTCCGGACAGCATTAGTCAATCGAAGAGGACCAATTCTTCTTCATGACAACGCCCGACCACACGTCTCACAAATGATTATAAAAAAAAATTAAATGAACTGGGTTATTAAACCTTATCTCACCCACCTTATTCTCCGGGTATGTCTTCGACAGAATATCATTTTTTTAAGCATTAGAGTAATTTCCTACGAGAGAGATTTCAAAGATCAAGCATCAGCTGAAAGCGCTTTCGATGAATTCGTTAATACCAGGACTCCAGAATTTTATCTTGTAGGAATAAAAAACTTGTTTCTCGTTAGGGGAAATGTGTGAAGGCCGAATTGTCTTTATTCTGATTAATAAATATAATTTTTAACTGATATGTGTGTCTTTATACTTGATACGTAAAAACTGTAATTATTTTTGCACCGACCTAGTACGTATATATGTATATATATATATATATATATATATATATATATATATATATATATATATATATATATATAAATGTTACAGTTATAAAAATCGCAGTTTACAAATGAACGAGTTTCATGTAGAAACAATTATAAATTACTGTAAGTGACATTGAAATCCTGTTGAGTATCGAATATGAAACCAGAGTAAAGCATTTCAATTACATTTTTCGTACTGCTAATTGAAATGAACAACAGCTTAATTACATCCCATTCGTCTGCTAGCTAATATAAAATGTTCGTCTTGCTAAAAGACAATGATTAACGGTTTCCAATACAAATACACTTATCTGATAGAAAAGTCGTATCCCCGGATAATTTATCTGCGTTCGTTTCATCAGTTCAATGCTCTAATTTGGGTATCGTAAATAAACGTTCGTGTACAATGGAAAAACAACTGTGTGTGTGTATGTGTGTACAGTGGCAGTAGATCGGATGATAGTTGGACGAAGAGGTGGTTTATGAAAGACAATTAAACAAGATTCGTACACGATATACATGATTTGTTTCGGTGTATAGTTCGGTGGGTGATTGATGACGTCCGTTCGCTTTTGAATTGTCGAATTCGTTTATTTTTGTGTGTTGCAAACCGTGTCGTTTTTTTGATTCGGTCGCGTCGAATAATAACCGAAATGAATTTGAATGCGTATCTGTATATCAATAGTTATTAATGATTTCGCGATTATGCAGTCCGAAAAAACTCTTTCGGTAGACGATGAATCGCTGATTAGAAACAAGAATTTTGTCAAAATTGATAATCAGTCGTATGTCGATAAAAATAAGTTTGTTTAATCCAAAAAAGGTTATGTCGTCTGTTTGGTAGTATATGGAAAGAATTATTCATTACGAGCTATTATCAGAGAATCGAATCATCACAAAGGAGTTGTACTGTGATCAATTGGTACGGCTAAAACAATCCATTGATAAAAACGGCCGGAATTAGTCAACAGAAAAGGTATATTTCTTACCGCGACGACGCCTGACTTCACACGGCACGCGAAACCCACCAAAAACGGAATAGTTTTAATAGGAAATTATGACTCATACACCAGATTCCGCTGATCTAGCACCAGCGGATTATCATTTGTTCCGAAGTCTCCAAAATCAGATCAACGGAAAACGGCTCAATACAGAGAGTGATTTCCGAAGGGAGATCGACTCTTTCTTTAACTTAAAGCGTAGAATGTATCTATAGTTATCACCAGGGTATTGAAAATGTAAGATTAAGATGAGAACAAGTTTTAAATAAACTGGAAAAGTTATTTTGGATCAAAATTAAAACATCCATTTTTTTCGCAGTTTCAAAACATATTTTAAAAACTACATAAAAAAAATATGTATATATATATATATATATATATATATATATGTATATATATATATATATATATATATATATATATGTTATGTTATATGTTAAACTGTTTTAAAAACTGTATTGAAACCACAATATATACCTTGCAGTTTGTGGACGATCAGGTTCTTATAGTGTAGGATAAGGAAGACCTCGAATACATCGCCAAGAAGCTTAAACAACAATATGAGAAAGGAGGGCTAAAAATGAATATTGACAAAACCAAATATTTATGCGTAAAGGGAACTGCAACTATGGAATTAGAATTGGAAAATGATGAAAAAATATCAGCCTGTGAGGTATACAACTACTTGGGAGTGAAACTTAATAGGGAAGGCAAAGACTCGATGGAAATACGAGGAAAAATCGCGCAAGGTAGAAGAGCTATTGGGAAATTAAATAGTATATGGTGGAGCCCCACAATATCGAAACAACGAAAATGGCAGATTTACCAAACAGTGATTAAAAGTAAAGCCTTATATGGAGCGGAGGCATGGTCAGCAACAGAGGAGGATAAAAGACGGATTGCGGCCATGGAAATGGATGCTCTAAGAAGATCCTGTTGAATATCAAGAAGAGATCGAATTAGAAACGAAAGGATCAAGCAATTAATGGGCGTAGAAGACAACATCATTGAAGACATTGAGCGGAAACAACTCACCTGGTACGGCCATGTCAAGAGAATGACCGATACAAGACTGCCTAAGCAAGCGATGGAGTATTTACCTCTGGAACGACGGAAACGAGGTCGCCCACGGAGATCTTGGAGCGAAGGAATCCGTAAATCGATCAGGGAGAGAGAATTGGACGAACAGCTGTGCCAAGATAGAAAGGAATGGAGGAAAAAGTTGAAGAGCGGAAAGCGTCGACAGACTCTATAAACCGCATATATATATATATATATATATATATATATATATATATATATATATATATATATATATATATACACTGTATTAGTTATGGGATGACTATAAATATATATATATATATATATATATATATATATATATATATATACACAATGGGATATGCTAGAAAGAATGTAATTCGTTCTAGCACACCGTTCATTGTAGCATATATTAAACTATATGTATTTAGGGGCAAACAGTTCCAGACTCTGAGTCTAATGCAAAATTACTATTTAACATAGTCATTTTAACAGGAAAAATATAATTAAATATAAAAAACATAATTGAATATAAAAAACATAACTATAAAAACTATAACTATTAAATAAATTTAATTCATTTAACTTTTATAAAATAAACAATCTTTCTTTAGTGAAAATACAAACAACACTAATAAAAAATCACATTGAAATGTCATCATTCCTACTCATTTTGGGTAACTGTCCTGTGTGGGTTCATCATTTTCGTGGCGGTTGTCTACATTTTTGAAGAATGAATCCAGACTTGACTGCTTTATCCTAGATTTTTGTATCCTCCAAAAGTGGAACATCAAGGTGTCATTAAAATGATTAAGCAGGGTTATCCGGGTGATAATTTTTCATAAGTTTGGACATTTAATTCTAATAAGAGAAGAAAACACCTCTTCAATGTCCTCAGCTGGAATATTTTAATCTTTTGCTTTGTTATCGTCCCTGAAAGCTAAACTCTGCTTCAGTGTCTCTACCTCTTCATTGTGAAGCTCTATTAGCTCCTCAGATTATAGCTCTTTCCTGTGGTCCTCCACCAAATCTTTAATATTCTTCTCATTGATTTTCTTCAGTACTAAATCTGCGAATGGTATTTTTCCGCTCTGTTCGTTGTAGCATACTCTACTGTATATATATATATATATATATATATATATATATATATATATATATATATATATATATATATATATCTGTGTGAGTTTATTTTATCTGTATGTGTATGTTTACGTTCCTGTTGTATGTTTGAAACAATTTTGTATTATGTTTAAATGACGTAACTGAAAAACAACATTATTGAATAGAATGTTTTGATGTTTATTTTGTATTGAATAACATTACAAGGGATAACCCGTGATCTGAGGATCCGTACGTGCACACTTATACGTTTCAATAATAGCGACGATCATTTGGTATTTTGCACGTCGTCCATTCCGGAAGCCATGTCCTAGTGCGCGCATTCGTGATGACGATGATGTGAATATTGTATACAAATGGACGGATAAATTTAATCGAGATGACAAACGCGCGTCCACATTACAAATCGACAGGCGTATAAACACACACACACACACACACACAACCTGCTTATATGGTAACATGCGCACATGGGTATCCGATGTGCCGCATCAAAACGTATCGGTGTCTCTGCCCCCTCGTTAGGCCGATGGTCTGGTTCACTTCCGGTTATTAAGAAACAATTACAACTGTATACAGGTGACTCGACAAATGCTGACATGTAGGTATGGCATGGGGGTCATCCGTGCCATGCGGTTGTTTCCTTTCTTTTTGTTAAATATGAGTGAAAATGAATATACACAACGTTCATTTGAATTCATTATGTGTTTCCTTTACACACACTGTTAAGTGTAAAGGAAACAGTGGTTTACTTTAGTGGTTTACACTTCCACATTTTTTTTGTTATTAAATTACGTACAATGGCTATATTCTTCTCGTTTATTTCATATTTCTAATCTCTGTTCAGGAAATATAAACAGACATGTCTGTATACATTTATTATCTATATGAGGTCCATTCGTAACGTTTCCGGACAAGTTACATAAAACACATAATTTTAAATAAACATTTTCTCACTTAAATCCTCACAGCTCTAATTTGTCTCAATTAAAATCCATCACTGCTATTTTTACAATTACAATACAATTGATTCTATTTTTGAAACATTCTTTTGAATATTTTTTGATACAAAACGTTAAAAATAATTTAATTTCCAGAAAACGTTTGTAGTCTAACAGTTTCTTAAGACTGTGAACTTTTTGATTTCAATTCAGAACACAGTATTTGCAAAATTCGTCATGAAATCACAATACAGTTCTGGAATTGTAAATTCACATTCATTTATGAATTTGTCACTCTAGAAGCTATAAAAAATGTTTGTAAACATAAAAATCGAATTTTTCTGTACTTCCACGCTTTGAAGATAATGGAATCGTCATTGAAATGAGTATAAGCATTAAATAATGATCAGTATTGATTTATGAACCTTTTTGATTCGAAACACTTTTTGTGAATTGAAAAAAATAATTCGTTCGTAAAATTCGGTATATTGTACAGAGCGCTGCAAAAGAACCTTCCAGATTTTAAAGTTTGACAAAAGAGGCATGGTAAATGATATTCAAAATTCTGTTGGAAAGGGCATGGAATGCAGTTTATTTTCTATTGATTTTGAATATGATATCGTTCAGATGATGGTCTTCATTCGCGATACACATTTGTAGTCGATTTCTGAAGTTTTGCATCATTCGGCGGGTCATTTCCGACGTTAACTGTGCAGTTTCTTGGCATCTAGCAGCCTTCGATCCATTAATTGGTTGTTGGTCGATGTTCGTAGACCTCAGCTTTCAAATGATTCCAAATAAAAAAGTCACAAGATGCGAAATCAGGTGAACGTGTAGGCCACCCAATGTCATTGTGTAACGAGACGAAGTGCCATAGAAACAGTTCTTTCAAAAATTCCATTGATCTGCTCGCCGTGTGAGCGGTGGCCCCATCTTGTTGAAACTACATATCTTGATTTCCAAGTTTGGCGAGTTTCGGTTCCAAGAAATTCTGTATCATCTTAGCATTCAGATGGGAAGTTACTGTGACCGTTTGGCCTTCTACCACAAAAAGTAAGGACCATAAACACACAAATCTGGAACAGCTCACCAAATAGTGTCACGTCGACTGTGTAGAAGCCTTTCATGAAACTGATGAAGATTGTTTTCCGGTCAGTAACGCAAATTCTGCTTATTGATGTAGCCAAACAAATGCAAGTGAGCTTTGTCACTTGTGAGCAGAACAGCGATTGCAGAATCATATTGAAGGATGTCCTCACAACATGATATTCGGTTCTCCCAGTCACGGCCCTTAAGATTCAGAACAACCATCATTTTGTAACGATGAAACTTAAGATCGCCATGTCGGACTTGGTGGCTACCAGGGGCCTCTGGCCTGGAGGGGCTCCTGGCCTGTAGGGGCCCCGGTCTTCAGCTCGGGGAAAAATTAATCATTACATAAAGAATCGAAGTTTACACTTTAACATCTTAGCTGATAATAATAAATTTGTGTAAAGTTCTCCTGACTGTTCGATCAGACAACCCCAAAGCAGAAGCATGTTTATGGACTGAACGTTTAGGAGATTGCGCAGTGGATTGTCTCACAGCGTTGACATTTTCTGACGTACAAACACACCGTAGTTTTTCAGGTGGTTTTCGTTTTAGCATTGAATCTGTGGCTCTGAAATTTGCAACCCATAGTAATATGGTTTTTCGGTCTGGAACAGCAGTATTTCGACCGAACGCGAAGTGGATTCGAAAAGCTCTCTGCATGGCGATCACAGATTCGTTTTTTTGGATAAATGATTCAATAACAAACGCACGTTGCACACCCGTCCAAGCCATGATGGTAACAGAAAACGTCAAGGCAGTTTAGAAGATCTCGCTACGCCCCCTCCTACTTCACCAGCATCGTACTAATGGCTGAGCGAAATTCGGAAAGTTTTTTTGCAGCGCCCTGTATTTTAAAAAATCTCTTGTACAGACAACTATTAAAAAATGACTATACGTAAGAAAGAATTTATGTATTAAGACTTAATCATTTTTTATTAATATTAATGAAATATGACAAATGTGTGTATATATATATATATATATATATATATATATATATATATATATATATGTATGTATATAAACATTAACGCAATAATAATAAAAAAACAGCAGTAAAAAATGCAGTGGAATTGCGTTGCAGATTTCTGTGCTCGAATAAAAACAACATAACCCTTAATTGAAACATTGTGCACATTGGACTAATTTAATATAAAATGTGTAAAATGAACCAAGTAATCAAATAATAAAACTATCATTTTTCCACATCACAATACAACCACACAAATTAACATTCATATAAACACAATATTTCAGGCGCCTAATTCTTTTTATTCATTATAATCCATCTCGTTTAATTATGTTAGTCCACACACACGCACAATTTCGTGTTCAGTACCTCAGCGTTTTGAAAATGATGACATTTCGATTGACATCTGCTCGAACAACAATCGAAATTGATCAATAATCAATTATTTGACATTTTTGATCGGAAAAAATAGTGGTTGTTTTCAAAAGAGTGGAATACATTTGTGAAAGTTTTGCTGTTCTTTTTTGAATTGTTTATGGTTTTTTTTGTATTTTTTCATTCTTGTGACGTTGATTTACCTATTTTTAGACTTATTACGGTGATTTTTACTATGGATCAATCTATTCAGTCTACTGCAGAAAAAATATTCTTAGTAATTATTTTAGAATCTAACATCTAAACATGTAAACGAATTAACACCGTTGTGTTATTTTTTGTGATGTAATAATATATTAGATAAAAAAGTTAATTCTATGCTTTTACACTGAATCAATCATAATTGTTTTAAATTAAAATATTTTCTCGTCGTTTTGGGATTTTCAAGTGTTAAATTTAGTATTTAAAACTACTGTATTTCTCGGCCAGACAGTTAGCATAACCTCAAAAAACAGTACTGAACACGATGGCGTTCGAAAAACAGCAGATTAGATATTGCATACTTTTCGCATTCCAAATGGAAAAAATACTACCGTCGTTAGAAGATTTGTTCAGCTTTGTGAGGTCAAGTGATGCAAAAAACGTGCAAAAGTAGTTAAAAGGTTGTAAGAGTGATGATTTTGATCTTTTCGATCGAGAACGTCTCGGAACACTAAAAAAAATTCTTGAGAAACTGTTAAGTGAACACTCCGCTCCGACTAAAGAGGAACTCACTCAACAACTCGTAGTTATGTAGCCAGCAAACACGTTTCTATCGTCTACATCGGCTGGGAAAAATTCGAAAGCTAGGCTGATAGATTCCACATCAGCCCGGGTAATAACTAAATAAGATGCGATACGGCTATGTCATCGTTCACAAGGTCCAAATGGAAGGATTTTTTACTTTAAAGCATAACCGGGGATGAAAAATGAGTTCTGTACGACAATCCTAAGGATTGAAGCATAGGTTACACCCAGTGAACCATCGATATCGATTCCGAAATCAAATATTCATGCCAAAAAAGTGTTAATGCTTATTTGATGGGATATTAAGAGTGAGAGTGTGGTGTAATATGAGTTGCTCAAACCTGGTCAAACTTTATATAAATTCAGAGCGTTACTAACAACAGCTTATCCGTATGAGCGACGAATTAGAAAGAAAAAGACAATTTACTGGCGAAGGAAGGAAGTAAGTCATTTTCCAGCAAGTCAACGCTGGGCCAGATATCGCGAAAGGGACCAAAGACGTTATTTGTTCATTGGGCTGGGAAGTTGTCACTCATACGGAGTTTTCACCGGATCTAACCCCGTCAAATTATCAGCGGTATGGTTGCTCCAGTATCAGTTGTCTGCAGTGGCGGGTTAAGCGGGTGTTGGACTTTGTGGCTGCCAGGGGCCTCGGGCTTGCAGCGTCCTTGATCTCGAGGAAAAATTAATCATTACATAAAGAAACGAAGTTTACACTTTAACATCTTAGCTGATAATAATAAATTTGTGAGAAAAATACAAATGTATGTAGGGAAATGACCGGTGGGATAAGGGAAAGAAAAGAGAGAAGAAATGTTTTGATGTTCGCTAATTAAAGATTCTGATTTGTTAAAAATCATTAGAAAATTTCATTAAGCGATTCCGTGATAAATCATCTAATGTAGAAAGAGAAGCAACCAGACATTACATCTTTAATTTTTGATGAACACGATGAAATACGTAGGCCACTAAAAAATTATATGGAAACGCATTTATTTTCTTCACGAGAAAATTTCATTTTTAATTCTTTTAAGGTTTTCTTTGACAGTATAACTGTAGAACTTGCTCGAAGAAATAAAATTTATGAGGATAATATTGAAAATTTCAAAATATTCTTTAAATGTGTTCAATTCAGAAATGAAAAAGGATGAAAAAATTAAAAGAGACCTACAAGAGTGATATTGGTGTTATGTATTGTGAAGATGAAAACAAATTCAATACTACCACCAAAATGTAACAGGCAGCAAATGAAATGTTCTGAACATTTCCAAATGTTGAAATAATTTAAAAAAATGTTTGACTAATCCTATTGTAAATACATTGGGAGAAAGATTGTTCTCAGCGTTAAAAAGAGTGAAAAAGTATCTTCGAAATACAATGTCAGTGGAGAGGATAAATGGTATGACGCTTTTGTACTCGTATATAGAACAAGAAATATTAAATAATATCGATACTTTGAAAATAACTGATGAGTTTGCTCGACAAAAATCAAAAAAAAAACGTTTATTTAATTTCTTCACTTCAAATGAAATGTACGGATTCGATTACAATTCTACAGAGTTGACATTTTTTGTTTCTTTATTTTTCTGGAGAATAATTCAAAAGATGTTATTTGGATTTAATTTACATATTTATAGAAGAAAGTTGTAGATATAAAGAAAAATGTTTTAAAATACATTGAACAGAAAGCCGTTTCCTTCTTTTGTCGACAGATAAATTTTAGGGAGCCAGTACTTTTTACCGTCAGGGACCTCCAATTGAGTGAATCCACCCCTGCCTGTCTGATATCTATTTTGAAACAGTGGAAGGTGATCGAAAATCCATTGACGACTTCAAAACCGCCGACTGTTTTTCGGCAAGGAATTTGTCAGTTATCCGACAGATGGGCCAGTTACATAAAATAATAAAGGATATTTTGAGGATTGAAGTACATTCTATTTTTCAATAAATAAACATTGGTTTTCTATTAAAAAAACACCGAATTAATTTGTATATATATATATATATATATATACATATGTATGTATATATATATATATATATATATATATATATATATATATATATATATATGAATTATGCATGTGTGCATAGAGAAAATATGTAATACAAATGTCAAATTTGTTTTATAAAAATTAGTTAAACATTACGGCTCGCCTACACAATTACAAAAGGAAAATTACAATAATTTATGCCAGATGTTATTTTCATACACGTCGCATGCTCGACGAATCGCACAAGCAATAGTTATTAGTTTTTGAGGTGACCTTCGTGAGTCACATTGACGTTTAATGTCATTCAATTGCCGAAAAAAAGGTGTAGTCGATGCAGGAAATGCAATGCAATCAAAACAATCACTTCGCCAATAACGGCATCGACATAAAAATGCCTCGTCAGCAATTAAGCGGCGGCCCATCTGTGGTCAATCTCGTACACGTGCCGTCTGTGCCGCACCCACCGATTCAACACGTCGACTCTGTCTGCAATGCGACCTTCAAAAATCCCCGTCCTGCACACAATATTATGTTATTGTCATAAAAAAGAACTTAGCGAGTCTTCAATGCACTGTTTCTCGCCGAACGCGGCTCTCCGGCTACATGATATTTCGGAACGCTCTCTGTTATGTAAGGATCGAGGTGCGAGCGCGGTCTGTAATCTACGTTTCGTCGTGTTTTTGATTCGGTTTCGTGTAACGTCGACTCGGGTTGCTGTTTTAAACTAGGAAATAAAAAAACAATGAATATTTCATATGCGAGTAAAAAACATTCCAACTTTGTTGAAATAACATACAGAACAGACGCTCCGAATGAATGATTCATTGAAATATTTGTAAATACATTTGTTATATTTAATTAGAAATATTGTTGTCTGTTGAAAAAAAAACATTCATACCACGTACCGAAAATAATAAAACCAGTTTATTTATGAATTTGAATCAGAACATGAAATGTGAATAAGTCATTCAGAAATATTTAAATAATTATGCAACAAAAAGACCTTCGAACAAAAACAATATGTATTCACAAATTCCTAGACTAAAACTTTACTGTTCGTCAAATCTTTTAAAAAAAATTTTTTTTCAAATTGACTTCAAACTTTATTAAAACATTTAATTTCATAAATTCATTATTTTTGCATTCCACGAACAACATAAATGTTTACTGGTCGAAAATGTTCAGTAAATCATTATTGATCATTTTTGATTCTTGCTTATGCGCATTTGGATGACGATGGCATTCATCTTCAGAGCGCCAAAGCACAAAAGACCTGTATATTTGATTTTTCTATTGCGGAGTGAGAAAGGAGTTGAATTATGAAAGTGATTTTAGTCAGGGTCAGAACAATTTTGTAAAAACATTTATTATTTTATTCTAAAAAGATTTTTCTTAAAAATGTATTAATCTAAATCATTACAGAGCGATTCCAATGGGCTTATTAATATATTTGATCAACACTTTTTACAAACATTTCTAAATTAGGTAAACGCTTAACTTATTAATTATTGTCAATAAGGTATTTAATCATGTTCTATAGGGTGATTCAACATTGCTTCCATGTGTAGTATTAAAAAAAACGCAACAATTAAAAAAAACATGTTATCACTCATTCAGTATTATAGTTGAATTTTATTTTAGAATTGAACTGAACTAAAATACTAAATAAAACATAACATGACTTTTACTACTCCTGCACCCTCTTTTAATACTTCCATGTGCAACCCTAAATTGAATAACTTATATTTCAACAATGACGGTGTAAAGATATATTTTGTTAGTTTTTTTTTTGTAGTGCTGCATGTGAAATTATTCTTTTGTCAATGACAATATAATTTTATTGGCCCAAAATAAAATGGCGGACTTTATACCGTCCGAAGAACGCGTTCGCCATTATATATTGTTCCATTTTTGTTCACGTTTTAAAGCAAAGATAATAACAAGATATTGATGAGTATGTATTAGAGGTTAATTATTGTTAACATTGGTTTAGAAAATTTGGTGATTTTTACTTTTTCGATAGTCCTAGAAATGGACGACATTTTAAGTTCGATAATGATTCCTTAAAATCGTTAGTGGAATCAGATCCAAAATTAAATATACAGACATTATCATACAGACTTAGATCCATATGCTCAACTGTATAAAGACAATTACATGAAATTGATAAGGTTACGATACAGGGAATATAATTTTTGCATTAATTATCGGAGGATCAGCGAACAGTTTGCTGACAACATTATATAATGATTATTTTTTGAAAAGAATTGTCGTCGTAGATGAGAAACAGACAGTGCCGAATTTACACTAGATTCCGCCCTTAGGCCACCAATTAAATGCCCCACCTCCCAATTTTGTTCACGTATTTGAGGTATTTGAACATTCTTTGTATTGTTGTCTTTATATTGTAGACCGTACCTGACTGTACGGTTACGAGATAGCAACAACAGTCTTTTTCATGTGATGGTCTGTATTCTGGTTTATCATATGTTGTTAATCTTCTCAAATAGTGAACATCTGGAAAAAGTTAAAAGAAATAGATTAAAAATTCCCCCACCTTCCCCTAA
The DNA here is from genome assembly GCA_034766995.1 of Acanthacorydalis orientalis. Lineage (NCBI taxonomy): Eukaryota > Metazoa > Arthropoda > Insecta > Megaloptera > Corydalidae > Acanthacorydalis > Acanthacorydalis orientalis. The sequence goes on along the minus strand of CM068315.1, from coordinate 30,628,767 downwards.
GAGCATACCCCTCCGCTTGTTGCTCGCCTAAGGGTCCTGGTTCGCTGTCGACGTGATATCGTCGACATCGTTGGTCGCAGCTCCGTGAAATAGTACGGCTACACGACAAATTTCGTCAAAATGAATTAAGAGAAATTTGGGACTCTTGGTAATTTTGATAACATTTCAACAGAAAAGATTTTAATGATTGCTAAAAAGTTTGTAAAATTTTCCACTCATTCAGTTTATTTAAAAAATGCAAATTATCAAGTTCTGTTACATAAATTTCAAAGACAAAATTTCAACTACAAAAATTTTTAGATTCAGTTTTTCATTTCATATTTGAGCTACCTGTAAACCGAAATTATGATTGAAAATAAAATTTTCAGCGTTTCAGAATTCGATGTCCATCAAAATTTATCGCTTCTCAAAATTTGTCGCCCTGGGCAGCGGCCCATGTTGCCCCTGTCTAAATCCTAGGCTGGAAATGGATCCTTTATTCGAATGTTAACGGTCTAAACAGTGGTTTTCTGTGAAGAAAAGATTGAAATCAACTCCTAAACCAAGCATGTCTTTACTAAAGGTTCTATTGAGTATTTGGAGGGATTGCACTACCGTAATTCATTATGATCTGTTAAAACCTGAAGAAAAAATACTATTGAGTCATACTGTCACTAACTACGACAGCTATATGACGAATTGTTGAAAAAACGACCTGTGGTAGTCAACAGAAAAGACATCATTCTTCTTCACAAAAATGACTAAATATGGCAAGGTCAACATTAGAAAAAATTAGGCAGATTGAATGAGAAGTTATATCACATCCACCATATTCTCTAGATATTTCTCCATCCAATTAATTATTTGTTTCAGTCAATAGAACATTCTTTGGTAAATAAAAAAATTAAATATATAGTTAATGTCTCAAATCGTCTAAAGTTTTATTTTATATAAAGGCGCCAGATTTTTTTAAGAAAAAAATTGAAAATTTACAGGAAAAAAGGTAAATTGTCCTTGATAATGATGGTGATTATATAATTGATTAAGAAATAAAAACGTTTTTAAAAATTAAATTTATCATTTTATGAATAATAATTGATAATTTATGGGTCCACTAACACACACACACACACACACATATATATATATATATATATATATATATATATATATATATATATATTTATATATATATATATATATGAAGAAAGAAAAAAAAAGATAAATCGTTCTATCTTAAAATTGAATTTTTGTTGTAATTGCTTTCCACGAATACCGAAAACAAACTTGTTAGCATTTGATACAAGTACACATTTTTTAATATCAGCCAATACTTTTAAAATTGAATTATCCTCTCGAATCCAATATTGAACAATATAATGATATTACTCGCACAAAGTAATAAGTTTATCTTGCGATAATAAACAAGACGTTTCGAAATTGTTATTTTTAAAATCTTTCTCATTTTTACGTACGAATAAGAATATTTTGAACTGAAATAATCGTTTATTTAATCTTCTCGTTCGGTTTATCAATTATGTTTATTTTAAATTTCAATATAATTATATATCTGTCCTACTTTACATCCTGTGAATGTAGATTACACTGTATTACTTCTACAGTTAATCCCGTTTATACATAAGTAAATTACTTTTTTATATACTTCGCAAAGTCGTTCATCTCTTTTCTTGAATATTTTTCTGATATATGTAGATACTTTGATCATTTCATCTTCTGTCTCTTTTCCACACATTTTCGCATTAGAATATTTATATCTTAACTGCTTTAAGCGTTTGTATTTTGGACTGAATGATCTGTATTTTCTTCTCGTTTAGACAGTACATATTTTAATTCATTGTTTTCATCCCTTTTTTTATTCTATTAGGTTGGTATACAAATAATTCCGGTTTAAGACCTTAAAATTCATATACATTTTCTCTTTTTTGATTCTCCTAACTGTTTTATGTGGTCCAAAACTGTTATTTCACTAACGGTTAACTTTTGAGAAAGCTTTCGAATTGTTCTGCGTGCTACAGATTCGACTAACGCATTCAGGTGGTCGTTATGAACTCAAGAAGGATACACATGACTTTCTTCATTTTCAAGGTTCTCGTCCTCAGCACAACATTTTTGTAAATATTATTGCACCGTACGTTCCTTAATCCTTAACAGTACCCACACCAAAAGCATCGTTCAGTTTAGGAGCAGTTTCTTCTATTTACCGCCCTTTTTGAACTCATACAAATTTTTTTTCTTATTTGCTTCGTTTCCATCTTTTACTCAATAGCCTAATTTGAAGCAAAATTAATAATAATGACAAAGTTGATATTACCAAAATACAGATCGAAAAATTCACTTTAAAATGATATTAACATGAACACGGTGAAATGATACTTTCATTGAAAAAAATTAAAGTTAGGATTCAGAAAACAAAAACCGTAATTATTGTTCTACCAATCTAATAGATCTGTGTGTCTAATCTAATTTTAGTTATTTGTCTTAACTTTCAACTGTATATTTTCTATATATTTTTTTCTCCGCTCTATTTGAAAGAATGAAATTTTTAACTCGTTTTGTAAAAAAAATCTGATACATATGAATACTGTGATCAGTTTATATTATTTTTCTTTTCTGCTCATGTCTCTATCATTAAAATATTTATCAGTTATATATTGTTACCTAACTATTTGAAACGTTTATATTTTATAATTAAATGATCTGTGTCTTTTAATTTAGATAGGAAATAATTTAGTAGATGTATTTATCCCTCTCGCAAATCCTTATCCATATGTCTAGTCTAATTTCAATTGTTTTTTTTTGTAATTTTTAATTTGCACATTTTATATAATTTTATCTATTTTTTATATTTTGTGCATTTTTAGCAACATATTACCATAAATATACCTACATCCTCGTAGCATACTAGTAGCATTCTCCACTCTTTATCTTTCTCTCTCTCTCTCTCTATCTCTATCTATCTTTATATATATATATATATATATATGTATGTATTAAAAACTTGCAGTCGATTGCTGTCCCTGTTTTCATTTGTGTGTAATATGCAGAGATTTCCAATAATTTGAAATAAAATTTGAAATAAAACACAGAATTTGCGGTGAAATTTCAAATTTCTTTATTGTAAATAATAATTGTGGGTATGCTATTTATAAATGATAAAGAATATCGTGTAAATTACCGCCGCGTGCTTTCTTATAAGTAACCATTCTTTTGTTATAATTTTTAATAACATCCCTACACAACTGGAGCTCTATCTCATCAATTACTCTTCGGATTTCATCTTTTAGGTCGGAAATTAGTTAAGGATTATTTGTGTACTCTAGTCCTTTAACGGAACCACAAAGAAAGAAGTCCAATCGTGTTAAATCACAGGATATCAGTGGTCAATCAATGTCTTTACTTATGGAAATAACGTGACCTGGAAATTTCTACCTTAATAAATCAATTGTTTTACTAGCTGTGTGGCTTGTTGCACCGTTCTGCTGGAGCTACATGTCATTCAGATCAATATCATTCAATTCTGTCCAAAAAAAAATGGTTATCATGTTTCTATATTCACAGTAATCGTTCTACCATCCTGATTCTCAAAAAAGTAAGAACCAGTGAGTACACCGGAGCAAACTGAGCACCAAACAGTCACTCTTTCTGTATGTAGTGGCTTCTCAACAATCGCCCTCGGATATTCTTCACCTCAGATTCTGCAGTTTAGCTAATTCGAGAGAGTTCGAATTGAACCGCATCACTAATGATGACTTTTTCAGAAAAATCGTTGTTCTAATATAAAATTAACAAATCTCCGTCGCAGTGAATGGTCTACTGGCTTCAATTCGTATGTTAATTGAACCTTATAAGCCTTCGGTAATTAATCCTCATGCAAATTACGCCGTGTGATCGTCTGTAAAAGGCTTAATTGCCGTGAAAGTCGTGGAATTGGCATTCCTGGCTCTCCGGTACACTCTCACGAACCAAGTCAATGTTTTCTTCAGAACGAGCACTACGAACACGTGTCGCTGTTCCTTTATCTTAAACTGATTTAATCTCTTGAAATTTGGCCACAAATTAAAGAATTTTGGATTCAAATGGACAAGTATATCAAGAATAATTTATTTATTTAATACATAATATATTTTTTACAAATAGAAAGACCATTTTCATAATACAATTGTATTATTTCATTATGTTGTTTTGTTGTATACAAAGCTAAAACTAAAAATAGCAATGTCAAAACTTAACAAATGTCAAAAAAATACAGCTGTTAGTTTTATATCTGTGAAATATTACCTTTTAAAAATTACGTCCCTATTGGAATAACTTTATATATATATATATATATATATATATATATATATATATATATATATATATATATATATATATATATATATGTTTGTATGTATGAAATTGCAGAATTTGTAGGTGAGAATTAAAACGCAATATTTTTAATAAAACAAAATATATTTAATCAAAATAAGCTCCATCAGCTTCAATGGTCTGTTTCCAACGAGAAATTTTATTGTTTATCCCATTTTTGTAAAAATCGACATTTTTACAGCTTATAAAGTCTTCGAATCCTTGAATTACTCATGTTTGGTTTCGGAATTTTTTATTCCTTAGATAATATTTCAAGTGGCGAAAAAGATGATAGTTTGTCGGTGAAAGATCTGGTGAATAAGGGGGATGCGGTAAAAATTCACAATTTAATGAATTTAATTTGGAAATTGTGATTCGAGATGAGTGTGGTCGAGCATTGTCTTGCAATAATATTGGCCCATATCTATTGATTAGCACTGGCTGTTTTGTTTTTAATTGTTCATTCATATTGTCGATTTCACGATAATATGAATCAGCAATTTTTAAAAAAGAATAATGGATTATTCGTTTATTTGACCACCACACAGTAACCGTAACCTTTTTTTGTTGTACTAACGGCTTGGGTGCATGTCTTGGAGCTTCATTTGCATTTTACCATTGTCCGCATCTTTTTCTGTTATCATACAGAATCCACTTTTCATCACAAGCAATGATTCGATTTGAAAATGGTGTTCTATCATTTCGAATCATCAATGAAGAACACACCTCTAAGCGTCTCAGTTTCTGACCATCTGTCAATTCGTTTGGCACCCACTTATCCAGCTTTTTCACCTTTCCTATTGAAGCGAGGTGACGAGAAACAGTCATAACACTAACACTTAAATCACATGCGAGAGCTCGAACTGTTGTATCTGGATTAGATTCCACCATATCTCTCAAATGTTCTTCGTTCACGACGGTTTTGGGTCTTTCTCTAGGTTCATTCTCGAGATTCATATTACCGGACCGAAATCTTTGAACAATAATTTAATTTTTCTCTAGCTAGCTGACCCTTCTCCGAATGCTTCATTGATATTTCTACCTGCTACCGTTGCATTGTGTCCCAACTTGAACTCATATAAAAAAATAGACGCAAATCTTTTGTGGATACCATCCAGTTAAAGGATATAAAATAAAAATAACAACAACTCCGTATTTAAAAACAATTGAAGGGTACAGTACATTAGTCAATTCCAAATAGCTGAACTTGTAAAATATTGCACAGAACCTTTCTCAATCGCGGTCGACCTCTGACTGACTGAAATTCAGCAACTTGATATGTTACAACCTAATATTAAATAGAGATAAAACTGTACTTCATAATGAAAATCTATAGAACTGTCTTTTGTAATTAATTATTTGTGTGTATATTTATTGATAAGCTTTTATCCTCTAAATGTTTAACCTTTTTTGTCTAAACATTTAGCATACTATTTCTTGTATGATATATTAAAATGCCAGTATGCTACCGAGTGCTCTTGTATGTTTATTTGTCTATCTATTCATACCAGCATACTAAGTAGCATTTTCCCATACTAGCAGCATAACTATGTAACAACTTAGCATATTGACAATTTTCGCACTAACATGCTGAAGCGTACGCTAGCATACTAGTATCATACGTTCTAGTGCAACACCACGATAATGTTACTAGAATGATTTTCCTCAACTAGTATTTAATTTTAATCTTTTAGTGTTACTGGATACTAAAACGCTATTAAATCCTAATCACTACTAGCATACTAGTATGTTAGTCGTTACTAGCATATTGCATAGTAGCATGCTAGTAACTTATTAGTATAAATAAGGACTGGACCAAGAGAATCTATACAAGTGGCAGATCCTACTCTCGGTTCCTGGTGCGAATTGCCACAGGACACGGGAGACTAAGCTACCACGAACATATACAAGGCCGAAGGACGGACGGAAAGTGTAGATGGTGGGGGGGGAGGCTAATGAGACCCCCATTGACCTCCTCGCGGAATGTCCGGCATGGGTCAATTTAAGGCGACGATGGTTTGGAGAGTTTCTCCTCACCGCGGCCGAACTAGGATCTATAAACTCGGGCAGGGTGATAGGCTTCTGGAAGGAAGTGAAACTTCCCGAGTAGTTGTGATCAGCCAAGGGAAGGCATAATGGACTTCGAGTCTAAGTGCCGGGAGGCAAGATAGCTTCCTCCCCCCTCAAAAATAATCTAATCTATCATATTAGTGTACTTACTAACATAATAGCATACTAGAATAAGTATATTAACTCTGCACTTACAAGGCCAACTGTGTTGCCCAGGCACTTAAAGTCGTTCTACTCCTACGGTCAGTGTCACTGCTCACATCTTATCATTTACAGATAAAAGCGTTGATAAACGTTCATCCATCAATGTCATCAGATGTTTATATTTTTCTATGTTTATCATATTTTTATCCTAATTCGTAGTATACTTACTTCTGATTTACTATATAATGTAATTGCTTGGAGTGCAAAATGTTAATAGCCAGTATGCTACTAGTACATTAGTTACTAGCATACTGTTTCTAGTATGATACATTAGCATATCAGTATGCTGTAAAGTACTCTTTTATTTTTAACTTCTCAATCATTATCATCGTCTATCTATCTTACTAGTAGTATTTCATAAATTAAGTAGAATTTTCCCATACTAGTAGCATACTAACTATCAAACAACTTATTAGTAGCCCACCAGTGTACTTGGTAGCATACCAGAAAAAGTATGTTAGTAGCTAAGTGTGTCCATACTTTTTCTCAGAACTTGCATCGTTGCACTTTTAAACGTCTCACATTTAGTTGAAGTATATTCAATCAGTCGGCATATATGTGCTTGAATATTGAATTTGTTCTTGAACTTTACTTTATTACTTCAAAATACAGGACAAAAAAAGATCCACTAATCGAACACAATTCACCCAATAAACGCAAAATCTATTATTTAAAGAGTGCATGTTAATTAATTGAAGTGTATGAAGATGATGAATAAATTTCATTCGCAATTAAATAAAATGTGCCAGCAATTGAACTTTAAAATCTAACAAGCCATTAAAAAAACAGTCTCTGTACAAACAAGAAATTTCCTTATTAACGCGTAAAATAATTGCATGTTCAAAGGTTTCGTGTGAGCGGTTGAAGTACCTGTAGTCGAAAATGTGTTTCGTTGGAAATATTGTATAAAAATAAACACAGACCGAACAAACATGTCTGCATGTCCGCGATGACGCAATAGCGGTAATACAGTGTTTACATTTCGTTTGTGTGAATAAGGTTGCTAACTCGTGTTAACATGTCTTGTTGCACATATATCCTTGTAACATATTATACTGTCGATTGTTGATTTGTTTAGATTATGGCGTGAGTATTGCACCGGCTATTTCTAAACGGATTATTCGAGCGAAACGAAACGCATCATTGATTCGCTGTTTCGTTTCGAGTGACCATCGTCCGGTGCAACGATGAACATTTTAGAAATGCACCTCTCTGCACGTACTCCAGATATACAAAGATATATATATATATATATATATATATATATATATATATATATGGCGGGCGTTTGTCTTGTTTTTAGTATTGCTGTGTACAAATAAAAAAAGTATTTATTTAAGCTTTAATTTTCGTAAAATATTCCATGCGCACTTAAATTTATTTCCTTACTGTTAATCTTTACAAGTACAAGTAAACGATTCTTTCACACTTGTCTTTTTCTCTGACCTTACAAATCACAAACATTTTTCTGATCAAAAATAGTCAATAAATGAACAATTGATTATTTCTGATTGTTTCTTAGATGCATTTCGAAAATGATTCCATGATATTCAGTGCGCCAAAGTACATACATATCTATCAGGTGCCATGGCGCTCTGAGTATCATGGAATCATTATTGAAATCCATCTAAGAAACAATCAGAAATAATCAATTGTTCATTTATTGAACATTTTTGATCAGAAAAATGTTTGTGGTTTGTTAGTTTATTTCTGAAAGTGAATTTAGCGCCACAGTAACAGAACTGTATTCCTGCAAATATTAGGTTGGTAGAAAAGTAATCGCAGTTTTTGTGTTTTTTGAATTCTAACCTTATTTTGTTCAATAAAAGTGTCGTTTCATCGTGTTCATGTTAATATATATATCATTTTAAAGTGCATTTTCAAATTTCTTTTAGATACTTTCTTGGACTAATTTTAATAACATTGCGATTTATCGAGAATAGAAATTTTTGAACATCACACTAGTATTCTACTAGTACGCTATTAAATTGTAGACATTTCAACAACAAACTAAGTGTAAAAAAAATATATTTACAATTTTTAAAAAAGGATGTTACTCGGTTATTCAAATAAGAAGAATTTGGAAAATGTATTTGTACTATAGTGGATTTTAAAACTAGCGATATCTCTTCATAATTTTATCATCAGAAACAGCAATTATTTTGTGAAGATTAATTGATTTTTTTAAACTAAGTGGTTTTTCATTAATCACCAGTGATCTTTGAATTTAAATAAAACACACATTTAATGATGTAAGTTAATTTATTTTTGTTTATTTGAAAGAACATTTTTTGGCATTATGTATGATACACAATATCATTTAAATGGCCACCATGGCTCCTTTTGGTGGTATGCATACGAAAAATTCAATTTTCGATGACTTTCTGATATAAATGCGGCTCTATATGTCGATAAACGCGAGTGATATTGGTCTTGAGGTCATTAATGGTTCGTGGCTTCTTTGCAGTGACTAATAATTTAACATAACCCCAAAAAAACTATTCTAGCGGCGACAAATCAGAGAATCTTGAAGACCAGTCTATGTCACCAAATCGGGAAACTACGAACCCGCTGAAAAGCTCTTTCAGTAAATCCATAGCCTCCCGGGATGTATGGCATGTGACTCTATCTTGTTGGAGCCACATGTTTGTGAGATTCATACCTTTCAATTGAGGCCAAAAGAAATCCCGGATTATGGAACGGTATCGGTCGATATTAACGGTCAGTGCAGTACCAGCTTCATTCTGGAATAAATACTAATCAATGATACCTCTAAACCGAAGTCTGTACTAGACAGTCACTTTTTCAGAATGATCTTGGATCTATTGACGATTTTCACTCGCCCAGATTCGACAATTTTGTTTGTTGACAAAGCCGTTCAGCCAAACATGATTTTCTTGACAAAATCAGGGTCGACTTCCAACTGCTCCAGAGCCAAATCAGCGAATTGTCGACCCCGGGAATGATTATTAAGCTTCAGTTGTCGAGTCAACTGAATCTCATCAGGATGCAGACCCAAGTCTTTTCGCAAAATTTGCCAAGTTGAAACCGGTGAAATGCCTACTTCATGAGAACATGTTGGAATTGACATTATCGGGATTTTTCTCACACTTTGAGCGACCAATTCAAAATTCTCTGGATTTATAACGTTACGGCGACACACAAGAGGCGGATGATCCATTACACGACCATGTGGCTTCAAATTTATTCACAATTCGATGAATTTTATCTTCTGTAGGATGATAATCCCAACCATAAACTTCACATAGTGCACGAAATGTTTGTCTAATCGTACACTGATTTTAATAATAAAATTTAATTATTTCAGTACGTTGTTGAACTGTATATCGCATCATATTAACAAAAGGCAAACACAGACGAATTCAACTGTTAGAAAATGACGGCAAACATTTTTGATACGTAACCTCAATCAACTATCAATGATACTTTTCCTCTATTGAAATAAATAAAAAAGTAAAATAAAGAAAATCTCTTAATAGTACTCACACGTGGTAAAAAACTTGGTGTGGTTACATTGAAATTCGCAATATCAAAATTTCAATATGTTAAGCCCCAAATTTTATTTCATGGCACGCATTTTTCCAAACACATATTTGAAATTAAACAGTAATGTTTCAATTAGTTTTCTCTTTCATAGAATTTCTTCGAAAACTTTGTTTTACTAATCATATTTTGTGCGAATTCGTTGTTTGTACCATGAAAAATCTTTTAATTTTATAATAACATGGTTTTTCAACGAACCTACATAATAAATAAATCCACTTAATTTTTTCCAACCCTTGCATTATGTATTCTCTCTCTTACTTGAAATGAAAACCTGTTCAACTGATAATTTTTTTTCTGACTGTAATAAGTTACTATAAATTCATTCATACAATATACATATATTGTTACTTTACTAAAGCTTATAAAACATTTTTTACAAGGAGAATTAATAGGTGGGATTCAAAGAAGAGAGAAAAATATTTGTATAAATTGCTAAGTAATTTCTCAGAATATTAGTTTAGAGTTTGGGATTTCGTGTTATTGAATAAAAACGAAAGTTCAAACAAAAGCTGTTAGTTTCATATAAAATTTGTTTTTTTTTTGTATGAAAATTCGAGGAAAAAATTTAATATTGACCTTTTTAGATGATTATTCTAGTGATAATATACTATATATACTTTTTTTAAGAAAAAAACTTTTCTATTTAGAACAAAAACGATTTTAAGTATTATTACGTGTACAAATTAATTCAGTACCTTTTTTATTGAAAATTAATATTTATTTACGAAAAAATTGAATACATTTCAACCCTGAAAATATACCCCATTATTTTGTACATCTTTGCTACATTTTTCTGGTAACTGACAAATCTCTGGTCGAGAAAAAGATGTCGGCTTTAAGTCGATGAAGTCGGAATACATTTTCGAACTTGTTTCACTGTTTTAGGATTTTTTACAAGTTTTATACGTCACAATGTCTAATATGCTGCTTTTTGGACCCGTTTGTGCCCACTACTGTTTTGTGAATTTATGCCAATAGCTTAGCCAATATGTAGTGTACTTAAATGTTAAGGTTGGCACTTTAAAATCCTAAAACGGCGAGAAAATGTTTGAATTTAAAATAAAATTATTATTTATTCGGTTTAAAAGAATAAAATTAATTTACTAACGGATATAGGATTCCTGTTTAAATTTATTAACTATTTTTCTCGCTGACATTTTCATTAATTTATCTGTAATTAGATGAGAAAGTTCTGTAATTTCAGGATAATTTTCTAAAATTATTAATAATAATACAGTAAGTCTATTTACTTAGCTAAAATGTATACTGTTTTTAAATGTTAAGGTCAGCACTTCAAAATCCTAAAACAATGAGACAATGTTTTAATGTAAGAGTTATGATTGATTCAATTTAAGGGCACCGAATAATTTTTTACATCTGATATTTTTAGAATAGAGTATTAAGTTCGTATAAACATAGAAAGAAGAATATATCTTCTTAAAAATTTATAAATATTAGTACAAGTGATTTGGACATTTGTCTTTGATAATTGATTACTCTTCCTTTTTAATTCAACGTAGATCTTTAAATTAAAGATATAAACTTATAAGAATATAAAATTTTGATAAGATTCTCTAAAATCTTGACATTTCGATGTTTAAATATTGATACTAGTTACAACTTTATATGAAATTTATTCTAAATATTTTATATTTTGTACTAAATCGTTAAAAGCTTTCTACAAATCAGAGATCGGAATGAAACATGATCATTGAATTGTTTAAATGTCTTGATTGAGATATTAATTGTTATAATTAATTTAAACTGATAAAATATTTGAACTACAAGACAACTCAAACAAAGAATACAAAAAGTGTAACAATTTAAGTGCACGGCGACTTCTCCTCATAAATATTAATTTATATTTCATACGAAGACAAACGTCCGACTTTATATAAGAGCTTAAATACATTTCGTTTACTTGTTTTATTATTTGCATGTGTTCGGACGTTCCAGACAGGAACTGTCTTGAGTTACTGTATCACCAAAATGTGATCCACCGCAAAACAAAAACAGTACGATTGTGTGCACTGGAATCTGGTGTTCTTGGGCAGATGCCAGTGTCGAGCAACGATGAGATGTTCTTGGAAAGAAAATTACATATATATATATATATATATATATATATATATATATATATATATATATATGGTGGGAATAAAACTAACCTGAGGTCAGTGTTTTGAATATAACTGAGATAAGTTTTGTGTTTTATGAAACAATGATCTGATCGATTCTTATATGTTGCTTCGAGTGCCAATTTAGAAAACTTGCTGTTTTCTAATTTAAAATTTCAATAGAACGCAGTTATGCAATCAAAAATAGACGTAATAAATGTAAATTGGTAATATAATATGTAATTTTGTATATTTTTTCGAGCAAGAGCAAAATATACTTTACGTTTTGTCAATCATATTTAGAGGATAAAAGCTTGTCAATAAATATACATATAAACAATTAATTGTAAAATACAGTTCTATACATTTTCATCACGAAATACAGTTTTATCTTTTAAAATTATATATATATATATATACATACATATATATATATATATATTTATATATGTATATATATATGTATATATTATATACAGTGGTGCACCTAACAGGGGAGACAAGGTGTCCTAGCACCCCCAAAGCTCCTATGTACACAGAAAAATTAATGTAGCCGCGCTACAAACCGCGCTACTGAAGTAATTTATGAGTTTTGTAAAAAGAAAAAAACCAGATTTTATTCTTTGAATAAGTTTTTAAAATCACCTAATAATATACACAAAGGATTGTTTAATAGGGACGCAATTTTTAAGAGGTTATATTTTACAGATGTCAAACTGACAGCTGTATTTTTTAATATCTATTAAGTTTTGACATTGCCAATTTTAGTTATGACTTTGTATACAACAAAACAACGCAATAATATAATACAATTGTATTATGAAAATGTCTTCCTATTTATAAAAAATGTATTTCTTAAGTTATGCAAAAATTTTCTCCACACTCGTGCATCTGAATCAACAATTCTTTGATTAGTGAATAAATTTCAAGAGACTAGACGACGATTTCACGAAGTTCACGGCATATGGACCTTTCACAGACGACCACATGGCGTATTTTGCACAAGTAATTATTGATAAAGTCTTGTAAGGTTCTATGAACATAAAAATTAAAGCTAACAGACCATTAACTGCGTCGGTGATTTGTTAATTGGATACCGGAACAACAACAAGGTTTTTCTGGAAAAGTCATCTTTAGCGATAAACCTAATTTTGAACTATCTAGTTTCATTAACAAGCAAAATGGTCGAATCTGCGTTGAAGAAATTTCGAGGATGATCATTGAGAAGCAACTGCATACAGAAAGAGTGACTGTTTAGTCCGTACTTTGGTCCGGTGGAGTCTTTAGTCCTTACTTTTTTCAGAATCAGGCTGGTAAAGCTATAACTATGAATAGACATAGATAACGAAACATGATAACCAATTTTTTGTGAGCAGAATTGAATGATATTGATCTGGAGGAAATGTGATTCCAGCAGGACGGTCCAACAAGCCACACAGCTGGTGAAACAAGCGATTTATTGGAGATGAAATTTCCTGATCGCATTACTTCCAGAAATGGAGACCTTAATTGGTCACAGAGATCCTGCGATTTAACACCGTTCGACTACTTTCTTTGGCGTCACGTTAAATGACAAAGGTACACCAACGATCCTAAAATAATTTCCTACCTAAAAGATGAACACTTTTCAATCCTAAAAATATCTTCCATTATTTTATATGTCACCAAACCAAATTAATAAATAATCAAATTTGTAAACCTATCTTTCATATACTGTCTCTCTCTTTCTATGTATCTCTATCCATCTCTCTCTCTCTATATATATATATATGTATATATATATGTATATATATATATATATATATATATATATATATATATATATATATATATGTATGTATGTATGTATACATATTTCGTGATTAAATTTTATTTTTTTTTCAAAACTCATATGACATCACATCTTCTGTTGATATTTCTGAATGAATAATAAATCATTTATATTCAGTGTTCGTTTATTAAATTAATTGTTTACTATATTTTTTTATAGCTATAGTCGTTCAACTATTCAACTCCTTATAAAACAAATACCATATTGAACGATTTCACAATGTTTGTACACGATTCCATTATAAAGAATTATTTTAATATAGTACATATATTTGTTTGTATGTGTTTGTGTCTGAGTAAAATTTGCAAGTAAATCGGGCTAGTTCAAACATCAACCAATGCAAACAAACATTTGTCGCATGTAACATTCAATTGGTAATGAAGAGCCTCGAACCTGAAACACATCGATTAAGACGTACAACGTAACCACGTTTCACATTATTTGCTTTGTTAATTGACACAACTCCATGTTTTCGGAAACGGGAAAATAATATACATTATTCATGAACAGTGTCGAAACTTCTACAAATCGACTACGTTTCTACAACTAATTATTTACGTGTACGGGTTTTTTCACCTCCGGAATGTCCTTACAAGTTTAAATTTTAAACAGTCTAAAGTGGTTGTAAATTTGAATACTGTTGTTTAAGAAAGTTATTTAACTTGTAAAAAAGTTATGTTAAATACACAACGGTAAAATGTAAAAATGGGTCTAGCACGATTATTAAATGAAAAAAATTAAGAAACCTTAATATAGTTCTAACACTTTGGCTAAGTTCACTTTCACAAATTAATTTTTCATTCTCACTTGACTAACCGTTACCAAACCATAAACACTTTTTTTGATCAAAAATGTCGAATAATCGATTATTGATCATTTTTCCGCATTTATATGCCGATTCTATCTTCCTCTGAAAAATTATATGTAGAATAATCGGCCCAATTCTCACCTCACAAACCACGAACTAAATTTTCTGGTCAGCAATGATCAATAAATGATGATTGATCCTTTTTGATTGTTTTTTATTGTGAATTTTCATGTCGATGCCATTATCTACAGAGTTTTTGTGACTTCTAGAGTGAGAAAAAAGTTATAATAATTTGTAAAAATGAATTTAATTACACTGATAGAAATATATTTGGTTTTAGTTTGGATATTTCTTATTATACGTAAAAATTAATTCCATGCCTTTACATTGTATCAATCATTACTGTTTTAAATGAAAATATTTTCTTGCCGTTTTAACAATTTCGAGTGACAAACTTAACATTTAAAAATATTATATATCTTAGACAAGGAGTTGGAATAACCTCACAAAACAGTAGTGAACACGATGGCACCCGAAAAGCATTATATTAGGCATTATATACTTTTCGCATTCCAGTTGAAAAAATGCTGTCGAAACCACAGGAATAATTTGTGAAGCATTAGGGAAAGGTGTTGTGATGCATAAAATATGCAAAAATATGCTAAAATAGTAAAATTGGGCTGAAAATGTATTACGATTTCATCGACTCAAAGGCGCCATCTTTTTTTCGACAAGGAATTCATCAGTTACCTGGCAGATGAAGCAAAATGCAAAATAAAAAAAATGCAGCGACAAAATTATGCAAAGTAATGGGATATATTTTAAGAATTTAAATATTCCATTATTCCGTAAATATTCATTTTCTATAAAAAAAAGGTACCGAATTAATTTGTACACCTAATAAAACGTAAAATAATCTACTGTTTTTCATTTCATGTAAAAACTATAAAAAATGAGTTGTTAACCTACCTTTAAAAATTCTGTGTAGTCCAATGATAAATGAAGTACATTCTATATATATATATATATATATATATATATATATATATATATATATATATATATTGGATCAGTGCAAAAATTCATATACGATTCATGTTATAAGTCGTTTGAAAGATGACAGACACAGCTGTCATTTGACCATCAGACACATTTGTCTCGATTCGATTTGTGTGTAAGAAAAATTTTTAAAAATGTACAACGAAAAGAAACACTTTCGTCACGTTATATTGTACGAAAGGAGCAACCGTTGGCACGGCAACGAAAAATATTCTGGAGTTTTTTTTTGAACCATGTACCATCACTTCATAAAGAAATGTGTAGAAATGATTTGATAAATTTCGACCCGATGATTTTAACCTGGAAGATCTCTGGACGGCCTACTGAGATTGATAACAATGTCGTGCGCTCTTTAGTTGACAATAACTCACGAATTTCGACGGAAGAGGTTGTCGAGACACTCATCGTTGACTGATCGACTACATTTTGGCATTAAAAGAAGCCGAGGTTCACGTTGAAGATCGATACATAGGTGCCGCACTCGTTGTTTGGAAAAACAAACAAGTTTGATCGCGTTTCTTTCTGCAGTTTCTTTGCTTGGATACCTTAACAAAAATCATTTTTTGGATCGGTTGGTGATTTGTGATGTGAACTGAATCCTGTAGAATAATATTCGAAGCTGACTAACGTGGAAACAAGCGAATAAAGGATCAGAACCAGTCGCAAAAGCTGACTTGCATCCGATGAAGGTGTTTCTGTGTGTGTTTGGTGGGATTGGAAAGCTGTTATTTATTTTGAGCTACTCCCACATTGCGAAACGATTACTGACGAGAAGTACTGTCAACAGTTAACCAAACTGAACGCAGCAATTAAAGAAAAACGTCTGATTTTGGCCAATCGCAAGGGGGCCATCTTCCACCACAACAACACAAAACCACATACAGTAAAACTGAAGCAGTTGAAATGGGAAATCATATCACACCCGCCGTATTCTCCGAACATTGCACCTGCGGATATTATTTGTTCCGGTCCTTATAGAACAGTTAAACGGTAAAAAAAATTGACACCGTGAAGGCCTTCAAAAGCTACCTCACCACCTTTTTTACCAAAAAACCGTACAGCTTTTACAAACGACGAATCCAGCAGCTCCCTGAACGTTGAAAATGATTGCAGAAAACGGTGGAGAATACATAATTGATTAATAGAAACGTTTTCTGCGAAAAATAATCGCCTGAGTTTCAATTTCAAATCGTATACGAACTTTTTCACTGATCTAATATATATATATATATATATATATATATATATATATATATATATATATATATATATATATATATATATAGGCATAGAGAAAGATGTTTCTCGATTAAAATATATTATAGTATGATGTGTCTGATATCTAAAAAGTGTTTTATTATAACCTCTTCGAGGCGATCTTTTAGACTTTTTAAATAAATCTCGATCATAATTGATGATGTATTCGTTTCGTATCGAACAGAGCTTACGCGGACGTATCTCGAAAGCGCGATATGGGAAAAGAATCAGCGAAAAAGCACTGCACATCTCGTCACACGGAAGAATCCTCCGTCCGTTTGATTGCTATTATAATCATTTTTCATAGTTGGCGGTGGTGATGAAGTCGCAACTCAATGCTAATGTACAATTGAGCATAATTGCAGTAAATGAGAGAGTAGCTGGCTGCGGCCCGCGTGCCCTTCCCGTCCCCTTGTCCACGATCCACTGTTACTATGTGCAAATTACGTAATGACTTTGACCTCGTCTCTTGTCTAGGATGATGTCGATGACGGTGTTCTAGCATATAAACATACATTATATACAACACGTGTACAGGACGTTTAAAAATAAAGCGTCGGGTGTTTCACACATTATGCATTTTTGATAGTTGATTAGAGCGCATTTGCATTCAGTACGAGTTTTTTTAAAAAAAAAAATGTCTCGTACAGTACGGTGCGGTCGTGGTCGGTTAGAACGAAACACGCTATTAAAACATAACCGCTGTTTCCTTCAACGCAGGTGTGAAAATTTATTTCCAACCGGTCGACGCCCTATTCTGATTAATATACACGTTTTCTTCTCTTCTAACCCTATTCGTAATCATATTTTTTTTGTAATTTTTGAATCACTCTTGTCACACATGAATTATTTTTTCACTACATACAATTTTTCTGACCAAATATACTTAATAAATTATTATTCATTATTTTTGATTGTTGCTTCTGCGTATTTCGATAACGATTATTGCTCAATCAGTAAGGTACAGAAAAATAATAACTATTTTTATTTTTATTAAATGTTTTATTGATATTACTCTTTTATAACATCATATATAGATGTGTGTTTGTTTAAAATTGAATTTTATTTATAGTATCAGTTTGGGTCAAGTAGTAGGTGCAGTTTTATACGGATTTAAAATATAGATTTAATTATATAATTAAATAGCATGAAATATAACATATATTATTAATATAATTGGTAGCACAGAGAATTATGTTTCTTTCTAGAGAAAATGTTAAAGTAGGTCAGTGAAATTGTACATCGATAAAATACCGTTTTATCTATTAGGTTGGTGCGAAAATAGTTACGGTTTTTATGTATCGAGTATGAAGACGCATATATCAGTTAAAAAAATATTTATTAATCAGAACAAAGACCTTGGCCTGCACACATTTATCCCAATGGGAAACAAGTTTGTTTATTTATAGACGATAGAATTCTGAATACCTGGAATTAACGAATTAATCGAAAGCACTTTGAGTTGATGCTTAATCTTTGAAAACTCTCCCGTATGAAATTACTCCAATGTTTAAAAAAATGATAATCTGTCAGAGATAGATTCGGAGAATAAGGTTGGTGAGGTAAGGTTTCATAACCTAGTTCATATAATTCTTTTAAATAATTTGTGGGACGTGTGGTTGGGCTTTGTCATGAAGAAGAATTGGTCTTTTCGAATGAATAATGCTGGCCGAAAACGATGCAACTTCTCGTCCATTTTTTGAATTTCCTAACAATATTTGTCTGATGTTATTGTTTCATCAGGATTTAAGAAATTGTAGTGAATGATGCCACTTTCCGGTCACCAAACAGTGACCATAATTTTTTTCATGGAGTTTCGGTTTAGAAAACTGTTTTAGTACTTCTCTTCAGTTTAGCTACTGTGATAAACTTTTCCGATTGTTGTACAGAATCCACTTTCATCACATGTGACAATGCGATCAAGAAAAGGATCATTTTTGTTACGCAAAAGAAGCGCAGCGCAGACTTCATATCGCCGAATTGCTTGATGTTCGTTTAGTTCATACAGTACGCATTTATCCAGATTTTTTGTTTTTCCAATTAAGCTCAAATATCGAACAACTATTAAATAATCAATATTGAATTTTTCTGCCATCTCTCGAGTTGTTTTACGTGGGTCCGCATCAATAATGGTTCTTAAATCGTTATTGTCTATAGCTGAAGGACGTCCACGATCCTCCTCATCATCAAGTCTTTCGTTTCCATTACGAAATTTTTGGAACCAATGTTGAGCTTAACGTTCACTAATTGACTCTTCACCAAAAACAAATTTGATATTTCAAGCAGTTTCTGTTCCTTTACCTCCCAATTTAAACTCATATAACAAAATCGCGCGAATTTACTTCTTTCCATGATTAATTTAAGAGGTTATATCCAACAATACTAAAGAATGAAAACAATAGACATAAACCAAAATCAATAGTGCTAATTTTATTATTTACAATGATGTATCGCATGACTATAACAAAAGATAACGGTAACTAAAAAAATCGTCGCCAATCTTAAAATGATAAAAACCGAAATTATTTTTCCAGCAAACTAATAGATTCCAGATGTGTATATGAATAATATCTACCATTGATATTTCCAAATCTTTCTCAACGATTTAACATTCTCTTTATTTATTCTGTCACAACTCTCTCTATCGATTTAGTCAACTTATAATGATATCATTTTGTATTTATCAAGTGTAAAAATTAATTCGGTGTATTTGCAATGAATCAATTGTCACTCTTTTTTCACTACAAATATTTTCTCGTCGTTTTAAGATTTTTAAGTAGCAGCTTTAACGTTTCAAAACATTATATTAGGTTGGTAGGAAAATAATTGTTGTTTTGTTTTATGAATTTAACTTTAATTTTTTTCAATGAGTGTCATTTCATTGTGTTCATGTTAGTATTATTTCAAAGTGCATTTTTCGGTCTACATTTTGGTAGTATCGACTTATCGGTTTTATTATAAATTTTGTTTCAAATTAGGCTATTGAATTAAAGATAGATAAGAAGCAAATTTTGCACCTACCTAATCCCATGATAGAAAAGTTTGAACAATGTTTTGTTTTAAAAAAAATCGCGCAAACGAGAAGAAAATGTATACAGTGGTTAGAGAAGGGCGTCGACCGGATGGAAATAAATTTCACACCTGCGTTAAAGGAAACAGCGGTTATGTTTTAACAGTGTATTTCGTTGTAAACTTTTTATTATTTTTTTAAAATAATAATGTTGGTAATTCTTCCATTGTAATCTATATCAGAAATTATTGCGATCTCACAAAAATCATTCGTGAACAAAAGATGTTTTTTAAAGTAGTGGTTGATGCGTTCAGCGAATTTCACTATGTCTAAATTTATCGGACGATTACTGTTTTCTTTTGACGTCAGATCCGTACATCCAAGTCTTGTCTCCAGTTGTGATGCGTTTCATAAACGTGGAATCGTTAAATACTTCAGATATCATCACGACGACAACATCTTTGTGTCGATGATTTTGCTCGAAATTTAGCGTTCTTGGCACGTCTCGCTTTGACACATTTTAAAGTGTAAAGTATCGGTCAAAATACTTTGGAAAGATCCATACGATATGCTTACATCATCAGAAATCTCGTACATAGTCATTCGATGATAATTCAGGATCAAATCCTTCACTTTTTGAATATGTTTTTCATCAGTTGATGTTGACGGCCATCCAGAACGAGGATCATCTTCTATCGTCTCTCAGCTTTCCTTAAGTCATCTTTAACACTGGTATACCCACGTTTTCGATAAACAATCATCTCTAAATGCCTTTTCCGCAATTTTAAACGTATCACCGCAAGAAACTTCGTATTGACACAAAATTCATTACAAACTCGTTACTCGATAAATTTAGACATAATAAAATTCGACAAACACACCAAACATTACTTTATAAAAGCATCAGCTGTTCACGAATGGTTTGAGAGATAGTAATAATCTTTGGTATAGATTACAGTGGAAGAAAAAAATTAGAAAATTTTAAGATTGGATTCACGCGGTTCTTTTAAATAGAAATTGCAGAAACTTTTTAATCAGGGTAGTATTATTTAATTAATTTATTGTTATTTCACTAATAATTGATTTTCTTTTCAGGTTTGAACAAATAAAACGTGATCTTTTTGTATTGATGTATGGAGAATTACAATGAAGATAACTTGGAATATATGACCTGTCTTAATGAATTAATTAATTATTATGTCACTAATAGTAAATTTAATTTTACTTTAGATCTGAATATCTGAAAGGTGAGAATTTTATGTTGGTATCTAGAACATTACATTACAGATTATTTTGAAAATATTATATATATTAACCTGTTAGCTGTGTTGCCCTATTTTAAAAGTGTATGCCTACATTGTGTCGCAAAAATGAAAGGATGACGAATATACTCGTCAAGCACAGAATATATGCAGCTACTGTAAAATTGAATTAAATTGTAACGAAATGGGATTTGTTTTTTTGAAAAATCAATAATATTATTGCTCTAATTCATCTTTATGACGAGTATACTCGTCATACACAGCTAACAGGTTAATTAATTATTAAAGTGAAACTTCTTTAGCTGCGTTGGGAGTAAATTTTTAAGGCCGAAGCGAAAAAGTGTTACGGAAGTTCTTCCGACATGGAGTGGGAGATGGATAGATAGAGAGAGAGAGGATGGGTCACGCGCAGACGACAGAATCGAGTGACGGCTTAGTTAAAATTGTCACCCCATAGATATGACTATATAGATATGACTATTTTCCGTCTTACTCTTATATTAAATTCCACCTTTTGTCCTCTCTCCTATATCGATACTTCAAATAACAATAAACAAAAACGAACCCATTCATTTATCAGGCATGATACCATGCTCTTAAAACTCTTTACATTTCAACCGCCGGCAAAGAAGGTTCACTTCTGGCGCGCGTACTGTGTCACACGCAACCTTTTTCATTATTTTGTTACTGATATTAAATTGATTTTTGGTTCAAGTCTGAATAGCTAAAGGCGATCTTGATGTACTTATTTGATAGTGTGTGCTCATACGATATGATATGGTGATCTGAGGAACTTTCGCCCATTTTTAATGATTTTTAAAATAGAAATTCTCGAAACTGGTTTAGCAGCGCAGCATAGCAATAATTCTCATACCACAATGTTTTTTTTAATACTAGAGAGCTGTACCCCCTAGTCGCTATGCTCAACGACCCCGGGAGTTTTGCCCACGCTTGCTTCGCTAGTATCGTAAAAATTAGCTCAATATATATACATATATATATATATATATATATATGTGTGTGTGTGTGTGTGTCTATATAATCACACTCACAGTTAGATTGCACCGTTTGTTTTATAAAGTCGAACATTTCATTCCACTTGTTATTATTGTGACGTATGCGAGCTCAGCCTGGGCAAACAGCCTTAAAACATAAAGCGGCTACAGGTGTTCCAAAATCGGGTGATGTGTCTCATTACCGATGCGCATTATCTGGTGAGGAACACCACTCTTCACCGGGACCTCCGCATCCCTACGATCGATGAGTTTGTCCGTCGACAGGCTCGTCGTTTGTATGGGCGTGCGAGGTCTAGCGACAACGCCTTGGTCTGTCGACTAGGCCTAAACGACCCCGTTGCTGAATACTGCTCCTATAGGAGACCTAGCCTTCTATTGGAGTAGGGTGAGGTGACTGGTGGTCTCCGACCCGGCATTCACCATCCAAAAAGTCGGTAAGAGGTCTGCCTTCATCTGCCGGCCTGGAGCTCCGCTTACTTCCACCAAGAGGCGACCTCCGGAAGGGGTCTTAGAAAATGTTCCTTCGTAGTGACTATTTATGCTCTTTCATAGTGACTTTAGTGACTATTTATGTTTAGACAGTTGACAGTACCACAGAAATAGTCATTGAACAGTAAATAAAATTTCATATTTGGATTTCAATCCTTTCATTATCAGAATACAAGTACAAAAAAAAACGCAGATTTTCTATTATAACCGTACTAAAATACACAATAATCGATCATCAGATATTTCAATAAAAGAAAATTGAATAGTTTTGGGGGCGTTACAATATTTGAAGAATAGTTTTCTATCTAGTGTATGAAAAACCTTTAACACGTATAAAAATAATATTTATTTTCATTTCGAATCAAAAAAAAATCACCTTATGTACACTCTTTATTTTTCTTTCGCTCGAATTGAACAAATCATATTTAACATTTCTAAAACAAAATAATGGAGTCAGACATTCCACAAAAACTATTTTTGTTAAATGACTTCAGATCATTTGTGCACTTTTATATACACATAGACATCTGAAAGAATGTCAATCGAATGTACAAAAAATGGCAATGAAATCGCAGAGCAATTATTGAACAGAACTTTTAACTGATGTAACTCTGTCAATATGCATACAAGTTTATATATATATATATATATATATATATATATATATATGTTTGTTTGTGTGCGTGTTCATATTTATGAACCTATGTATGTATATATGCAAATTTATAATCAGGATTTCGAATTCTTGTCTCCAAAAACATCCTATATAACCGCATTGTAGAAATATGTGTAGGTATATGTAATACACAGACACACACGCACATCATAATCATCATTGAGTCACAAGTAATTGTAAGATACACATGATGTATAAACACATAAAAAAACTCACAGCTGAAATTCAAGAAGATTCCTTTTTTTTATTAATTGACATTTCGACTTAGAAGCAACCTTGAATATGCAAGACGTAGTGCAACATGCATTTAATAAACAATTTTATTTATCTTGTCGGCAAAATACCGCGACTTACACGAAATATTTAAAAATAATTCCCTATTTTCAATCAAATGTTTTATTTCAAGTGACAGGAAACCTTTTTTACTGGAATATCAATTTTGTGTAACTTTCCTCCATCTGTCAGGTAACTGATGAATTCCTTGTCGAAAATGAAGATGTCGGCTTTGAGCCGATGAAGTCATTAATTCATTTTCGGACTTGATCCAGTGTTAAAAAATGGATATCAGTAAGATGATTCTGGAGTAATCAGAACAGGTGATAATCTGACAGGGCTAGGTACGGTAAATACGCCTTTGATGGAGAATTTCTTAGGCTAGTGAACCAATAACGTCTTTGGGTTCTTTTATGACTTTCGGGAAAGATTTTAGTGCTGAAAAATGACTTGCCCATTCCATCTTCAGTGAATTGTCCTTTTCTCTCTAATTCATCATTCAAACGGATTAGCTGTTGTTGGTTGCGTTCTGAACTTACAGTCTGCTCGAGTTTGAGCAACTCATAATACACCACACCCTTAATATTCCACCATATATATAATAACATTTTTTTGGCGTGAATATATGGTTTCGGAGTCGATGCCAGTTGTTCTCCGGGCGTAACCCATGATTTTCAACGCTTAGATTTTTTGTACAAAAGACTTTTTTCATCCCCGATTATGATTTTATGAAAAAATCCTTCCTTTCGAATCTTGTGAGCGATGATATAGATGTGTCATATCTTCTTTCTTTATTTTCCGTACTGAGTTCATGTGAAGTTCATCGACCTAGCTTTTGAATTTTCCCAAGCCAATATATACGATGAGAAACTGCTTGTTGGGTAACTTCGAGTTGTGAGTCTGTTCAGTCTAAGCGAAGATTTTACTTAATAGCTTAATAGCTTAAACTCTTCATTTTCAAATTGTTTCCTGGACATTCTCGATCGGAAAGATAAAAATTACTGTTCCACAAACTTTGAAACAATTTCTGGCATATTTTATTCATTACAAAACCTTCCCTTAAAGCTGGACTTATCATTCCTGAGGCTTCGACAACATTTTGTTTTTTCAACTGGAATGCGAAAAGTATGCACTCCCTAATATGCTGTATTTCATTTGTGATCGTTTTCAGTACTGTTTTGTAAGGTTATGGCAACTGATTTCCGAAAAGTTTAGTATTATTAGTTCTTCAAAATCTTAAAACGACGAGAAAATATTTTAATTGAAAATCGATTAATTGATTGGTTCAATTTAAAGACACTGAATTATTTTTTTACACTTAGAAATTTCAATAGTTTGGAAAATTCGCGCAGTCAAATATTATACGGAAAAAAAGGTTTCCTTTTTTTATAAAATAAATACTTGTTATGAAAATGTGTAGAATTAATGTCAATCTGTTAGAGATAAAAATACTATACGATTTTTTAATAATCTTATATTTAATTGATAAAAATTTGGGTGAAGCTTCATTTTTCTTATAAAAAACTAGAGGGCTTCGTCTTCCACTCATTAACGTTTACTCCTTCTCCCTAACAAATAACAGAAATTTAAATATAATAGGCATAAAATGTAAATCATAATTTTTTATTGGATTTTTTTTCATTTAATTAGAATGAAGACCATTCGGTCATACGATTCAAAGTAACTATGAGTAGTCATAACACAGACCACGTGACTGATATCAAACAATCAGATCAAAGATCACAAGACTCTAATCAACTAATCAGAGAACGAATAAAAGTCACGGAATGGCATCACTGTTTCATTTTTGAAGATAGAAAGATTTTCAAGTAAATATTATTAGATTAAAATTAATTTTGAATTTTATATAAAATTTGGGGGCTCTGCTCCCTACTTGCACCGCTCTCTGTCCACTGAAAGGCTCCGCCCTCGTTCACTTTGCTCGTTCCTCCCACTCGCTTCGCTCTTATCGCATAAATTTGCTCAATATCGTAATTGACCCAAAAAACTGATCACAAAAGTGTGAATTTAAAAAAAAAATAGAAATTTGATGCGTATAGAGAAAAATATTAATTTGTTTATTTATTATTAAATTTTCTAAACAATGTAATAAGAAAAAAAATATTCAATATAAATATTGTATCACTCTTATTAATTCTAGAAATTATTTTGCCTTTACTAGTGTGTGGACACTTCTTTGGTTCACGTGCAATATTTGATGTTTTGTGGAATTCGGTACACATTATACCCTCTTTTTGTTTTTCAAACTAATTCTATTCTTTTTGGAATATTGCCTATTGAATTTGTCAATGTGGACTCTTCAATACTTTGCCATGCTTGATTGGTTCCATCCCATAATTCATCAATGGTTTTTGGTACTTCTCCGATGGGTACAAGTTTTCTTTTCAATATAGCCATCGGTGTTCTATTGGATTGAAGTCAGGAGATTACGGTGACCAATCCATTATAACAATGTCGTTCGTTTAGAAGAAATTTTTCGTAATTTTAGTTGTGTGTTTGGGGTCGTTGTTCTGCATAAATACTAAATCTGTTTGCTCACATCCAAAATTTTCGATGCTTGCAAGAAACGAATCCCTAAAGATTTCTGTGTAGCCCACCACTTTTATAATCATTTGAATTCTACGCAAGTTTCCTAATTTATTTTCTTTGATACAACCCCAAACCGTCGAAGAGCCGCCTCCGAACTCTAATATTTTCATAACATTTTACTTCTTCAGCCTGCGTTTTCGATTGATCCAAATCTATACGCTTCATCTGAGTCTATACAACTAATTTTAGTATCATCTGACCAAACGACTTGGTTCCAATGAACAGCGTCCCAATGTTTAATTTTTTTTGCAACATTCAACCGCTTCATCTTATGAATATCAGTCAACAACGGCATTTAAGCCTGTATTTAGCTTTTAATTATGATTTTTTAGACAATTCCTGACTGCCTCTTTACAAACATTGATTTCTACATCTTTTAGATTTTTTCTTCTTCTTAGATCTTTTCGTAAGACATTTTTGGCTTGTATGGCCTTGTCCTCTTCTCTTGTGCAATTCTGTGTTTGTTCTCTGGAATTAATTTTTCTGGACGTCCTCCTTTATTGACCTCATCAACGATTTTCATTCCTTTTTTGATTTTTGATACAAACCCAATAGAAACACCATATAAAGAAACTGATGGACTGGAATTGACTTTAATTTCCGATACAATTGTATTTCACATATTAATGCTTTTTCGTTTTCCCACAAACAACCACCCCCTTAAAAATTGGAACAATTTATTTTGTCAGATTTAATCAAAATTTAATTTATTACCTTATTTCTTTATTATTTTTCACAAATTTTTGAGGATGGAAATATAAGAAATATTTACTTGGTAAAATTTAATATTCGACAATACTTCACCCAAAAAGATGTTCACGATCTTTATTTCTCGATGTCAACAAAAAAATGACTAAAATACTGTATCACCAGACTATGTGATTTCAATTTAGTAAACAATGAAGTTATTCAGGAATTTCTCGAAGTAATCGTTCATATTTAAATTCAAATGCTTTCAATCGAAAATTTGTGAACAGTTTTTGAGGTCACTGCATATAAACATATATAACATATGTTAGTATGTCTATATAGTCATTCTCGCAGACATATTGTATCGTTGAACGCTAGTGAGTATCTATCTCTCGTGGATATATTGCAACATAGTTGTTTTATAAAATCGCACATCAATATCATAATTCTTCGTGAACATTTCTTATAACTTCGGATGTCATCGTTAATAATAATTTAATACAAAATCTCTACACATTTCTTTAGTGAAATTTTACGGAACTCTTTGGGTTAATAGATAGATAATTAAATTTTCGATTTATCTAACAATGCACGATTACAGGATGTCTGATAATTTCAATACGTGCTACCAAACAAAAAAAAACCACACACACACACATGAAAAAATTATAAAACTTGTCCGTGACAAGTACTTTCAAATGATGTAATTTTATTTTTCATTTTCACATTTGTGAAAGTGTGTTCTGTACAGCCGTAAATAATAGTTAGAAAAAAACATTACAGTGTTTCATCAAATATAAATATCGTAATTACCTGCACCTGACGGTGAAATCGTTTCAGACTGTCATGGAAAAATATCTATTTAAATGAAAGTGACAAAACTGTTATTCTTTAAGGGAGAGCAGCGGAATATTTTTTCAAACGGTTTTAAAAATACACCGAAGTCTTATGGAGTCAACGTGAGCACCGTTCACGTTGCTTATTGCAGAAACGTTCTGTTGTAATAACGATAGAATTATTTTACTGTTCCGTTTGCTTCAATTAAAATGTTTTGTCTGAAAGTTATAGTCTGAAAAGTGTATTGATTATAGAATCATAGAAAATAATTCCGGGAAAGTTATTCATTTATGTAATGCATTTATTTATAGACTGTTTTATTTTTAATTATTTTATTTTTTTAAAAAGATAATTTGAGATCATTCTTTACTTTTTATACGGATTTAAAATGTAGACTTAATTATATAATTGAATAGTGTACACTGAAGTATAATGTATATTGTTAACATAATTGGTACTACATACAATTAAGTTTTCTTCTAGAGAAAATATTAAAGTAGGTCAGTAAATTGTACCTTGCTGAAATACTATTTATTTATTTCAGATTAGTTAAACTTTATTTTTTAGTTTGTAAATTATTAAAAAAAAATGTTTATATTCTGGACTATCAAATTTTTAAATTTTATAGTTCAGAATAATTGAAATTTATTTTTAAAATCAGTTAATCATCTAAGAAATACAAACAAATCTAATTCATTAACTTGCTAGTTTTCATCCCGATGCCTCAAATGGATAGTAACCTGCTTTAGTTAGTTTCAGTTCTTAATTCATCTTCAGCTAATTTTTTTCGTTTTTGGTACAAATCTTCCGCTGACCTTTTACATATCAAGATGATCACGTAAAACAGTTGTAACTGACACTCCAACCATGTCTGCGATTTGATTCTTTTTTGGACAGACATAATCCAATATTCATTTCTCTACATTTTTAACAATTTCCTTCGAAGTTGATCAACGGACTTTTCTGAACATGGCTCGTCTTCTATTGAATCTCTGTATTGCTTGAAAAGACCATTCATTTGTAAACCATGGTTTTCCCAGGACAAGAGTCACCGTAAACTCATTTTATCTCTTCCATTATCATTTGAGGAATTTTTTCTTCTCTTGTGAGGAAATTAATAATTGAGCAAAACTCAAAGTTTTCTATTTTTAAGACTTCTTTCCGATTTGACGTGCGTTTCAAATGATAATTTACACACAACTACTTAGAATGACTTGCTATTGCTGAAGAAACCTATTTTTAATGCGCACGCGCAAGATCTCTCTGTATCACCCCCACCACCTTTCAGTGAATATTTTGATCTTATACATCTTCGTACGTATAAAAAATATGTATTTAACGTATTAAAGAAGAGAATGAATGAAGTATTAAATTAATTAAATAAATCTCTTATGATTATACTTCTTTTTCGTTATACACTTTTATAAATTCAAAGATTCAATTTAGTATTCGTAAGACGTACATAAAGACTGAATATTTAAAAAATCTGCTTTCTTCTATGATTACATTATTTAACAGACACTTTGATAAATAAAACACTTCTTGGTCTGTGTTTTTTTTTTAAAAAATATATATTTCTGTATATATAATTCATAATTTCAACCACCGTTATTTGGTATCTTGTTTTTTCATTAGTTATTGGTTCTTCCTTATATATTGCTCTGTATCGAGAAGAAAAAGTCAAACATGAATGTTCTTAAGAAAAGACTTAGTATAGAAGTAAAACCTGTGATAGATTTTTTTCAACAGGAACAGAATTTAAATAAATGACCCTTGTTCACTGATTTTTCAAAACTGCATTTAAAAAAAATATTTTTTTCGATGTCGAGAAAAATAATTCAAGTACTTAATTTGCCACAAGGTGGATTTAGTAATTTACAAAATTTATTTATAGATTTTTCAAAATTGTATTTGAAAATAGTTCTACTTCGTATCAGAAATAAATACCTATCAGTGTCATTAGTATAAGATGTATACAAGAACGAATCGTGTGAAATTATGAAACTAATGATGACTAGTATTAAATGTAATAAAATATTCTTGGTAAATTTGAACTGGTTTAAAAATGATTGCTCTTTGAGTTTCTTTGCAGTTTGAATATATATACAAAATTATTATTTTAATTTCAAATCAAATTGCAGAGAAAAATAATTTAATCAGAAAGAGTTGCTAAAAAGAAAATGAAGGGAATGGATAAACTGGTTCTAGAAAAAAGAAATATGGTAAACCACCGTTTAGTTAATCTCTAAAAAGTTTAAATGCTACTATTAAACATTAAACTCGTGATTGTTCAATTCAGCCCTTGAAGACTATGTTGAGTTCATTCCCTTTATGACCAGTTTCAACTTTATTCACTTTCAGATAGGTTTTAAATTCTTCTAAACTGAAGATAAAGGAAACTAAACCTAGTTTTTAAATAAACGAACTTGTAAGCTCTATTATTCATATAGAACAGTCATGAATAGACATCCTAAAAAACAACATAATATATTAAATTCAGCTTTAAAAAAATTAATATCGAGGAGGGTTTCGCTTTCAAAAAATATATTTCTACAAATCAGTTGGATTAAAAGTCAGGAAGAAGTATTTGTGGATACGCAAATATGTGAAATAATAAATGATCAGCATTTAAGTGAGACATTTAATGGACAGTGCTGAATTATAATCATTCATAAATGTTATCAAGAAGTTTTTAATAAATTATAGACTAGAAAATCATCAGAAGACAAAAAGTAATCTTTTAAAAGCGCACTAGAAAATGGGAAGTAATATTTTAATTAAAATATGGTGTCTTCTTGGATTAATATTTGAAATTTATTTCAGAACGCAAAGAAAATCTGAATGCAGATTTAAATCCAGCAGAGAAACTATTGTAAAGATCATCTAATTTAAACCATGTGCCAGAAAAAAGATACTTATTTTTTATCCAATCTTATCTTTATAAAGCGTCTGTTCTTATGAAAATGTTTTCATAGTAGTCGATAAAATTGCATGTAAGTATTTTAAAAATTGATTAATACTCATACAGATGTTTGATTTATCGTTACAATTAAAAATTATTGATTACTGTTATAATTTTTGATATTGTGGCTAAATAACTTTCATAAATGAGTCTTCACCCGCTACAAACACAACTTTTTCAGATCATAATCAAATACTGAACATTTAAATAAAACGAATTTATGAAAAAAAGAGTGATTTTATTTAATTTAAGAATACTCATCAATAGCATTTTCAATATTTCTCTTATAAATGAAAAAATATAGAATATTTCCGACTAAAATTTCAAATTCTTTCTAAAAAAAAGCTCGTATCTTTTTCGAAAGTAAAATTTGTATTGATCAATGGTTTAAAACTAATTGCTTCAACTTTAAAGAAAAATATTTAATTTATAGAACTCTTTAAAAATATTTTCTTCCTTAATTAAAGGAAGTACGGACAAGTTCCGTAGAGAAATCAGCAGCTATTCGCAACACGGACCGTTTTAAACTTTCAATACTTTCGTAAAGTTTACTGCAGACCAGAAGCTTTAACTCTGTGAAAGTTTGTACACCGAACGATTTAAGATAAGGCTTAAAGATGGTCATTCTAAATCTGCTATGAATTCAGGTATTTGCTCGTAACTCGGTAGAGTTTGGATTGCGAACTAGTTTTTTTTTAATCGAATACAGAGTGTTTGATTGAATTTCGACCGATTTTGTTTTACCGCCATTTTTTGTTCATTGTGTAGCTGTCGGTTGTAATTTGACAGTGGCGTAGTTCAGATGCAGGCAATGTATTATGGTGAGTTTAATATTATTAGTTTGAATATTAACAACGTGTTGTGGTTATTAAAACATTTTATCAAAATTGATCGTTAATTTTTAATATTCAAAGAAAATTACAAAATTTTATTGATGCATATTATGTTTCTGTAAACTCAATAATACAGTATGTAATTAAAATTTTTAAAATGCGGTATACAGTACAAGATTTACCGACGCCTGGTAGAGCTCGTACAGTACAAATCATTGCACTTAAGAGAAAGTGCCTGTGAAAATCCAGACCGTGCCCAAGAAATAGGCATTTTAACTCATGCTGAATGATCAATTTTAAGGAAAGATTTGCATTTTTTCCTTGTAAAATCCAATTGACACAACAACTGGAAGGAAATGACTATGAATGTCCATCGATAATGGAGTAATAAGGTCTTATAGCTCAATATTGAAGACTCCAATTCTTTTTAAAATTGAATCATGAGTAAAGAATCTCATTTCAACATGTGCGGATATATAAAAAACAAAATATCTGTTATTGGGAATCGTAAAACCCAAGATTGATCTATGAACAACCTCTTCACCCTTGTAGAGTGACTGTTTGATATGCAGTTGGGCTAGTGGCATCAGTGGATCATTTTTATTCTAAAGATGCTAATGGAAATGTTGTTAATGTCACTGGTGAACGATATAATGCAATGCTGCAACACTTCTTTGTGCCTGAAATTAATAAACAAGGTCTACAGCACATGTAGTTTCTACAGGACACAGCTCTCGCTTCGAAACAATTTTTACGCGATTCATTTCCTGGTTGAATAATTTCAAAAGCTGATCACATCAATTGGCCACCTCGTTCACTTGATTTGACTGCACCAGATTTTTTTTTTATTTGCAGCTATTTAATGAAAAAGGTTTACACTAACAAGTCAGTAACAACTCAACAGCCTAAGGACAACATTCTACAAGAAATCGCTAAAATAACACCAGAAATATGAGAAAATGTGATTGAAAGAGTCCGTATTTGCATCGCGGCCTAACATATAAGTGGCGGTAATAATTTAAATATTTACAGCGCATAACAAAGCAATATCTATCTTATACATAACCCCAAAGTTCATAATTAATGTGTCAAGCAGTTTGTTGGAAACATCAATTTAAATAATGCTCTAGTTGTGCTGTTGTTGAAATGGTTCAAGTTGAACATCGTGTGGTGATAAAGTTTTTTGTTAAAGAAGGCTTAACGCCGACAGAAATATTTAATGAGATGAAAAATGTACTAGATGATATGGTGGTGCACCTTCGTATACAATCGTAAAGAAGTGAGCAGCTGAATTTAAATGTGGCCGTGCAAGCTTAGAAAATAACCCGCGCAGTGGACGTTCTAAAACTGCAACGACAGAAGAAATCATCCACAGCGTGCACAATATTGTCTTACAGTATCAACGATTGAAAGTGTCTGAAATTGCTAAGATTGTGGGTGTCTCAGATGAATGCGTGTATTACATTAAACTGGAGAGTTGGATATAAAAAAAGATATCGGCAAGATGTGTGTCACGTTTACTGATAATTGATCATAAACGCACTCGAGTACAAATTCCCCAAGACTGTTTGAATCGATTTAAGAGGGATACGATTTACTTTATCTGGTGATTTGTAAGACCACAGATGAGACTTGGATTCACCATTACGCTTCAGAGGGAAAACAACAATCAAAGCAGTGGAAGTATGGTGATTCTCCGCCACCAAAAAAATAAAAATCAGTTTCATCAGCTGGAAAATTGATGGCTTTCATTTTTTGGGATACTGACGGGATCATGCTAATTGATTACCGTCCAAGGGGTCGAACGATAACGGGAGAGTATTATGATAAACTTTCAGATCGACTCGATCAAACAATTCGTGAGAAAAGATCAGGTTTATCAAAGAAAAAAATCATTTTCCATTAGGATAATTCACGTCTCCATACAAGTGTTGAATTCATGGCGAAATTGAATTGAAGTACGACTTGTTGGCCCATCCAGTCTATTTTCCAGATTTGGTCCCGTCAGATTTCCATTTGTTACCGAAACTTAAAATATTCCTTGATGGTCGGCGATTTTCGTCAGATGAAGAACTGATAGCAACAGTGAATCGCTATTTTAAGTACCTCCAAGAAAAGGATTTCCAGGACGGCATAAAATCACTGAAGCATCGCAGGATGAAGTGCACTGAAGTTCAGGAAGTCCATTTTAAAAAATAAAAGTAATTTAAAAACACAAGTTATATTCTTTCATAGTCAGGCCGCGAACTTTTCAAATTATCCTCGTACTACGAGTCGAATAAACAATTCATGAACAATAATTAAAAGTGTTGTAAATTTTTTTAAAAAAATATGCTGTGAAAGTTCATTCAAATACCTTATACTTGAACTTTATTATTTCATTATTTCTTCAAATATATTTAAGATGTTTGTATACTTTTTTGAAATTTCAATTCTATATTAATTATAATTCTAGATTAAACCCTCTTATTAGATTAAATACAATATTCCAATCTATCTGATGATTGGAAAGGAAATCAGAATATGATCAAGTTTCACTAATTCGGTTTTCCCAATATTTACATATCGTATCAAAACTAATATCTGTTCTGTTAACAGTGCTTGTGATCTTGATAGTTGCCAATGTCAATATTCAAATATGTATATATATATATATATATATATATATATATATATATATATATATGTATATATGTAATATGAACAGAGTTGTCTAACTTCTGGCCATGCAACAAACTGCAGCAACCGGTCGGAGTCGTGTTACCACTTGAACCGAACGAGATGTCGGCCACGGAGCGGCGACTTCGCACCGCGCGACCCTGTCGAAATTTTTGTGCACTCGAGTCTAAAAATACTATATTGTACGTTATGGTAAAATATGCAAAAGAGCAGGAAATTCATCATGCGATAGAGAGAACTCGACATTACATAGTCGCTTTTTAAATGAAACGACTGAGCTGCTTTAGGTGGCCATTTTTTTTTTATTATGATTGATGATGAAGAACTTACATTTGTAATTTGATATTAAAACTAGACATAAAAGTGTAGTCATACACAGTTGAAATAATGTCAAGTCGAAATTTTCGTATTTCAATTAATCATTCGTTTTAACTAGACAGCGGAGGGAATGTTCCGTTTCGTGTTTTATTAGATTTACATTTTATATAATGAACAGTCATGTAATTCAATAAATATATTAAATTACAGGGTTAATTAATTGTAATACGTACATGTGTACTATAATGAATCTGTGTTCGTTGTCGATGGAAAATTGAATATTCAATTCTGATTAAATGTCAGACTCTTTTTTAAAAAAAACGATCGATATTTGATTCCGTTCTTGTTTCTAAACAATTATTTTTTGATTTTATCATTCGAATCACTGTCGAGTTTATATTTTATACAAGGAAATAATAGCAAGACGTCAACATATTAGATTTTTTTATATTTATTAGCTGTACAAATTAATTCGGTGCCTTTACATTGAATCAATCGTAACTCTGTTTTAAATTAAAATATTTTCTTATTATTTTAGAAATTTGAAGTGCCTTCATTAACATTTAAAAACACTCGATATCTTGAACAAATATGGCCTCTGGAATGGCCCATATTAGGGATTTGCATAGTTTCTTCATTCCAATCGAAAAAAATGTTGTCGAGCTCCCGGAAATCATTTGTTAAGCTTTGGGGAAAGATGCTGTGACGCATAAAACATGCAAAAAATGCTAAATCCATAGAAAAGGTCCGAAAATGTGTTACAACTTCTTCGGGTCAAAGCCGCCATCTTTTTTCGATAAGAGATTCGTCAGCTACCCGACAGATGATGCAAAGTTTTACAAAATAATAGAGGATATTTTTAGGATTGAAATGTATTCAATTTTTTAGTAATCGTTTATTCTCTATAAAAGCACCGAATTAATTTGTACCCTTAACGCATCCAGACCCTGTGGGAATAATTATGCACACTTATTTTTAAATTTCATAATATTTAAATTAATTATTTGACACCAATTCACCATTTGTGTTCTTAAAGATAAACTAATAATAATAAATAATAGTTCTTTAAGGAAACATTTTCACAACGCTTTAGACTCATTGTGCCCGATATGCCTATGCCGAAAAACTATGAAAAGTCAATAAAAAAAATTTAAAAAAGATATTTTTATCTTACAAGTTAAACCCCTATCATCTACAATCAGCGGGAAAATATTTTTTCCCGGCAGAAGTAATTCAAGTCTGAATGGGTTAATATATTAATTGTCAAAGATTTTTTTCAAAAACAAATCAGTAAAATCTAAATAAAAATATTAGAAACATAGCTTGAAAAATTTTAAATCCAATATATACTAAACACTGAAATTCTTATCAGAAAAAAGACACCCTCCTAGAATTAAAAATCAGAATTACAAACTAATCTTGTTAATTCCTTTCCATCCTCAAAGTACCAACATACAGTTGTATCTATATTTAAGTGCTTTGAGGACGATAGCATCATCAACTAACTGTGGCTAAATAACAATCAAGAATGATCAACGTTAATTTATTGAACATTTTTGATTAGATTATTTTATAGTTTGTGAGATGAAAATGAATTTAACGACGTTGTCAGAACTGTACAAAATTGTTAGAAAATAATGTTTTAAAACTAAAGAGAACAGTGTTTTTATTTTTTTTTCAATTTGTCATACAGAGAAATAGAAACAAGATAGGAATCACTAAAACGAGAAATATTTTTTTAAATCATTGATTATTTTAAATACAACAATTTCAAACTTCACATCCTTTTCCAATCAAATCTAAGCAGCTACCCATTTCTGATTTCCATTATTTAAAACAGTAGCTTAAGTGTTAGGAAAATTTAGCTTATAATTAGTATATTATGTTCTTCTGAATTTCTGATAAATGTTCAAAGCATATTCTTTTGATTTAGATTTTAATTTTTAGACGAGTTCCAATGTTGCTATGTAGTTTTCTGTTAAAAGATCTCTCAAGATGATACAGGAATAATACAGAATATTCTCATCGGACAAAAGTTATCCGTGCGACTAGAAATAAGATCCTAATTTTCAATTTATCCTAAAAAATCTTTTTAAAATATCCATTTACAGTGTTCGTTTAACATTCTTATCTGAGAAGATGAATTAATGGTAAAAATTATAAAAACAATCAAAGAAATCGACAAGCGTGGACTTGATTTCACTTGAGACATCCTTCCATTCTTTAAACTGAACAGAGAAAGAGTTTCTTATGTTTGGTTTGTGAATTATCCTAAAAATCTAAGATCGATTTTATTTTATTAATGAATCTAAAAAATCACGAGTTTTAGTGGCAGTTCAGAAACATTTTTCAAGTCTAAATCAAGTGTATGAATCGTGTGGATAAAAAAAAAACGAAAATCGTTTCTTGTCAATTCCTAATGATCTTCCTCCTTTTGATCATCTTAGTGTCTATTCTTCACTACTAGTTTCCAGAAAGTGTGGTATCTTCAAGTAAATTTTATATAATTCGTAGGTTTTAACTAAGAAATATCTAAAATCTACCATAAGATATCATACATATCAAAAGTAGTAGGGGAAAACAGACAGTCAGATGATCCAAAAGGAGAAAGATCAACAGGACAATACATTAATAAGATTACAGATATAAAAAAAATCAATTATAATTTTTAATTTATAGGTGTTTAACAAGAATGAAAATTTCAATTCATTTTCTAAGACAATTTAGTCTGAGAAAAAATATCAAATGAATTAACTGGTTGTTTTGTATTCATAGATTATTTTAAAATATTCTTATGAATAAACAGAATAATTTCTCGCAGATATTTTATTACAAAATAACAAAAGTACAATAAGATTACAGTTCTTATCAAAATATATAAAAATATTAACAATTTTAAGAGATTATTTTTTTTATATATTTTTATCAAAAAATTTTCGAATCTCTTTATATGAAATAAGTAAATCAGGCTGTTATGATTATTTCTCAGAAAGATATTTAAAATAATATCTAGATTTTACAGTTCATTTTTATATCACTATAAAAGTATATAATATTTTTTTTCTATTCTAGGTTCTTAAAAGTTTTTAACATATAAAGAACCTGCATTTTTATAAATACAAAAGTGTAAAAATGGTTAAATGAAAAAACAGACGAACTGAATTATTTTTCAGTGAAATCTTACAATTTTTTTTGTAATGCACGCTTTATTTTATTTCAGAGATATATCTCTGTTCCAATGCTATATTTTTATGTCGATAATAACTTTTTTTTTAAAGTGACCACAGGCAGATTTTCTCACACTATGGCTAGTTTAGAGATCCGCCTTTGTGTTTGTATGGATTTGAAGACAGTAAAGAATTTTTTTCATATATTATTTTTAATAAAGGAGACTGTATAATGTATAACTCATTTTTATTCGTCTCGCCTGACGATGATTATATATTTTAAAAAAACGTTCCATGTAATGAAACATAGAACTAGGGTTAAAAAACGAATTGAAATCTGCATCTGTCGCGGATATTGTCTCTTTGTCCAGTTAGACGAATAGTTATACACCTAGAGTATAATAATGAGAATAAATCATATTATTCACACCGTACCACCTAATGCAACTAGACACAGAACTAATAGAACAAAGAAATGTTCGCCTTCACTGCAGGACATAACAAACTCAACGTTGTTCTCGACATCTGGTTTTCCACATAAACAAAGAATCGCATGAATTACGAACGTGCATAACTATACATATTTTTTTCGTGCGTTCGATAGAAGAGAAGAAAACTCTTGCACTATGTACGGTTCTCAACAAGTGTTATCATTCGGCTAGGTATACATATTATATAACCTGTCTGTTCGTGCTCTATTCATTTAATAGTTAGTGACGAGGGAACTACGCAAACCACCTCTTAATAAATAATATAATAGGGTTAGGGTAGAGTGTGAGAAACGTATTTTTTTTTGTATCTAGGACGACCAGTATGACCGTTTCTTTATATTTCATTGTGACCGGATTTTAAAACGACAGAGAACTATTATTATAGTTGTAATTTTTTCCCTATTTTTCTACGGTACTGCCTCTTCAAGTGGCATAAAAGGGTTCTCTGTAACACAGTGTGTGTAATTGCTTGGATAGACGTTGATGGCCTTATTTGACCTTCATTGTCTTTTTGACTGTTTCATTTTTGTCACTGAAAATACAAGCGCTTAAGGAAAATAGGTTGCGTATACTTGAAAACTTGACTTTATAATTTGGATTATTGAATTCGGTGAAAATACATGTAACGATTTTATTTTTTTATAAAGGACCAGTAAACCGATCTTATAATTCGTATCAATTGTATTATTTTATCTTTAGAGTAACGTTTCAATCCTTTTTGGAATTCATCTATGATTTATATTTCCTGTATGTGGTGTCAATAATTAATGGTTTAAATATCAATTATCGTTAGTCAATTTTAGATGAAATTATATTCACGTTACTTATCACAAATTAATTTTTCGTTCAATTCACAAACCACAATTTTATTCTGATCTAAAAGGTTCAATAATTGTTTATTGAGCATTTTTGATTGTTACTTATAGGAATTTCGATGGCAATGCTATCTTTCTCTGAGCAACAACAGTTTTTTGATTAAGATAAGCTATGTTTATTATCATTGAGGCCACTATTTTTATTATTCTTTAACAGAAATGTAGAAAATGAACCTCATCTCACCTTACTATCAGAGGTACATAGGTTCGAAACAAACAACAAATAGATCAAGACATTTATATTATCTAATTAAGTTAGGTACAAGATAGATAAGATAAAATAAGTTATTCAAAATAAAGTTAGGTTAATCAGTTTGTCAATGACATTTTTGAAAATCTTAAGAGTCGATCAAAATAAAAAAACAGTAATTATTAAACACTTTACTAAGAAATTATATGGTGCATGTGGTAATAATTTCATTCGTAATACGGTTACGACATTATGGTTAAATTCACTTCCACAAATGAATTAATTTTTCACTCCACAATCCATAATATTTTTTTCTGAACAAATCTACTCATTTTCGATTATTGTTTATAAACATTTCGAAGACAGTTTCATTATTTTCATAATTCCAGAGTGTAGAATATGTTTCTGTGGTAATTTACAAGTTAAGGGGAGTTTCCAGTCTAGACCACTAGAAAAAGGATAATTTTTAAAAAAAAATTCTAAAGAAAAGAAAAAAAATTATAGGAGTTTCTACATTTTATTGAACATTTATTGCGTTGGCCAAAACTAATTGCTTTTTTTCTATGTAAATGAAAGGCAATTTTTTCATGAGAAACAAATACTTTATTAAACAATGTATCGTCCATTTTGTTCGAGTACATTTTGCCACCTTTTAGGCAACTGCATGATTCCGCGGTCAAAAAAATTCTTATCTTTTTCGGCGAAAAACAGTTCCAAGAATGATTTGATATTCTTATCAGCAGTGAAGGTATTGCCATTCAAGGCGTTTTGCAAATAACGAAACAAATGGTAGTCTGATGGTGCCTGGTTAGGCGAATATGGAGGATGTGGTAACACATACCATCCAAGCTGTAACAATTTTTGAAGAGTGACCAAACTTACATGTGGTCTAGCGTTATTATGGTTAAACACAACACTTTGCGATTTATCAATTCTGGATGCTTCTTTTTGATGGCATCATTTAATTTATCCAGTTGACGATAGTATACATCCGAATTAATGTTTTGATTCCTTGGAAACACCTCAAAATACACAATACCTTTGAAATCCTGCTAGACTGATAGCATAACCTTCCTTTGGTGAATATTTGATTTTGAAGTTCTTTGATCAGGTTCACACTTGCTCCACGATCTTTTTCGTTCGACGTTATGAAAACGATCCATCTTTCATCGCCTGTCATCGTACCTTACAAAAATGGATCGTTTTCTTCACGTTTCAAGAAAGAATCGCAAATATCAATGATCTTAGTGAAATGACTTTCTTTAAGCTCATGTAGTACCCAAACATCGACCTTACTAACGTATCCAAGTTATTTTAAATGGTTTCGAACGCTTGATGTCGATATGTTAAGATTCTCAGTAATCTCTTGTGTCATAAAACTCTGATTGGATTCGATCAATGCATTTATTTTTTCATCATCAACTTCGGTTGGCCTTCCTGAGCGTGGTGCATCTTTAACATCACCAACTCTCCAGACCTAACTTTAGCAAATCAATTCTGACACTGCCGTAATTTTAAGGCATCTTGACCGTACATATCACATAATTTTTATGAGCATGCGCAGCGTTTTCTCTTTTTCGGAAATAATATAGCAAAATATAACGAAAATGTTCATTTTGATTTTCCATTTTGAAATCGACGGCAAACAAACAATTGTTAACAAAATCGACACTTACTTTTTCTAAAGCAAGCTTGAACTGTCAGCTGTCAAGTTACATAATAAATCTGCAGTTTAGAATGAAGTTAGTTACATTTCAAGAAATGTATGTCCATCTATTAGGAAAAAAGTAATTACTTTTTGACTAACCCAATATTTGAAATTACAAAATACTGACAGTTTTCTATGTAGCTATGTAGTTTTCTGTTAAAAGATCTCTCAAGATGATACAGGAATAATACAGAATATTCTCATCGGACAAAAGTTATCCGTGCTACTAGAAATAGGATCCTAATTTTCAAATTTCTTTAAAAAATCTTTTTAAAATATCCATTTACAGTGATTGTTTAACAGTCTTATCTGAGAAGATGAATTAATGGTAAAAATTATAAAAACAATCAAAGAAAACGTCAAGCATAGACTTAAACTTCACTTGAGACAATCTTCCATTCTTTAAACTGAACAGAGAAAGAGTTTCTTATGTTTGGTTTGTGAATTATCCGCAAAATCTAAGATCGATTTTATTTTATTAATGAATCTAAAAAATCACGAGTTTTAGTGGCAGTTCAGAAACAGTTTTCCTAATAAATTATGATATAAAGTCTAAATCAAGTGTATGAAACGTGTAGATAAAAAAAAACGAAAATCGTTTCTTGTCAATTCCTAATGATCTTCCTCCTTTTGGATCATCGTAGTGTCTATATCCTTCACTACTAGTTTCCGCACGTGTACTATCTTCATGTAGATTTTATATAATTCGTAGGTTTTAAATAACAAATATCTCAAAGCTACCATAAGATGTCATGCGTGTCAAAAATAGTAGGGGAGAACAGACAGTCAGATGATCTAAAAGGAGAAAGATCAACAGGACAATACATTAATAGGATTACAGATATAAAAAAAATTAATTATAATTTTTAATTTATAGGTGTTTAACAAGAATAAAAATTTCAATTAATTTTCTAAGACAAGTTAGTCTGAAAAAAAGTATTTAATTAATTAACTGGTTGTTTTGTATTCATAGACTATTTTAAAATATTATTGTGAATAAACAGAATAATTTCGCGCAGGTATTTTATTACAAAATAACGAAAGTACAATAAGACTAATGTTCTTACCAAAATATATAAAACCATTAACAATTTCATGCGGTTATTTTCTTTATGTATTTTTATAAAAAAAATGTTCGAATCTCATTGTTTTTATACGAAAGAAGTAAATCAGGCTGTTTACTTATGATTATTTCTCAGAAAGATATTAAAAAAAAATATCTAGATTTTAGATTTCATTTTTATATCAATATAAAAGTAAACAATATTTTTTTCTATTCTAGGTATTTTAACGTTTTCAACAGAGTAAAGAGCTTTGAATGTTTATAAAAACAAAAATATAAAAACGGTTAAACAGAAAAACTGAATTATTTTTCAGTGAAGTCTTGCATTTTTTTCCAATATACGCTTTATTTTATTTCAGTTATATCTTTGTTCTAATACTATACGTCGATAATATTTTTTGTTGTTTTTTGTTGTGTTATTCGACCATTTAAAAAGTGAAAATATTAAAGATTTACTGCATAGAAAAACGTTTTTTCTTTAGTTTTAAAAAAATTGTTTGCATGAATCGATCAATTAGTTTTTGAGATATTTGTCCCACCAATTTAAAAAATGACAATTTGAGAAAACCCCGTTTCAAGTTTTACATACGCTTGCCGCTGCTTAAAGTGCAATAGCGTAGGTAATTTCCGAATTTTACAATTTCCCTTTGAAGTATACATTCTTAAATATTAAAAAATCGAAAAATAAAAAAAAGCTATGTTACATAAATTTCAAACCAGATAAAATCTTTAATGAAAAAAAAATCGATATTTTTCTGTACCTGAAGATGGAGGCATCATCATCGAAATGTGTACAATCATCAATCAAAAATGACAAATAATGATTTATTGAACACGTTTGATCAGAAAAGGTTATTGTTGTTTGTAGAATGAAAAAAAGAATTAAATTTTTCATAGAGATCCTCATTCCTGGATTGAGTTGCATTTCTAATGTTAAATCTACA
This sequence comes from Acanthacorydalis orientalis, assembly GCA_034766995.1. Lineage (NCBI taxonomy): Eukaryota > Metazoa > Arthropoda > Insecta > Megaloptera > Corydalidae > Acanthacorydalis > Acanthacorydalis orientalis. The sequence continues at coordinate 30,585,414 of CM068315.1, read as the reverse complement.
AACATTCATTAATTAAAGCTTTCAAGCATAAATTAATAAGTGGAAACAATAAAAAATAAATCTTTTATTTCTTTTAGGACACCCACGACCAGATTTATTTTCCTTAGCAGGTGAATTTTTAATCATTTATGAAAATGAATTTAGCTATAAAACAACAACTATAACTCAACATTCCATGTATTGAAATTGAAAGAATGAGTTTTTTTTAAAATCATTCATGAGATTTTTCTGTATTCCTAATCAAAAAAATCCAGGAAAATAAACAAGCAAAGTTATACGTTATTTTTTATTTTAGTAGATGCAAGTCAAAAAGTATAAACTTTCAGAAAAGTGAATTATGTTTTGAGCATTTATTGTAATACTAGTATTGCTTGTACAGCAATAACTTAAGATCTCTGTGGTGATTAATGTTGGGATCTCATATATTTTTACATACAGATCTCATTTATAGATTAAATTTCTGTATAGTTTTATAGATCAGAGTCAAGCTTATTTATTAACTCTTTGAACCCTAGACTCCCACACTTAAAGCAATTTTTCAACTGTGATGTTAAATATCGGTCTTTCGGGATTTCGGTTCCTTACTCAAACACCGAAATTTCGGTCTTCCGAGTTCAAAGAGTTAACTAATGTCATAATAAAGCATAAAGCGAAAATGTTTATTTTTTGATCTGTCTTGGCTTTGAAGCAGATGATTAATTAATGATTGAGAATAGGGAAATGATTGGAAACAGTCGTTTGATTAATAATTGAAAATATAAAAATCTGAGAATGGCTAATAAGGGATCCTTATATTTTAACCATATTAATTCATTTAATTAAATATTTCATTAATTTACTTATTCAATTGCTATGCAATTTTTGATTAATCTTAAAAATAGAATAATTTTTTTTAATTTTCATAAATTAATACTTTTTTCAGTGCAAAAATCACAAACATCACAAGGTTTCCAGTCAAAGATAATTAATAAATCTATCTATCTATTATATATATATATACATACGAGAGTCTCTTGATAAGTTTTTGGTAGAAAGCAAATTAAACACCGTTTTTTTTAAAAAAATCGATTTTATTGTTCAATATAGTCTCCATTGAGGGCTATACACTTGATCGAGCGAGTCTGCAAAATACCCACTGATGGCGGCGATTACATCCTCATTCGACGAGAATTTCTTCCTACCGAGCCAAATTTTCAAGTTTGGAAAAAGGAAGAAGTCACATAGAGCCAAGTCCGGAGAATAGGATGGATGAGAAATCAATATGAAGTTTAATTCGTGCAATTTTGCCATTGCGACGGTCGATTTGTGAGACAGCACGTTGCTATAGTGAAAGAGTACTTTTTTGTGCACCAATCTTGGCCGTTTTTGTTTCAGCTGTTCTTTCAAACGATCCAATAATGTTGCATAATTGGCTCCTGTTTTCGTCTTTCCTTCGTTAAGTAGTCGATCAGGATGATTCTTTGGGAATCCCAAAAAACAGTGACCATCACCTCCTAGCCGACAAAACGGTCTTCGCCTTTTTCGACGCAATTTCATCAGTCGCTGTCCACTGCTCAGACTGCTGTTCGACTTAAGTGTATAGTGATGGATCCATGTTTCATCCACGGTGGCGAATCAATGCAAAAAGACCTGCTCATTTTTTCCCATTTTTGCATCAACTGCTACAATGCTCGCCTCAAACATGTGTAGAACATGAACAACTTGTCGCTTCTGGCTAAAATTTCGCCTATACTAGTTTGAAGTAACCTTTGATAGCCGTGACGTTACCAAATGAATGCTGGCGCCATATTAAAAAATTTACCAAACTTATCAAACGATTCTCATATATATATATATATATATATATATATATATATATATTTTTGTATATAAGTGAGAATAAGTTAGATAGAATTAAAATTGGTTAGTCAGTTCATTTATGTGTATTTTGAAAATAGCACAATTCGATCGAAATGAATGATTTTTGAATGATTTTGTAAAACATTCTGTGATGCTCGTAATAATAATTTGAAGTAACAATATCGTTTTAAGAATAAGTTCATTTTCACAATGAATTCTTTTTTCATCCACAATCTATAATTTTTTTTCTGATCAAAGATGTTCTCAATAAACCATTACTGATCTCTTTCGACTCTTGTTTATGTGCATTTAAGTGATGATGTCATTATCTTCAGAGCACTAAGATCTAGAAAAAATGTTTGTGTTTTGCGGAGATGTAAAAAATCAATTTGTTAAAATGCCTGCATTGTTCCAACAAGTGAATCGTGAAGGTTGAAAATTTCGTATGTACACTTATATAACATTTTAAAACAATAACAGTTTTGTACAAACAAACACATCACGTAAACAACAGCGAACGACGCATGTTTATTACGTAACGCGTCCATCGTGACGTCATTGTGAAAAACATTGAATCCTTGTGTGTCGGGCGCAGACGGAGATATTTCGTTGTTTTCCACAACGTGCTCGATCTTTGTTTCATGTCTCGGATACGTCTGAGGGGAATTTTAATTTTTCAACTTCTGTCTGGAGATTTTTTCAAGTAATAATCTTCCCGCTCAGCTTAAGCTCAGTTTATCTCGTCCCGTATCATTCAGACATAGTTTAAACCGCATAAAGAAAATTAATATATTCGTTTTATAAATATCCGTGAACGCCTTCGCATACAGCCAGCCTTGAAATGAGAACTTGTGTGAAACAATTATATATTAATTTTACATACGATTCAGAGACAACACAGTGCTCGACGGATTTTGCACGGATAGAAAAACATATATCATGGATGTGTGTATGTATGTGCGTGTATGTGTGTGTGTGCATGTCTGTCTGTTATGTAAAAGATTATATACGGCGAGATTGTTTTTTCGAGTCTAATGAATATTGTTCAATTTTTTTTTACATCTAGCAGACAATGGACTCCATTCTTCGTTTTAACTGAATAGTATCTTCTCAACTATCTTTTCATTGCTTAAAAGTATGATAAACGCTTAATCAGTTTATTGTATTTAAAGTTTTATATAAAGAGATTTAATTTCTGGTTTAAGAACGTTTCAATGCAGTTCAAACACTGTCGCTAAATTCGCGTTCATGCATTGATTCTTTTCGTTTCACTTCACAAACCATAAAAAATGTTTCTGATCAAAATTGTTCAATAAATCTTTATTAATCGTGTTTGATTGTTGCTGAAGCGCATTTCGATCTTGATTCCATTATCTTCAGAGCGCCAATGTACTGAAAAATCTCTGTGTAAAATTATTAAATATCTCATTTCTTTCCTTACTTAATTACTGTACTTTTTTTAAAATAATCTTAATGATAGGACATTTTTTTTAATTTTCAGAAATTTTTCATTTTTCGTCCCATAAACCACAACAATTTTTTTCTGATCAAAAATGTTCAATGGATTATTGATACTTTTTGATTTTTGGTAGTGTCGTTCTTGCTGGCTGAGTCTGTTCGGTGTAACAGTAGACGCATTACGGTAGTAGGTGCCGAGCGTAGAACCCATGTTTCGAATAATGATAGACTGAGGATACAGCAGGAGCTGATGTTTCAGATATGTTATAGAAGACAGACCGATAGGCTTCAGTTGCAATAGAAGGTTTACGGGTTTGATTATTATTTATGTTCATTTCGATGATGAAAAATCTTTAGAATATAAGATAAAAAAAATGGTGTGCGTGGAAAGCCATGCGATAGAAGTGAAACTTCTGTGCTTCAGATATAAGGATATAAGAGCGTATAAGCGTATAAAAGTATTACTATTAGTTTTTATGAAGAACTATTTTCTGTTTAATGAAAATATTAACTTTTATTCTGTTTCCATATCTTGATATTACAAAAATGATACAATCGGGTTGTGGTAACTGAAACACGGAATGAAAACTCTGGATTGCAAACGCTCGAGGTATCTTGAAAATGCTGTATCACTTGTAATTCCTGATCTCGTAGTTACTTTGTTCGGGTTGTTATTAATCTCCAGTTTGAATTTTTCTTTCCGGAAAGCGATCAATGGTTGTACTTGTTGTGTAGCAAAATTAATATTAAAGTCACCATTAAGAATCATAGAAATTAAAATTTGTCAACAGATGCTTTATGTCCGAAAATCTAATAATACGACGCTACTCACACACTAATACTCTAACACCCCACTTATACATCTGAAAATTTCTGTGCTGCAGCAGGCATTACTGTTTTTGTGACGTTCACAGTGTCCTCTCCCTAAAAATTCTGTGTCGCTTGAGGCATTACAGGTTTCGTGATGTGCATACCTCGGCTGTGGAGCAGTAAGGATACCCGTACCACTTTCGTAGCGCCCACGTGACGATTAAGATTTCGAGTCGCGTTGTGGCATTAAAGATTGCGCGTGAAAACGGGTTCACCCACGCTATAAAAGTTTCACTTCAAAAATAATCTGATGTTTCTATATATTGAGAAAAATTTTTGAAAAAATGTTTTTGTGATTCGTGGAGTCGAGAAAAATCAATTTATTTATGAAAGTGAATTTCGTCACAGTGTCTGAATTGTATTCTATATACGTTTCTAGAATTTCTTCAATCTTAGATCTTCAAATTGATTCGGTGCCTTTTTTAAAAAAATGAATGTTTATGAAAAAATGAAATACATTTCAATCCTAAAAATATTCCCAATTATTTTGTATAACTTCTGCTCCATTTGTCAGGTAACTGACGAATACCACGCCGAAAAAAATGGCAGCTTTCAGTCGTTAAATTCGCATTATACTTTCAGACTTCTTCTACTGTTTTAGCAGTTTTTGCATGTTTTATGCGTCACAAAATCTTACCCCGAAGCTGAACAAATCGTTTTCGGGGCTTTGGCTACAATTTTTTTTTAACTGGAATACTTTACTACTATTTAGTGAGGTTTTATATATATATATATATATTAAGTGCTTGACCAAAATATAAAGTGTTAATGCTGGCCTTCAAAATCGTAAAACAACAAAAAATATTAATTTATCACAGAGTTATGATTGATTCAATGTAAAGGCACAGACTTAATTTTAACGTCAAATATTTATGATCAGTGGAAGAAACCCTTGAAAATGAATTTATAAGAATTTTGCCCAATCAGGGTATCTTTGAATATTCAAGGCATATTGAGTGATTATCTCATTATATTGTTATAATTTGAGTTAATTGGGGATGCGGTTTTGAACACTGTTATCTTTCAACAGAATAGTGACCACTGAAATTTCAAAACTATATTTCAGGATTATCTGAAGAACCGATCTTTAAATCGGTAGATTAGCTGTAGAAAGAAGAGCCCTATGGTAGGCTAAATTGCACGCTATAACATATAACTTTTATAGATTTATTTGCATGGGATTTTGTTAAATTTACAGCATTTTTTTCAACTGGAATACGAAAAGTATATAACGTCTAATATGCTACTTTTTGGACGTCATCATGTTCAATAATGATTTGTGAGATTATGTCAACTGCTTGTGCCAAGATATAGTGTTTTTAAATATGAAAGTTGACACTTGAAAATCGAAAAACGACGAATAAATGTTTTAATTTAAAACAGAGTTGTCATTAATTCAATTTAAAAGCACGGAATTAATTCACTAACGCATATAGAATTCCAATTTAAACTTATTAAACATTTCTCTCGCTGGCATTTTTATTAATTCATCTGTTTTAGATGAGAAAGGTCTCTAGTTTCAGGATAATTTCCTAAAATTATTATTAATAACAGAGTACGTCTATTTAAAAAAAAAAAAAAAATAACATGAAATCGTTCTCCAATTTCCATGAAACTAAACACGCCGCACGCGAGTTTCCGTAAATTGTTTTAAAGAATTAAAAAAATGATTTTATAAAATTGCACGTACGTTATTCCATTCTAATAATTCGTTACATTATCTGTATGCTCTCACGTGAAAACAATTTCCGGCAAATGTATTCTACGATTGTGGACAAGTCGCAAGGACAGACGTGCCAAAGTGTATGTTTGTTTTGTACATTTACAGTTTTTTGGTAGTTTTTGCAGACACGGACGTTTCGTTTCGGTACAACTGTGTTTATAAATAGATTTTTAAACATTACAAGTACCTTTTTTGGAGTTTATTCTTATGTAAATAGAAAAATGCAAAATTCACTAAGCATTAATAAAAACGTCGAATGTCATATTTAATTATGTCATACTTTAATTATTTCTTTTTGGAATGTGTTATTGTAACATAACGAAATCATTTTTTTCGAAAATAGAATTTAACTAATTACTCTTTATTGTTATTATTATTAGATTCCTTGGAATGGTTTAGTTTATTTCTAACATAAAATTTATTTATATTTGAATAAATAAATACATTTACGTTGAAAAATACTATGAATTTTAATTCAACTAGGTGGCTCTATCCATTGCTCGCTGTACTCACCCTTTTCCCTCGGAGGGGTTACGCTCGCTGCCCCTGCCCGTAACAAATAACAGATGTTAACAAATTATACACACGAATTATCTACGCAAAACGTAATTCTAAAAATTTTTATTGGAAAAGTTTATAAAGGTAAACATAACAAAATATAATGTTAAAATGTGTAACAATTTTCTTACTTTAAAGCTTTAATTGTACATTCTTTTTCAGTGTACACCGTGAAACATAACATTGATCGTGTAACTGATCTCAACTAGTCAGTACAGAGACCATGTGACTGATATCAACCAATCAGAGAACGAATAAAAGTCACGGAAGCGGTTTATAGAAAGAGTATGTTCGAAAAGTGTTTTTTAATACGGTAGCTTAATTTATGTTCATAAATAACGTTTTAAATCATCCACAAAATCCTTCTCTAGTGAAAAATGTTTAATAATTAATTAGTAATAATTTATGATAGTTGTTTCAACGCATTTCGACGACAATTACATTTTTCTTAAAGTGCTATTTTAAAAATTAGACTTTTCAGTGTCTCAGTACTCTAAAGATGGTGGTATCTTTATCGAATTGAGCGAATAAACAGAATTTCATCATCTTCAGAGCGTTATAGTATAGAAAAATCTATGTACCTTAGTACTATGATGATAATACTGCTATTTAAATACGGATAGCAACAAAAATAATCAAAAACCAGTTATGCAACTTTTTTGATCAGAAAAATCTCTAGAGCTTGTGTAGTGAATGAAAAATTCATTTGTAAAAATCGACCTTTTACGAATACCTTGCAAAATCTGGAAAGAATTTTGATATTAAATTTATGATAGTAAAAAAAGTTGATTTATGTATTAAATGTTAAAATACATAGACAAATATTTAATAAATAACCGAGTATAGGGTAAGGTCAATATAAGTTTCTTCATAAATGTGTAGTTATCCTTAGTCTGTATATAGATATTAATATTAAATGAATGTTTTATGAGCCCAAAGAGAATTTCTGTTTCAAATTATAATAGTTAAGATTGGTAAGTGACATACTAAATAATTATATAATTATTAAATGAATTGAACTAGCCAATTAGTACAATAGATAAATAGTACAATATTTCAATTCAAAAATAGACTTTTTGTCTCTTTGACATCTGTTTTAAGAACTCTGTCACATTCTCAGTCAATTTATAATTAAATGACATGTATTTCTATCAGTCTCGTAGATGGAGACGGCAATTAAATATCTCGATTTCGATATAAAAAAGGTACATGCAAAAAAAGTGATTTTTAGTGTATCGTACGTACTGGAATTGGTTCAAAATCGACGCTCACTGATTAGTAATCGAATCAAGACGGTAATGTCTGATATTTAGAAATTTTTCGAAGAAGTCAAGAACGTATTCGTAGCGAAAAAACGAATATTATTGTGGAAGCGAGCGCAGACAAAATAAAGTGACACCATTGTCGCAGACACTGATTTCAAACGAACAAATACACTTTTCTACTAGCTAGGTCGCGCCTGAGTTAATTCACTGTGTGTTGGTACGGTAGAAACGCATCCGGGTCAGTGCTAGTGCGAACGAGACGGCGATATCGACTAGCCGTCACGAGGGTGATTGCATAGAGTACCTTGGCTAGACACTCCCGTTACTAAGTTTCTCAATCAGCGGTCTCGATTTAATTAAAAATAGAAGAATTCAATACCGACGAACTTGTATGCACTCGTACCTTGTGCAATAAGCTGCAGAAACATTGTAACAGTCATAGATTTTATCTGCATGTCCGAGGGCTCTCGACTCAATATTTATGAACGTTTTTTTAAAACAGTTTTGCAATTTGTACGATTCGATCGTGTCTGCAGTTAATATAAACATAATGTTGAGTAGAAGACGTGGATGGTGCTTCGAAACACTTGTATCAATCAACTACAAGCGTATGTATGCATTTTTAAACCTTGAATTTATGTGTGTGAGAGAGAGATTTTCGTGGATCCGTGTCTACTTTTCAGAGACACGTCATCTCGATGAATCTAATTAAAATTTAATATGGATCTAATAGCATTATTCAATACTCGGTAATTGTTTCAAGTATGTAAAACTATGACACTAACATGAAATTCGCTAATTAATGCAGACCACAGAGTGGAAACAGTATCGTCAAATCTTCTCAACTATTATAATCGGTTTTATTACAACGCTTATGTAAACGATGAAGAGAAAATTCATGGAAAAGCAGAACGTTGTCTTATTAGTATGTTTCTTTCTAAGACAGTGTACTTCTAAAGACATTTTCAAAGCTAAATAATACCCCCCTTTTTATAAAATTGAGTAAATCGATTCAATCAATTCGAGAATTTCAAAAAAATAAATTAATTCTTCTAAAATACCATCATAGAACGGTACTCGTTTTTTTCAAATTTAAAACCAATTATGTACAAATAAATTGAAGGCAATAAATCATTATAAAATACATACTTTTCTTCTATTATGTTTTTTTTTTAATAAAAGATTCGATTCTGCGAAGAACTTTTGATAAAATAAGAGTTTTACAATAATTATTTTAATTGAAATCTTATGGAATATTTAATTACTCTCGAATAATCAATAAAATAGTTTTATAGACAAAAAAAATACGTCCATTCTACGAAATTCATTTAAAACAAACTGCAATTTTAAAAATATTTTTTAATCATTTTGAAATATTGAAAGATTAATTATAGGCAAATATAAAATGATTTCCAGACTATTTTTGTACTCTATCTTGATTTAGAATGAATCATTGAAAAATATTTATATTAATATTTTAACTCAAAAATGTTTAGAAATAAGTTGACCTGATAATCTTAGCCTTTTCACAATAACATGAGTGTCTGTTCTCCACTGCTAGTTTCAGCACGTGTGTCATCTTCAAGTAGACATTAGAATCTATAACAAGACAGTACACTAGTTAATATTATTTAAGCATCTAATAATTTTTAATTAATTTCCTTTATATTATTTCTAATCATTATAATTATTTCCCTAGATATTTTTAATTAAAAACATTCTTTTTTAAAATCTTAATAATATTTTTTGTATTCACAAATCATACATTTTTTCTAATCAAAAATGAACAATAATCGATTATTGATAATTTTTGATTATTTATACACGTGTAGAAACTAATAGTAGAAAATAAACACTCCATAACGATGATCTCCAGAATAACTTAGAGACTCTAACATCTACTAAGAGGATGTTGCAGTCTGTACGTTGTCTTGATGATCTTTAATTTGAATCATTGAGGGGTTAATTTGAATCAAGCCTGATCTCTGCGACTAGTTTCGGCACGTGAATCATTTTAAAGTAATTGTTAAAGAGTATAATATGTATTTGAAAATAGTAGAACCCAGTAGAGGAGAACAGACCCTCAGATGATCACAAAGGACAAAAACCTCCAGGATATTATATCAAAGTGATTACAATTATTAAATCATGCAATTATACTTCTTAACTAATATAGAAATATACAGTTATCTGTTTAGAACTGTTTAATGTTTAGTTTTTTAGAAAAAAGTAATAAAAAAGTTGAATATAAGAACACTATAAATTTTAATTATAACATTTTAACACTCATTTCTACAGATTTTACACTAAAAATATATTTATAAAAGTGTATATCGAGCTATGATTATCAAATGAGTATAATATTTAATGACAATGAATATTTATTCAGTTATGTCTACATCTGTGATCACTAGAGAAGAAAAGGTTATAATGTTTTACGTTCTCGTCTTAAATAGTCATACGAAAAGGTTCAACGTTTAAATATTATATTTTTCTATAAATGAATATTTAAAATATAACCAAACATCAGTACGTTTATGTTTCCCAAAACTAAAATCAGTAAACGTTCCAATTCTGTTTTATGCGACGATTTAAAATGAAACGAAACAGGTTTGATTACATTTATAGATTTTACTAGATAAAATATTTAACAGCTTAATACATTCTTCTGTCTAAGAGTGAAATTAATTATTATTAAATATTTTGTCTAATTTAATCAATGAAACACAGATACCGTATTTTTTTTAAAAAAATATATAATAAATATATAACTTATTAAAAAAATGTATAATGTGAATAAATATTTAATTAATCGGTGGATTACTCGTTGAAAAAATATTTAAATATAATAATAATGTTTGTAGTTTGTTTCGTTCCTGTCTACATGGATTTGAAGTTGTTTCTTGTCCTTGAGGTCAGTATTCTTTCTTTTTCTTTCACTACCGGTTTCGTCTTTCGACATATTTAAATGGAAGCAGTATCCATCTGAAGATGTCGAAAGACGAAACCGATAATTGAAGAAAAAGAAGAAGACTGATCTCAAGGACAAGAAACATAACAGTTTAGACACTGTGGATAGATTACAAATAAATCTTCATTTCCAACATACCACAGAAAAAATCTCACCGACATTTTCAATAACGGTTGAACATTTTTATCGGGATTTTTAGTGTGATATGAGGAGAACAAAAACATATTTGGTAAAGAGAAGAATATCCCTGATTTGGATAAATTAGTTCAATGATAAGATTTCCATGGAACAAAATTATTATTATTACACAGGATTTTCCAACAAAACTGCAATTTTGAAATAACTAATTTGAAATAAAATACAGAATTTGCGCTGAAATTCAAATTTCTTTACTGTAAATAATAATTGGGGGTATGCCATTTATAACGAAAATAATATCGTGTAAGTGATCGCCGCGTTCTTTCTTAGAAGAAGTATCCATTCTTTTGTTAAAATTTTCAATACGTCTGGGTCTCTGTCTCACCAATTTCTATTTGGATTTCATCTTTTAAGTCGGAAATTGTTTTAGAATTATTAGCATTCACCTGTCTTTTAACGCGACTCCAAAAGAAATAGTCCAAAGGTGTTAAATCGCCGAATCTCAGTGGCCAATTAATGTCTCCATTTCTGGAATAACGCGACCGGTAAACCAATTGTGTGACTTGTTGCACTACCTTGCTGGAACTTCATGTCGTCCAGATCAATATCATCCACTTCTGCCCGCAAAAAATTAGTTATCATGTTTTGGTATCTTTCTCCATTCACAGAAATTGCTTTACCGGCCTTATTCTCAAGAAAGTAACGACCAATGACTACACTGGACCAAAGTGCGCACTAAATAGTCACTCTTTCATTATACAGTGACTTGTAGACAATCACCCTCAAATTTTCTTCACCCCATATTTGGCACTGTTGATTGTTAACGCACCCAGAGAGTTCGAAATGAGCCATGTCGCTAAAGATGACTTTTTTTCAGAAAAACCGTGTTATTGTTCCAGTATCCAATTAACAAATCACCGATCCAGTCAATGATCTGGTGGCTTCAATTCGTGTGTTAATGGAACCTTATAAGTCTTCAATAATAAATCCTTTTCGAAATTATTTTTTATAGAACGACCCTATTCATAATACAACTGTATCATTTCAATGGGTTGTTTATTTGTATATGAAGCCATAACTAAAAAAGGTAATGTTAAAGCTTAACAAATGTCAAAAAAATTCAGCTATCAGTTTGACATTTGTGAAATAAAAAGTTTAAAAAATTGCGTCCTTATTGGAAAACCGTTTATAATTTAAATAAAAAATAAATATTTTAATTAATGAAATAAAATGGATTCTGGAAGAATAGATTGATAAGAATATATTTTTTATGTATCAGTAAACAGCTTGATTAAATCGTTTTAAAAACAGAAAAATATAATTGTACAGATATTAAAAAAATTCAATATAATAAAATTACCAAGAATATATTTACAGAAATAAACAAGAAAAATAAAAATTATACAGATTGAATGTATTTAACCATAAAAAACAACTTAGTTAAAAACTGTATGGACACTAAAAACTTTTTTTTGAAAAAATCTTAATTGAAGTAGAATATAAATAAAGACAGCGAAAAAATAAATGCAATTTAATAAAGTACATGGGAATACTGTGAAATTAATAGAAATTTTCAAAAAATATATTAAAAAAATCTACACAGTCCATTAAAACTTCCAAAAATAAGAAAAATATCTTTTATAAAAAAATATATTCATTAATTTTATTTTTGTACAATTAATAACCTCACAAAATTCAATTTTTACAGTTTCTTACAACTTATTGAGGTTATATAAAATAACTGATTGTAATAAAACCATTAAGATGATATAATGACAAGTCTTTGTCTGCAAATAAATATGAATACAGTTATGGGTTTTGGCACTGTGCTTGAATTCACTGTCATAAATACTTTTTTACTCTTCAGAGATAATACAATATTTTTTTTCTGGTCAGAATATTTAATAATCGATTATTAATCATTTTATAAGGTAATGCCATCATCTTTAAAGCATTAAATTGGAAAAAATCTTTAATAATCGAAAAAATCAATATAGTCAGTTATTGAACATTTGGATTAGAAAAAAGTAGTTTGTAAGAATTGAAAATATAATTGTGAAAGAAAATAAATGAACCTATTGTGATTGGACATCTTTTTTGAAAGTACTCACCTGTCTGATATTACTGATACTTCATCAAAATGTAAATAAATACTAGTAAACATTTTTGAAAATCATTCGAATTGTCATTGAATAAAAAATACAGAAAAAACTTTAAACATAAATGGATTCAAATAAAAAAAAATGTGAAGGTATATTTGAATACGTATTGCAACATGTATATATTTTTGATTACAACCTAATATTTTTTTGAAAAATGCATATATAAAATGGAAACAAACTGTTACTAAATCTATGGTTTTTCATTTGAAAATATTTCTAAACTAATTTCAAAAAGAATAATTATTTGTGAAGGTTTATTTATGAAATACTAGATCTGAAAGTATGTTCAAACCTTCACCTCTTTGAGATCTAAGTGTTACAATGCAATTATCACTTTCATTAATTCTTTTCATAATAATAAAGTCTTTGACTTCAATTTATTACTAAATATTGTACAATTTTCGAAAACCGACTAGTGGTTTTATCCATGTTTGTATATTTAAAATAATTCATAACTACATAATCGGTCATTGAAAGATATAGAGACGTTTAGAAAAGAATTTGAAACTTTGTACATTTATTTAAAACTATTTTTATCCGCTGCTAGATAAAGACTTTTTCAATTTTCTAATTTATTGACTTTCTGAAACGTTCATCTTTGGGTTCTTTTTGATTTGTTAGACCATTACATATATATATATATATATATATATATATATATATATATATTGAAACTATTAATATTATTCAAACATCTAATAATTTTCAAACAATTTCCTCTATAAAACATTTATATATTTATATATTAATATTTTAACTCAAAAATGTTTAAAAATAAGTTGACCTGATAATCTTAATCCTTTTACAATAACATGAGTGTCTGTTCTCCACTGCTAGTTTCAGCACGTGTGTCATCTGCAAGTAGATATTAGAATCTATAACAAGAAAGTACACTAGTTAATATGATTTAAGCATCTAATAATTTTTAATTAATATCATTTATATTATTTCTAATCATTGTAATTATTTCTCTAAATATTTTTTATTAAAAAAATCTTTTCAAAATCTTAATAATATTTCGTGTATTTACAAACCATATATTTTTTCTGATCAAAAATGATCAATAGTCGATTATTTATCATTTTTGATTGTTTATACACGTGCAGAAACCAATAGTAGAAAATAGACACTCCAGAACAATGATCTCCGGGGCAACTTAGAGACTGTAACATCTGCTAAAAGGATGTTGCAGTCTCTATGTTGTCTTGACATTCTTTGTCTATTTGGATTATTTAAAAGCCTGTTCTCTATGGCTACTTTCGGCACGTGTGTCATTTTCCAGTAATTATTAGCGAGTCTAATATGTATTTGAAAATAGCATTCATTCAGAACCTAGTAGAGGTGAATAGATTGTCAGATGATCCTAAAGAACAGACCTACATGAGAACCTATCAAATGGATCACAATTAATAAATCATACAATTATACTTTTTAACTGATATAAAAACATACAATTATCTGTTTAGAAATGTTTAATTTTTAGTTTTTCTGGAAAAAACACAAAAAAGTTTTATATAAAACACTCTAAATTTTAATCATAACATTTTAACACTCATTTCTACAAATTTTACTCAAAAAATATATTTACAAAAATATATTGAGCCATTTCGATGGCGATGCTATGATCTTCCAGAAAATAATAGCATTGAAAATAGGTATAGATAACAATTAGAAATCAACAAAAAGCAATTATTGAACATTTTTAATAAAAACGATAACATTTGATTCGCCATATCCCTAGAGAATTATTTTTACATATTACAAATATTATTGTCTGGCGTGATCCCTGTTTTCTTGGAAAATTACGGTTTATGTCATTACTTAATACTTAGAATTGATTTTTTTTTCTTTTTCTTTTTTATTACGAAAATTGACATACTTATGTACATGACATAATTTATGAGTAAAATTCATGATATATTAGTCAACAACTAATTTAAATAATTACTCAGTAGTGACGGTTTTAACTTTATATATTATTCATGTTTAACTTTTTGAAGTAATGTCTATTTTTGAAAATTTGAAAAAATTTCTAAGGTAAAGTTAGTCATTTTAAGAGAAGGGTGCATGAACAATTTTAGTAAAATCGTTTTTTTTGGTCTTATAAGTTCGTATAACTGATCTACACGTTATAGAAAATGAACATATTATTTTATAGAATCTAGATTTACTGTAAATACTAACATCCACTTATTCCAAAACTAGGAGCTTTTTTTTTCTTTTTATTTCATCAAAAATATCTCATTTGGTTCAGTCTTTCTGATATAATGCTCTTAATATGTACTGAGTGAGCTTTTGTATTAGTTCCTGAAAATAATAAACCTTTTATGAATTTTATAGAACGAAATGATTGTTTTCACTCGCACTCATTCTTCAGCTATATTTAAAATATTATTTCTATATACGACATACTAAATCATCAAGTATTTTCAAAGAATTAACTCTTTAAGTTAATAAATTTTTAACTTTTTTAATTTTTAATTTTTTCCGATAGAGAAATAATAAATTCCTAATAATAAGACCTCTCCTAAATTCACGTTTGTTTTCACAGATGAATTTCTTTTTCATCCCGCGAATCAGAAGAAAATTCTGGTCAAAGGTGTTTCATAAACTATTATTGATCATTTTTGATTATTGTTTATGTTTCTATGACAAATATTGTTTTCTATAACGATGCCCAGTGGTGTGTTATCCTATGGGCAAAAAGGACAATTGCCTGTGAGGGTCACCAACAAAGGGGCCCCAAACCAATCTTTTATAAACTCATTACTGTAGTACATCACTATACATGGCTGCCCCTAATTCGAAGTTACATAGGCCCTATGAAGCTATAACGTGCCATTGACGATGGCATCATCTTCAGAGATAATGAAAAATCTTCATATCTGCTATTAGAATATCCAGTTTTTGACATCGTGGCTAAATACGCTTTTATTAAAAGAATTAGTTTTTACAAACAACACAAAATGATCAACTACTGAATGATACATTGGGCAGTAATGACTTTAGTTCTCGATGCGCCCTTAAGCCCCAGATATCTGTCTTTCTATCAAATGATATAGTCTTCCTTAAATATGACAAACCATTTTTCTATAAATTATGGATCCAACATCAAAAACCCAAAAATGAGAATTCAAATGAACAAATTATTAAATATTTAAATTGGAAATTGTGTGTGTGTGGTTTTTTTGATTTATAAGGTATAGTTTATTTTTGAAAATAAAATTGGAATATCTCAGAAATTTTTCATTACATTTTACTATGTTCTTTTTTGAGTTTATTGATCCAATACGACTAAAACGATTGAATTTCAAAGATTCTTAGAAAATGAAGAATATATTAGTGTAAAATTTATATATATATATATATATATATATATATATATATATATATATATATATATATATATATGTGTGTGTGTGTGTGTATATATATATACATATATATATATATATATATATATATATATATATATGTATATATATATATATATATATATATATATATATATATATATATATATGTGTGTGTGTGTGTGTCTGATGAATTGTTACTGCTGTCTGTGTGTCCATGTGTATGTTTATAATTGTATTTGCGTGTGTACACATTTCTCGAACTGACTCATTGATTTAATAGTGAATATTTATGAAGATCTGATTATGAAATTTATATAATACAGACACGTATTAAAAAGACGAACTGCGTTCCATGAAAACAGACACGCGGAAACACACGGTCTTTCCAAATGCCAGAACTAAACCGTTTAAATTTGAAACATGTATGAAGAAACCTCATCTGTATTATAACATTGTGTAGGTGAAATGTTACACTATTTATTGATATATATATATATATATATATATATATATATATATATATATATATATATATATATATATCCATACAAATGACTTACACACACATACACACATACACAAGCACTTGTCGGCTGCAGACAACATTTTGACGTGCGCTTTCGTCGGGGTGAGCGGCGGGGGCGGCAGCTGTCTAGACGCTACGTCACGCGGCGGCGAACGATCGAATCCTCGTGGGCTGCCGCTACCGCCTTTGCCCCCGTCCCACCACACCTACGGACTCGCCAACACCACTGCAACGTTTTATTGGTACCGCTTCGTTTTGTTCTGTTCTGGGTCGTTGTTTTTGTTACAGACAACGTCTCTAGCTCTAGTGCTCGTTGCTGCTTTATTTGTGTCTGCTGCGCCGGAGATAAATGCACAACGAACGAGATGTTAATCGTTCTCCAAATGCAGATATGTGCGCGACTTCCGCGTGCATCGGACGCGACTCGCACACCTGCTACACAGCGGAGCGCCGGCTGTGGGTACCGTACACTCGCCGCGTTGACAACACTTCTCTGATTCGGCGAGACGGACGGGCCATAACGCGTTCCCGGAACTACCTCCTAACCCTTTTGCACTTGTGCGCGTCAATTTGCAACGCAGATCTTGTGCATAGTTATCTTAATATGCATGCATACAAATGCATACATTTAGATGCGCATATGGACATACATTCGTATATGCATGTATGTTTGTCTGTATATATGTATATATATATATATATATATATATATATATATATATATATATATATATATATATATATATATATATATATATATATATATATATATATATATATATATATATATATGTATGTATATATGAATAGTTACTAGATGCTTATATTTTTCTTTGTCAGGTTTTTAAAACAAACCCAGTTTGTAGTTAATTAAAATACTTGTACAACTGTAGAAAGATATCTCATTGAACACTGTCTCATAATTCGTTCAAATTTTGTTCTTTTAATATATATTGTTGCATAAATACAATTTCGTTCAACAGTTGATTAGCTACAGAAGATTAGATACAGGAGATAAAGTGCAAGAGATTAGGTACAAAAAAATAGATACAGGAAATTAGGTACATGTGATTAGATACAGGAGATTAGGTAAGGGAGATTAGCTACAAGAGATAAGGTACAGAAAATTAAATACATGAAATTAGATACAGGAAATTAGGTACGGGAGATCAGATACAGGAGATTAGTTACAGGAGATTATATATAGGAGACTAGGTACAGGAGATTAGCTACAGGAGATTATATGTAGGAGATTGGGTACAGAAAATTAGATACAGAAGATTAGATTCAGGAAAGGAAATACAGGAGATTAGATACGTTTTCTAGTTTAACCCAAATTTTCTTTAATTACATTTAAAGTGACAAAATAGTGAACAATCCCTAGTCAATTAATAACTCTTCCTAATTCTGAAACCAAACCCTAATCCTCAACAATTTCTAATAGTTTAAGACTATTCAACTGTACTCCTCTGGTTCTAAATTGATAATTAAGTAATAAATAAATATACAGTTTAGAAATAATTCGAATATTCAACGAATCTTCTTTATCTTAATTTTAAAAAAATGACAACGAATAAATAATAAATTACAAAACAAGGAAGGTTCAAGCGAATTTCGGAATTTCTCGCAAGAGATACTATGAAATTGAATTGAGATATTGCACCACACCATCCATATTTACCAGATATCATTCTTACAGTTTAACATTTATACAAGTCTTTGGAATGTTGTTTAAAAAAGAAATAGTTTCATAAAGAAAATAAAATACATAAATTGTGTTTTTCTATTTTTTATATAAAAGGATTAGAAAGAAAAATGTGAAAATATTTTTAACAATGAATGAAATTGTATTTTCAAATAAGATCTAATTTTTTTTTTTAAAAAAAACTATGTTACTACTAAAATAATTTATTTCTTCTGCTGTTAATATATGGATTTGAAACATTTTATCTGTAAGACTCGATCAGTGTTAACGAAGATATTATAAAAACAATGCTTATTTAGACAAACCCTTTTGATATTAAATCAAAGATTTGTGTTTATTTAAGAAGAGTTGAATGTATGTGTATATTTTATTTGAACAGATCTTGAAAAGAAATTAATTTATGTACGAGAATATCTTTGTAAGTACCATACGAATGTAGGAAATATTTAACCCTCTCTTCACTGAATTAATTAAAATATAGAAAAAGAACAATGGAATATTTATTGTGAAAAAGAATCATATTTTTTTATCAAAAAAATGTAAATTTAAGGATAATATTTATTTTGGATATTAGCTCCTTAAGCTGAATAATGAATCATCAATTATTTAATGCTAGTTTATGTTTATATGATTTGCAATTCCCGGTAGTAAATAAAATGTTCAAGTTTTCAGTAAATTTATTATAATTCCATTTTTGATAGTTTATTTGGATTTTACTTCTTGAAAATGATTTTGATATTCAATTTTGTCACAGACTTAATCCAGTTTTAATATAAATCTTTCCACTACAAATAATTCGTTTCTAAATTTATAACACAAATATCAAAGATAATTCTCCAATTCATCATTTTTTGGAAAGAATCTGACGTAAATCGAAAAATGTCATTGAATAAAAAAAGCTTAATTTAAAAATATTTCCTAGAAAAACCAACCTATCGAAATAGAAATAAAAAAAGTAATCGTTTACACGGCTAATAAGACTAAAAACAAATCTGATATCAAAGAAACGGAACGATTGAAAGAACGGACCAGGACACCGTATTTGGGAAATACTAAGCGTCACCTGTCTACATGTTTTATTTCTGTTTATCATTTATCACGGCACTAAAAAGAGAGACCAAGGGTGATATTGATCCTGAACGCAGCACGCCTTTTCAATTTCATGTTGATGAATACCGCTTTCACTTCGGCCGGAGATATTGCTGAAAACCTTCACAACAAGATTATATCTAACAGTGTTCGTAGACGTGGCAGAGCTTTGCTATTAGCTTTCGTTTTCACCCTTCCGCAATTTTGTGAGTGAATGAATCGAAACGATTATAGTAACTGTGTTTGTGTTGTATATATATATATATATATAGAAGTACAAGTAAATACCGTTAATATTTTTCCAATTTCATTTTTTATTTGAATCAGTTTTTTTGCTGTCTTATGAGAATAAAAATTTATTTTGAAAGCACATGTTTTTCTTTAAAAATATTTTATCGTACATAAAAGAGGATAAAAATATAATGAGTTAAGCTACATACATTTCAGTTTTCTTAAAAATTAGATAAATAAATTAGGGTTAATCAATAGGGGTTAATATCTGAAAGTGGACTATTAAGTAAAATAATTATAATATGGTCATCGTCCTTTTGGATCATCTGAGTGTATGTTCACCACTAATAGTTTTAACAGATGTACCATTTTCAGATAGATATTGGAGACTGTCTTTAATGTCTACTTCACGATGATACAAATAGTGGAAGAATAGTGGAATAGAATAGTGGATGAAAAGAAAAGTGGATAATACATTTAGATGATCCAAAATGATGAATACTATTAGAAAAACAAATCAACGGGACCACAGATATGAAAATATAAATAAATTTTAATTTTAATTTATCCAAATAATTGTTTTTTGTCTATTTTAATTCACTAACACACATTTCATTGGCAATGATGTTCTTTAAACGCGTTTGTGTGTGTGTGTGTGTGTATATAAAATCATCAACTGTCTTTTTCAATCTAGTACTGGACGTAATACTCTCCAATATATTTCCATTGTATGAGATCTTGTTCTTTTCTTATCCAGATCTCTTATATTGTTTTTATATTTTATAAAATATCTTCCTATTCTATCAGGTTAGTAAAAAAATAACTACAGTTTATGGCCTTCAAATTCATATACATTTTTGTCTTTATGATATTTCTAGCTGTTTAAGTGGTCCAGAAATGTTGAATGACCAACGACTAACCTTTGTGCAAGCTGTCGAATTATTGTGCCTGGTTTTAATTCAACTAACACTTTCAGTTGGTCGTTATGAACTGAAAAAGGACGCCCGCGACCTTCTTCATCTTCAAGACTTTCGTCCCCAGCATGAATTTTTTGGAACTATCATTTACACCGTACGTTCCTTAACAGTAACCACACCAAAAGCATTGTTTAGTTTGCGAGCAGTTTCTGCTACTTTACCACCCGTTTGAACGCATGCAAAAAAATTACTCTTGTTTACTTCTTATCTATTTTTAATTCAATAGCCTAATTTGAAACAAAATTAATAATAAAATCGATAAGTCGATACTGCCAAAATATAGACCGAAAAATGCACTTTAAAATGATACTAACATGAACACAATGAAATGACACTTTTATTGAAAAAAATAAAGTTAAATTCATAAAACAAAACAGCAATTATTTTTCTACCAACCTAATATAATGTTTTGAAACGTTAAAGCTCCTACTTAAAAATCTTTAAACGACGAGAAAATATTTGTAGTGAAAAAAGAGTTACAATTGATTCATTGCAAATACACCGAATTAATTTTTACACCTGATAAAAGTAAAATTATATCATTATAAGTTAATCGATATAGAGAGTTGTGACAGAGTAAATAAAGTGCATGTTAAATCGTTGAGTAAGATTTGGAAATATCAATGGTAGATATTATTCATATACACATCTGGAATCTATTAGGTTGCTGGAAAAATAATTGAGGTTTTTATTATTTTAAGTCTGGCGACGATTTTTTTAGTTACCGTTACCTTTTGTTATAGTCATGTGATACATCATTGTAAATAATAAAATTAGCACTATTGATTTTAGTTTATGTCTATTGTTTTCATTCTTTAGTATTATTGGATATAACCTCTTTAATTAGTCACTGAAAGAAGTAAATTCGGGCGATTTTGTGATATGTGTTTACATTGGGACGTAAAGGAACAGGAACTGCTCGAAATATCAAATTTGCTTTTGGTGAAAAGTCAATTAGTGAACGTAAAGCTCAACACTGGTTCCAAAAATCTCGTAATGGAAACGAAAGCCTTGATGAGAAGGGTCGTGGACATCCTTCAGCTATAGACAATAATGATTTAAGAACCATTATTGAAGCGGACCCACGTAAAACAACTCGAGAGGTGAAGAGAGGGAACTCAATGCTGATTATTTAATAGTTGTTCGATATTTGAGCCTAATTGGAAAAACAAACAAAAATGATCCATTTCTTGATCGCATTGTCACATATGATGAAAAGTGGATTCTGTACAACAATCGGAAAAGTGCATCACAGTAGCTAAACTGAGGAGAAGCACCAAAACAGTTTCCTAAATCGAAGCTTCATAAAAAAAAAAATTATGGTCACTGTTTCATGGTCAGCAAGTGGTATCATTTGCTAAAACTTCTTAAATCTTGATGAAACAATAACAGCAGAAAATTTTTTTAGGAAATTGAAGAAACGCATGAGAAGTTGCTTCGCTTATCGTCAGCATTAGTCAATCGAAGAGGACAAATTCTTCTTCACACCAACACCCGACCACACGTCTCACAAATGAGTTTAAAAAAATTAAATGAACTGGGTTATGAAACCTTACCTCACCCACCTTATTCTCCGGATCTGTCCCCGACAAATTATTATTTTTTTAAACATTGGAGTAATTTTCGACTAGATAAGGTTTTCAAAGGTCAAGCATCAACTCAAACCCCTTTCGATTAATTCGTTAATTCCAGGTCTTCAGAACTCTATCTTGTAGGAATAAGCAAACTTGTTTCCCATTGTGAGAAATGTGTGCAGGACAGTGGTCTTTGTTTTGATTAATACACATAATTGTTAACTGATATATGCGTCTTTATACCCGATCGATAAAAACCGCAATTATTTTCGCACCAATCCGATACTTGAAAAAAAACATCCCGCTTATTCTCTACTGCAAAACAACCACTTTTACCGCTCGAATCTCATTACTTGTCCGACGTCCCCCGTATACATGTACATGGTGTATCTCTGTGTACGTGTTGTGAAATGTGTAATTTAATTTCAATTAAACCGGAATTATTTCGAGCCCGATGACCGTACGTCGAAACCATCGCCAGACAATATGCTAATTTACACCTGCTATGTGTCACTCGACAACCTCGACAGTCATTTCCCATTTCTAAATCGACGAGCACTAATGTAAACACATACGTTACAGAGGAGCCTTATGGCCGTTCCGACCAGACATTCTGACGACATACGTTATATACTGCATCTGCACGTGCGGGGATAAGGGAAAACTGTTCAGACAGACACCGCAACCTCTAACGACGCTATATGCTCATTGTTCCATCTATGTATGTTTGTATCCAGCTCGTTGCCATTCTTCCAAGTGACATGCCGACTGATGAAATATACCGGGTTTGAATCAGGTTACGTGCACTCCATACAGATATACATAAATGCACATACACACATTCCCATATATGTATGTATATATATATATATATATATATATATATATATATATATATATATATATATGTATGTGTATATATATATATATATATATATATATATATATATATATATATGTATGTATGTACGTATGCATGTACTCGTATGTAAATATTTCTACTATGATACACATAGAGAAAATATGCTCGTATAAATAGAATTCCTATGAATTACATGCATACTATACACACATATTTTCTATTTTTATACACGAATGTTTGTGAGATATTAAGGTTTTTGTAACAACTCAGCTGTACTGTTCTTATTGGAATTGTTTTAAACTTGAACTGATTAATTGCTGAATAGTTTCGAGTATGATGACTTTTTATATTCGTTTGATCGATCGAATACAAATTAAAAACGTGTCTTGATTTTTCATTCAATGATTTTTCAAACAGTTCGATGTAAAGTATCTCCTTTGCAGAGAATTGAACAAATCGCCTAATTATTTTGTCAAATAACCAATCATTATAAAATCCGTTCTAAAAATACATGAGATTTTTTTTCAAAACAAGTTTCACATATTTTTTAAACTTGCAAATGTAGTTTTTTATCGTGATTAATTCACTTTCATTGATGAATCAACATCGAAATGTCGTTTTTTTTTATCAAAATATCTATAGACATTTACAACAGACGCTTGTATTTATCTCCTCTGGTTATATATAGTTCACAAGGGATGATTAATACAAGGTCAGATTATTATCAACAGGTACCTTCGAGTACAGTCAACCCTCCTGTAACACGATTAATTCGTACCGCGTTATATGGAAACCGCGTTGAGTGAAACTCAGAAGAAAGTACATGTAAATCAGATTGATTCATTCTGCATTATATGAAAACTGGATTCTCAGAGCACCATCTTATGATGAATACAGTTATAAAATAAAATATTATAGATACAAAAAGCCATAAATATGTGTTTACATATTTCAAATTATTTTTATTGAAAAATGGTGTTGAACATGCATGAAAAAAACAGGGGAATTCCCTATTAATTTTAACCGTAAAAGTTAATAGAAAAAATCATGTTATAGAGAGACTGCTTAAGCTAAATAAGTTGTATTATATATAAACAGTGTTATAAGAGTACCGCGTTATAGGAGGGTTTACTGTACTGAAATAAATATGTCTCAGGATGTTCTCTATATTTAATATTGTAATAAAACTGAAGATAAGATAAAGCAAGAAGCGCATTTTTATTTTTTCTTATCGAATCAGAACTTTTTAGCAGACAAATATCTTTGGTCTTCCATAGCTACAGTATTCGGCGTATTTTGTTGTAGGTGATTTCTTTTCATTTAAAAACTATTAGATGCACAAATTAATTCGATACCTTTTTATAGAAAATAAATGTTTATGGAGAAATAGAACACATTTCAATCCATAAAATATCCCTCAATATTTCGTATAACTTTACTCCATCTGTCGGGTAAATGACAATCCCTTGTTGAAAAAAATGGCGGCTTTGAGTCGATGAAGTCTTCACGCATTTTTGGATCTTTTCTATAGTTTTAGCATTTTTTGCATGTTTTGTGTCACAACACGTTTCCCAAAAACTGAACAAATCATTCCCGCTACTTCGGCAGCACTTCTTTCAACTGATATGTGAAATGTATGCAATTCGTAATATCCTGCTTCACGGACGCCATGGTGTTAATTACTATTTTTTGAAGTTATACCAACTGCTTGCCGATGATATCTAATGTTTTTAAATGTTAAGTTTTTTTCCACTTTAAACTCTTAAAACGGCAAGGAAATATTTTAATTTCAAACAGGGTTATAATTAATTCAGTTTGCAAGTATAGAATTAACTTTACATCTAATAGTAACGGTCAATTGACCAATAATCAATTATTGAACATTTAGTCAGAAAAAGTGTATATACTTTATGGGGTGAGTGAAAAATTCATTTCTAGCAACTAAATTTAATCTTAATGTCAAAAAATACTGTATTAACACTATTTTTTTATTTAAAACATTAAATTATACTTTTTAATAAAATTTGTATAATCAATATCCGAAATTATTGTGTTATAACACTTTTTAGGTTATCTTAAGGTAAATAGAATTGTTTTATTAAAATTTAGAAATGTGTATTTTACGTAATCTTCTAACAGTCAAATAAAATAGTTTAATTCATCAAAAAAATAATAATTGTCCCAGAAATGGAAAATTCAATTATCAAATATATTTATAACAAAAAATTAATATGATTTTATCTTAAAATGAGTACAGTTTTATAAATATAGGGTCATTCACTTTAGGCTTCCACATGAAAGTATTAAAAAACAATGCAAAAATTGAAAAAAAATATTTTATTTTTATTTATTATTTTAATTCAATTCAGTACTAAAATACTAAATAAAAAAAAATATGTTTTTTTCTCATTTTTGCGTTATTTTTTAATACTTTCATGCGAAAGCCTAAATTGAATCTTTCTCTCTCTGTATATATATATATATATATATATATATTTATATATGACATTATATAAAAATATTGTAGATCCGAAATAAGCTCGACAGTGCGAATCGTCTCGGAGTTATGAACTTCACATTTCATCATTATATCGAATTTAAGATTCATTTGAAATATTTAACTCTTTCTTCCAGTAACAATTACGCGAGTTTAAAGTTCTAATTGAATATCTCAATCACGTTCCAACCGTCAATAATTGCTTTACAAAGTGTGCAATGAACAGACAGACAGTCAACGAACGACTCTCCGTCTTCGTGTACATCGCTCTTATACGTTTCATACAAGAAACGAACAAGTTTGAACATAAACTAAAAGGATTCATTAGTTTTAAGATATTCATAACTAATCTTATTACATTCATCTTAAGGTCTGTTTAGATTCTATTATGATTGTTTGTAGCGAACAGGAGAGCTGCACTGTTTTCTGATTAACCATTGATTGAGGTTCGTTATATGCAGTTCTATCGGAAAATATAAGTCAGTTTTTTTTTGTTATTTAATATTTCTGTGATTTTCTTCTTTCTTCTTATCGAATGGATCCGTACAGAGCAGGGGTGAGCAACTTCTTCGATAATAAGAGCCACATATAATACTTTTCATACATTTTTGAATGTTCAAGAGCCACAGAAAATATTATTTTAAAATTGTATTTATTAGGTGATAGAAAAATAATTGCGGTCTATGCCCTTCGAATGTATATACAAAACCGAAATTATTTTCCTACCGTCTAATATAAATAATAAAAATAACTAGATAGTAATCGTACTCATCAAAGCATAATATGTTTAATTGCTACTCGATGAAATATTTGATTGAGTCTTAATTTTTGCAGTTAAAAGTTGTCGAACCCGTGTTAAAAGTTACATTTTTAAAGATATTTTTCTCAAGAATTTACACAGTAACCCGTCCCGAATTTAGTTTCATTGCATTCAGCAAGTCCTAATTAACAAAATTGTTTATTTTTATATCTTTTTTATAGATTGTCCATAACCGTACAGCTATCCTGAGTAGCAGTTTGGACCCATAATGCATATGGATGTTTAAAAAGATAATGTAATAAAAATATTCTAATATTGGTACATACTATACTACTATAGATTATTAATATAAAAGTTTAGAGAAAAATGGCAATGAAACCCAATATGTCTCGGGAGCCGCACAGAGCAGCATTAGGAACCGCATGCGGCGTACGAACCGTAATTTACCCACCGTTGATTAAGATGGCGATGCCATGATCTTCAAATCGGCAAGTTACAAAAAATCTCTTCACTTGTGGAAGGGAATTTCGTATCAGAACTGTATTATTATTTTTTCCTTTAAAATTAGTGTTAAATTACATAAAGATGGTCCGAGTTTCAAATCTAATTGTATCGATTTATAAATTGCCTGAAGAATTGAAAAGATATTTGTGTACGCATGGATCCTAACATTTTTGATTGTGTTGATTAGGCATGCAAATTAATTGTGCCTTTTTATAGAAAATGAATGAGCCGCAGTTTTTCCACCCTTGGTATAGATTATTGTATTGTACTGATTATATTTTTTTAAACTACTATTAAGATCAAAACGAATGAACATTTTAAAACGATTTACTTTACTCTTGTAGTTCAATTTATTTTCATAATATAGTTTGGTTCACAAATGAATTTTTCACTCATCCCACAAACATCATACATTTTTTCTGATCAAAAATGTTCAATATTTTATTATTGACCGTTTTTAAGATTTTTCTCTATCCCATTACTCTTAAAATGATAGATTCATCATCAAAATGTAGATAAACAATAATCAAAAATGACTCAAAATCAATCGTTGAACATTTTTAAGGAGAAAAACTTATTAACTTATTCCCTTTATTTTATTTTAAACCAAATTTGTAACTTTAAACGTATATTAGATTATTTATTCGAGTTTTTCCTTAAATCCAATAACCTGTAAATACTTATCTGAGTTTTAATATTATCTATCGATAATTGTATTTTATTTATACATAAGATTCTTCATCTTCAAGAAATCTTCTTAGTCCAAGCAGAACCTCAAATAACCTTTACCAATATATTCATAATATTTACAACTTGTAAGTTGTTTCTCTTTTGGTATCACTCTTAATTTATTTTTTTATGTAATAGATCTCATTTTTTCTATTTTATACAGAGTGTTTACATAAACTTCGGAGGGTTTTATTTTTTAATAATTTTTAAATAAAACACTTTTTATTATTTTTTATGAATAGTTTATTTAAATCGTGGTATTAAGTATAAAAAGTGATAAGAACCAAATGGCCGCTACAAGTACAAGCTTTTTCAATCACATTTTTCATGACATTTCCGCATATTTCTGGTATTTTCGAGCGATTTCTTATTAAATATTGTCCTTGCACTGTCGAATTATTACTGGTCTGTTAGCGTAAACCATTTCCTTTAAGTAGCTCTCCTCCACCCCAAAATCTACACAATCAAATCAGGTGAATAATATGGCCAATCAATGTGACCTAATTTTAAAATTATCAACCAGGAAATGAATCGTGCAAAAATTGCATCTTAGCGAGCTGTGTACGATGTGGTACTGTTTTGTTGACACCATATGTGCTGTAAAACTTATTCATTAATTTCAGACACAGAGAAGTTTTGTAGCATCGCACGATATCGTTCACTAGTGACAGTAACAAAATTTTCATTAGCATCTTTAAAAAAATGGTCCAATAATGCCACCGCTCCATATTACACAGCAAAGAGTCGCTTTACGAGGGTACAGAGATTGTTTATGGATAATCTTAGGTTTTCAGATCACTAGTAATGGCTGTTTTGTTTATTTACACACTCATGATTATTATTATTTTTTAAATGAGAACCGTCGATATTGAGCTGTAACACTTTAGTAATCGATTGTCGATGGTGTTAATCTCTCAATAATGAATTTCTTGTGACAGAAATTTATAACTGTCAAATTATAACTGACAGTTATACAACAAATAAAAATTGTAGAAAATCAAAATCAGTCGAAGTTCAAACAAACACCTAGTATTTATGATCTTTATTCGAAAATTTTTTCTAACCATCTTGTAAAAAGGATAATCGACGGTTGGAATGTCAAACCGTGCAATTCAAATCTTTTTAAAAATGATATTTATGACTGTTTCGATGTAAAATCTTTTTGTCCGCCTGTATTTAAATTTTCATTACTCAGAGAATAAGAATGAGTATAAATAAATATTATAACATTTTCTGTCTCTTCTGAAAGTTTTATTTCAAGATATCCTCATCCCTCCAACGATATACAAGTTAAGCCTTTTTTATTCGTATGTATATATTAATTTTTTTATTATTGCTTTTGATTTTATTTTTTAAAAGTACAAGGATTGATTTTAATAAGAATTTTATCATTACGTTATGGAAACCCATTCTTTTTTTAAATTGATTGCGAAAAGTTACTAGTTTTATATTAAATCGAACTGAAATATGTTATAATAAAAATATTTTTATGTCTAAACACAGACAGTTATTTAAACAACAATATTGAACAAAATTGTATAGAATATAATTTTTTATTTACTAAAACCGTAATATATTTAAAAAATGCCCAGTCATTAAAAATATTATCAATCTATCTATAGAAAAATTCTTTAAGATACAGAAATTTAATTCGTGTGTACCGCATAGCATCAAAATTTTTCTGAAAAGAAAATGTACAAAACGAAACAGTGAACGTTATCTTAATACGTATACAAATTTTTGAAATACGAAAAGTGGACAGAAATGTAAATTGATACAAGGAAAGTGTTTTAAAGTACAACAATATCAATATTTTTACATTAATTATTTTAATTCTGGCAACGTTTCAACGGAATGTTGTCGTTGTGTGTAATTAATATTCCTGTTAATACTAAAATCACCATTTCTCATTTTCGAATAACATATATATATATATATATATATATATATATATATATATATATATATATATATATATACATATAATATTAAAACACAAAGAAGTATTGAAAATATATCTTCGGAAAACTAAAAAAAAAATAGAGAAAATGAAAAAATAAATAGGAGTAACAAATATAATAATAAGAAGGAGAATTTTGAAACAAAAATTGTTAGAACATATTACAAAAGAAGATGATATCTAATGGGAAATTGAAGTAATTGATAAATGTAAGGAATATAATAGAAAGAAATTAAACGAGAATTGAGATAAGCACGTTAGAAATTTAGTATGAATTTTTTGGAAAAAGAAGCATTGGGCTGTAATTGGAAGAGGAGTTTATTTAATAGTAGATTTTCACAGGGTGAAGATTATATATATATATATATATATATATATATATATATAATTACAAGCGCAGTTAGATTCGTTCAATCAAGGAAACAAGCAGGATTTTGAAGCGGATTTAGTACAATGGATCACATTCAGGTAGTGAGGGAAGTAATTACCGCTCAAATGAATACCAAATACTGGTATGTCTTGGATTTATAGACTATGCAAAGGTTCTAATCTCGATTCTTATCACATCATCGTTAATATCTGTATTGAAGAACCAGGGCATAGAGAACATACATATCGAGTTGCTCGAAAACTGCAAGAATGCAGCCTTGACGGTGAAGCTACATGAAGAAACAGAAAATATTAAAATCGAGAAAGGTATAAAAGGAGACAAGGAGATGTAATTTCTCTGAAATTATTTACTGCGGTCTTAAAAGAAATATTCAAATTGCTCGACTGGGAACATAAAGGAATTTAAATAAAAGACAAAAGTCACCTCCGATTTGTCGATGATATCGTTATTTTCGCAAATATTCCGCTACAAAAAGCTACAAAAGAGGATAAAAGAATTAGATGATGCCAGTCAAAAGTTCGCCTAGACATGAACCACGCCAAAATAAAAGTGTTATTCAATGCGCTTGTCTGCTTGAAGAAAACTGAAATAAAAGGAACAGAAATAGAATAAGTTACAATGTATGTCTATCTAGGTCAACTTATCAGCAATGATAGATTATTCATTGTAGAAGTTAACAGAAGAATAAAAATGGGATGGAGCGCATTTTCATCAAATGACTCGATATTTAAATCAATAATTCCAGTCTGTTTGAAGAAAAAGTATTTGATCAATATATACTACCAGTCCTTACCTACGGTACCGAAACATGTGTGCTCAACCCTGAAATCATTTCGAGATCCAAACAACACAAAGGAGTACGGAAAGATACATACTAGTAATAACAAAAAGAAATAGGAAAATAATAGAATGGATATGAAAAAAGACAAGAGTCACAGATGTAATAAAAAGAGTAGAGTGTAAATTGGAAGGGCATGTTGCAAAAAGAGAAGACAATCGATGGACAACAGAAATTATTAACTGGGAACCAAAGAATATAAAAAGATCAAGAAAGAGACCAATGAACAGGTGGGAAAAGGTAATAAAAAAAATTATTGGCAACCAGTGGAAAAGAGAGGCATTCAATTGTACAAAATGGAAAATCATGGAAGGGGCCTTTTTCCAGCAGTAGTTTGAAAGAGGCTGATGATTATGATATTATATATATATATATATATATATACATATATACATATATACATATATATATATATATATATATATACGAGTATATGATTATCTGGAATGTTCATACCGATTTTTAAGGAAAATTCAATAACAACATTTTCACATGCCGATATATATTTGTTCAATTATGCATGCACCGTTTTGTTCCACAACCTTCTTCCATTTTTCACGCAACTTGAAGATTCCATCCTCCCAGAACTTCTCAGGTTTTTCAGCGATAAATTTGTCAAGGTGTTTTTTTTGTGACGACCGGAGAGTTAAAGTTCTTGCCATTAAAAGAATTTTGCAAAGACATGAATAAGTAAAAATCAGAAGGTGCAATGTCTGGTGAATACGGCAAGTGCAGTAGCATACCCCAGCCAAGCTCCAACAAATTTTGTCAGATAGTCGAAGAGACATGAGGTCTGATATTATCCTGATGGAACAAGGACCCTTCCTATTAGCTAATTCTGGACGTTTCTCCTGAATCGCTGTTTTTAATTCGTCCAGTTACGAGCAATACTTGTTTGAA
Organism: Acanthacorydalis orientalis; assembly: GCA_034766995.1. NCBI lineage: Eukaryota > Metazoa > Arthropoda > Insecta > Megaloptera > Corydalidae > Acanthacorydalis > Acanthacorydalis orientalis. The sequence continues at coordinate 30,553,531 of CM068315.1, read as the reverse complement.
TTTATCGACTGGTTGTTTGGCAGGAGCTCATAATACAGGATTCCTTTCCAATTCTACCGACACAAAGCGTGACTTTCTTCAGATGAAGACCAGATTTTGGAGTGGCTAATGGTAGTTCATTTCGCTTACCCTAGGACTATTTTAGCTCAACATTATTATAAACGATTCATTTTTCATCACTCGTCACTATTTGCTTCAAAAATGATATGTTTTCATTGCGTTTGTACGACGAGTCGCAGATGGAAATGCGATCTATCAAGCTTTTTTTGGTTAAATTGATATTTTTAGTATATCTGCTAATTCACGTGTTAAGTAGCGTGGTTTTTAAGGTTGAAATCACCATTTTGGTCTTTAAGGTTGAAATCCTCAGCTCTCAACTTAGTAAACCACTTGCACACAGTTCTTTCAGCTAAAACATCTTCTACGTAAACTGCACATATCTTATTTGTTGCATGTGTGGCACTTGTGCCTTTCCGGTAATAGGAAAGCATGGAGTACCTAAAAATGCACTTTGTTTTCTTCCGTCTTCAAAAGAGTACAGAACTGACACAAATCAATTCATCTCAGACAGTTTTTTTTCTAAAGATGTTTGAAATGCCACCCTTCAGAATATGTACACAAGGTATACGAGGTCAGACAATTAAGTAATGCGACCGATTTTTTTTCTCAGCCTGTGGTAACACTGCGAACCTGTAACTCCGTCACCGTAATAGTAGATCCCTACTCTCTCGATTGAGACCTTGACCACCTTCGTACGATCATTTCTTCGCCAGCTGTTTAGTGTTTTGTAACAACGCGCGAGTAGTGCATGTCACGAAAATGAGAGAGATGAGCAAAAAGCCCACCGAATGAACATCGCTCAAGATTGTCTCGAGCAGGTTGAAAGTGATCCTACTCTTCTCGATCGAGTTATTACTGGTGATGAAAGTTGGTTCTTTCAATATGACCCCGAAACTAAACGACAAAGCCAACAGTGGCTGTCCCCTGGAGCACCAAGGCCAAAGAAGGCGAGAATGAGCAAGTCCAGAGTGAAAACCATGTTGATTTGCTTCTTCGACAGCAAAAGGGTGGTTCACAAAGAGTTCGTACCACCTGGACAAACCGTAAATCAAGTATTCTACCGCAATGTGCTCGAAAAATTACGAAAAAGAGTGCTCAGAGTGTGTCCAGAGATCGCGAAGACTTGGGTTCTGCATCACGACAATGCTCCCTGTCACAGTGCGTTCAGTGTCTCTCAGTTTTTGGCATCTAAAGGCATCGCAACGTTACCACAACCGCCCTATTCACCGGACATGTCACCCTGCGACTTTTTCCTATTCCCCCATATGAAAAAATTCCTCAAAGGTCGACATTTTGACTCCGTTGAAGATATCCAAGAATCTGTGACGAAGGTACTCGGAGAGGTCCCACAAGAAGTGTTCTAGAATTGTTACGAAAACTGGAAAACTCGCTGGAATAAGTGTATAGATGCGGGACGGGACTACTTTGAAGGGGATCGCAGCGATGTACCTTAATTTTTAAATATACTCGATTTTTGAATTTTGTCGCATTACTTAATTGTCTGACCTCGTATGTTTCCAATAATTTTAATGTATTCAGATATGTTACAACACTATCTACAGAAAATCGGCATTAACTTTCCAGACAAGCCAATATATATATATATATATATATATATATATATATATATATATATATATATATTCAATCTTCAATCAGAGTTAAAACATTGATGAAAAATATTCCTAATCATGATAGTGTTAAAAAATGTCTCTTCGGAAAATGATCCATCGTCTATTCTACTGAAGCCATCTTAAATCACTTTAGTCTTTTTTAAAGATTTGCATTCATCATAGTACTATGAGGAGTAAAATCAATCAAATGAACTTTGAAGATATTCCAAAAGACAGTCCTTAAACTATAACTTATATCAATAGATCAAAGAGTTAAAATATTGATTAAAAACATACTTCCTGATGATAATCTTAAAGACAATGATCCATTGCTAACTTTACTGAAGACTCCTTAAATATTTTTAGTGTTTTTAAAAGATCTATACGAAGTCAGACAATTAAGTAATGCGACAAAATTCAAAAATCGAGTATATTTAAAAATTACGGTACATCGCTGCGATCCCCTTCAAAGTAGTCCCCTCCCGCATCTATACACTTATTCCAGCGAGTTTTCCAGTTTTCGTAACAATTCTGGAACACATCTTGTGGGACCTCTCCGAGTACCCTCGTCACAGATTCTTGGATATCTTCAACGGAGTCAAAATGTCGACCTTTGACGAATTTTTTCATATGGGGGAATAGGAAAAAGTCGCAGGGTGACATGTCCGGTGAATAGGGCGGTTGTGGTAACGTTGCGATGCCTTTAGACGCCAAAAACTGAGAGACACTGAACGCACTGTGACAGGGAGCATTGTCGTGATGCAGAACCCAAGTCTTCGCGATCTCTGGACGCACTCTGAGCACCCTTTTTCGTAATTTTTCGAGCACATTGCGGTAGAATACTTGATTTACGGTTTGTCCAGGTGGTACGAACTCTTTGTGAACCACCCTTTTGCTGTCGAAGAAGCAAATCAACATGGTTTTCACTCTGGACTTGCTCATTCTCGCCTTCTTTGGCCTTGGTGCTCCAGGGGACAGCCACTGTTGGCTTTGTCGTTTAGTTTCGGGGTCATATTGAAAGAACCAACTTTCATCACCAGTAATAACTCGATCGAGAAGAGTAGGATCACTTTCAACCTGCTCGAGACAATCTTGAGCGATGTTCATTCGGTGGGCTTCGTGACATGCACTACTCGCGCGTTGTTACAAAACACTAAACAGCTGGCGAAGAAATGATCGTACGAGGGTGGTCAAGGTCTCAATCGAGAGAGTAGGGATCTGCTATTACGGTGGCGGAGTTACAGGTTCGCAGTGTTACCACAGGCCGAGAAAAAAAATCGGTCGCATTACTTAATTGTGTGACCTCGTATATTTATAGTAGTACAGTGAGGAATGAAATTAATGAAATGAATTTTGTAAATATCCTAAGAGACAGTCCTTAAATCATAATTTACTTATAATAACAATAGATTAAAGTAGGGGTTCTTAACCTTTTTATTCTCACACCTCCCCCTGAAGTAAATTAAAAATTCACACCTCTCCTCCTTTCCGAAAGCAATTAATAATTGATAAATTACGTAACTGACATTAAAATTTTATTTTAACATCCTCAGCTACACAAAAAGAGTAAAGAAAATTTTATCCTTCAAGAACATCTTTTTGTCTTTCAATATGATTATGAAATCACTTAAAAAGTCCTCGATATCATTTAATCTGATACTTGTTGCTTTTTCTGATCAATGAGACCACAAATCCGGAGTACAATCTTAGACAAAGCTAGTCGCATGTCATGTCTGGAATTCAACTGATTTCTTGCCTTTGTTTTATACAAGACAATCACACCACCCTCTAACCCCTTTGCACCCCCTCAGGAGATATACAACTCATAGGTTAAGAACCATTGGATTAAAGAGTTAAACCATTGATGAAAAATGTCTTACATCATGATTGCATTAAAAAAATGTCTGTTCAAAAAGTTATCCATCATCTATTCTACTGAAGGATCCATACATCTTTTTAGTGTATTTTTTAAAGATCCGCATTGATTGTCGTAATGTAAAGAGTGAAATCAATCAAATAAATTGTAGGTATTCCAAAACACCGTTCTTAAAAACCGTAACCTATTCCTAACTGGTGGTTATATTTTTTTTACTAAACTGGGATAGTTCCAAGCAAATAGTTTTGTTTTTGTGTTAGAACTGTAATTAAATATCCGTTTTTCATCATCAGTCCAAGAAGAGATCAAGAAAATAATATTTCTACCACCAAGGATTTAAATCTGATTCATTCATATAAATCTTCCAACAAACATGGCAAATACATTGAAAAATTGATCAAATATTTATTTATACAAAACCCATATATAACTTTCTTTAACTATAACTCAAAAATTAACATTCTTAAGAATATCAATTTTTTTAAAAATAATAATTAAACCTAGTTGCAATTAATAAAAAAAGTCACATTTCAACCTTAAATAAAATAAAACTATGTATAACAGTTATTTATTGAAAATTATGTTTTGTATATGTTTTAAAATTATACCATTTTTACCTGATATCTTTTAGAAATTTATAATTTAATTGACTTATTCAACACCTAAATATTAATCAAAAAATACAAATGAATAAATAGATATATGTACTATAAAAATTAAAGTGAATAATATAGAACTGCAGATTGAATTTTGTTCGATCTGTCGTTTTCCTTTTATATGCTTTTCGAAACTGTATTATATTTTCACAAGAATAAACCGACTTCCTTTAGATTTCATTATTAATTTCCGTTGCGCATTCAACGATTTATGGTCGTAAAAAAGACACAAAAACAATTATAGTCTAATAAGAGTTTTATTTAATGATTGAAGCATCAAAACGAGTTTACAATTAATATTTTTTTATCGTACCAGTTCCTCCGTTCGTACCTCACTCAACCAAAGAGAATCCAGTTTCGACGATAATCATTTCTATTTCGGTAAATAAATATCGCTGGAAACGTCATAACCGTTGCATCGATTATAAGTTTTACACGTCGCACAAAATCTCACAATCTAATCGTATTTTCGCGGAGCTTAATATAAAAACACGACTTTTGACTGATAATATTATGCGATACAACCGCACATATAACTTGATTTATATGCATATCTCGCCGTCTGGGTTTGTTTATGGGGCTCGGTGTGGAATTCCGAACGCCAATAATTTAATGGATTCAGAAAGCATGCAAATTGAGAAGTTATCGGTAGACTACAAACTTTACTGTTATTCTATTAAATTGTTTTAGCGTAGGCAGAATTTCCACTATATGTTATTCGTGGTTTCTTGCTAATATTTTGTGAACGATGTGTAGTTATTACTTCGGCGATATTGGCTGTTTGTAATCATCGATTTATCGGAAGACATTCAGACACAAATACACACACACACACATATGTATATATATATATATATATATTAGTTGTATAGATTATTTCGGTACCTTTTTATGGAAAATTATGTTCATTAATGGAAAAATGGAATATATTTCAATCCTCTAAGTACCTCCCATTATTTTGTATAACTTTGCTCCATCTGTCGAGTTACTGATTAATCTCTTTCGAAAAAAGATGGTGGCTCTGGTTCGATAAAGTCGTTGCTACAAAATGACTAGGGACTAACTTTTGATTTTTTTCCAGCCGATCTAGACGATAAGAAATTGCTTTCTGGATAACACCGAATTATTGAGCGAGTTTCTGTTAAGTATTAGTGAATTTTTCAATTAACAGCTACTGAAGCTCCCCGTCTTCAAATATTTTCCGTGGTACGAGACGTTCTCGATCGGAAAGAATAAAATCGCCACTCCGACACCATTTTTTTCATGTTTTATGCGTCACAGCACCTTTTTCCAAGGTTGAATTATATTTCATTCCCGCTGCTCCAGCACCATTTTTTTTTCAGTTAGAATGCGAAAGGCATCCAATGTTTAATACGTGGGTCGTTTGATAAGTTTGGTAAATTTCTATGATGCGAGACTTCTATTTATTTGGTAACGTCACCGCTATCAAGTGTTACTTTTCAAATTAGCACTTGCGAAATATCAGCCAGAAGCGACGCGTTATTCACGCTCTACAGATGTTTGAAGCGAGCATTGTAGCAGTTACTGCAAAAATTGAAAAAACAAGCAGGCCTTTTGCGTCGATTCGTCACTATGTATGAAACATGGATCCACCACTATACAAATGAGTCGAAGCAGCAGTAAAAGCAATGGACAACGACTGGTGAAAGTGCGGCGAAGACCGTTCTGTCGGCTGAGAAGATGATGACCACTGTTTTTTGTGATTCCCAAGGAATCATCTTGACCGACTACTTAACAAAGGGAAAAACGATAACAAGAGCCTATTATACATTATTATTGGACCGTTTGAAATAAGAGCTGAAACAAAAACTATTCTATTTTGAATAAATTTGCATAAATGAGAAACGAAGATTTTTCAGCTTTAAAGAAATAATTTTTAAGATAATTTTGAAAAAATAATATATTTGATTTTCAGGGTAGCATTAACTAATTAATTTATTATTATGTCACGTATAATTGATTTTCTTTTTAGGTTTGAATGAATGAAACGTGACCTTTTCGTGGTGTTATATGAAGAATTACAGTGAAGATAACTTGAAATATATGACCTGTATTAATGAATTAATTAATTCTTATGTCACTAATAATAAATTTAATTTTACTTTAGATCTGAATATCTGAAAGGTGAGATTTTTATGCTGGTATGTAGAACTTTGAAGATTATTTTGAAAATATTATATGTATTTATTATATATACTCGTATTATTAATTAATTATTTTGTTATTAATATTCAATTGATTTTCACATCAAATCAGAATAACTAAAGGTGATCTTGTTGTATTAATGCAATGATGTGTGTTTATGGGATATAATATAATGATTTAAGGATGTGATGCGATTTAGGAATTATTTTTCAATGGTAAATGCGCTTTGTGCAAATAAAAACAAATATAAAATACTCAAACATAAGTATCGTAATCTATACTCTATATCCTGATAAAGATCTCTTTCAATTAAGAAAATATCTTTTTCATATATTCCTATATCCGTATCATTCCCATATATTCCCAATAAATATTCTCACATCTTTATCTTACTTATTCATTCACTTCTCTTCAGTGTAATATTTTTTTAATTTTTGTAAATGATTTTTGATTACCAATATATTTATTTATTTATCTATTAGGTTGATAGAAAAATAATTGTGGTTTATGAACTTCAAATTCATACACATTTGATTTTCCTAGCTGTTCTAAGTACTCCAGAACTATTGGATGACTAACTCCTAACTTGTGCAAGAATTGTTGTGCGTGGTTCTGATTCAACTAACGCCTTCAGTTGGTCGTTATGCATCGAAGAGGGAAGCTCTTGACCTTCTCATCTTCATGACTCTCGTTTCCAGTACGAAAATTTTGGAACCACCATTACACCGCACGTTCCTTAACAGTACCCACACCAAAAGTATCGTTCAATTTACGAGCATTTTCTGCTGCTTAACCACCCGTTTTGAACTCATACAAAAAATTGCTCTTATTTGCTTCTTTTCCATCTTTAATTCAATAGTCCAATTCGAAGCAAAATTAATAATAGAACCAATGTTGATTTTACCAAAATACAGACAAAAAAATGCACTTTAAAATGATATTAACATGAACACGATGAAATGACACTTTTATTGAAAAAATGAAGGTTAGAGTTCAGAAACAAACAAAAACCGTAATTATTTTCCTACCAACGTAATATATATTTATCTATCTATCTATCTATATATATATATATATATATATATATATATATATGTATGTGTGTGTGTGTTTGTGTGTGTGTATGCATGAGTAAATGCAGTATATAAACCTCTTTATGTACATGTGAATGGGCGTATGCGTATATGATTATTGATTACGATCTGAGAGTTCCAAGTGGTGATAGTGCAAGTGCATCGTCGCGCCCGCAGGGGCCACAGACAGGACGGCGGCGGTCGACTGCATGCAGACTGTATGTACTGCACCTGCTACTCAACGAGACGCAACACCTATCCAAGCGTGTACATGCACAAATACACACAAACATACATAAATACCTACATGCACATGAATATATATATATATATATATATATATATATATATATATATTCGTATGTATGTGTACATATATGTGTGTGTGTATGCATGTTTGTATAATATACAGATCTACGTCTATGTATAGAACACGAATCTCTGTCTGTTGCATTCACTGTTTGTGTATAATGCCTACGGGCAAATCTGCCCATTATTAGAGTTTGTCTTCAGGCCGAACGGCTGAGATAATATGCATTACATTATTGGTACACATCACAACTAAACCTCGATTATCTAGTTTACTGAAAGCCAGGGATTTCGTGATAACAACCATTGTAAATATGTCTACAAACACAATACATACACCCATTTACACATTCACTATACATACACCCATTTGCACATTCACACACACACACACACATATATACATATACATATATATATATATATATATATATATATATATATATACATATATATACATATATATACATATATACATATATATACATATATACATATATACATATATACATATATACATATATACATATATATATATATATATATATATATACATATATATATATATATATATATATATATAAATGTGTGTATGCATGTGAACATATGATACTATCGACAAGAACAATGTATAATATTTTTAATATTTAATACCAAATATTCTTTAAAAAGACCATACTTGTAGAATTACTATAATATAAGCTATTCCGAGCGTATACGATTGTTGATAGTTAAATTATATGAAAGGGTAGGTTTCTAATTTTGATAATAATAACATATTTATTTCCATTAAATCGTTTTGTTTTTAAAAAAAAGTATTCTTGGCCTTAGAGAATATATGCATTTTATTTAAAGAAGAGTCCGTATTCATAAAACATCACTTAATAATTCAAATATATAATTCTTTTTTGAAGAGTCATGTCCTATCGTGAATTTTAGTCCATTATGTGTATACTGTCTAGATCGGCGTATAATGTGACCTACGTATAGCACGACGTCGAAATTTTAGAATAAAATTTATACATTTATCATATATCAGTCGTACAAGACTATCCTAAATTAAACATCTCTTCGCATATTATATTACAATTTTATGTCCAAAATCAAAACTGGGGAAATTACATTTTTCGTTTTAAAATTTAAAAATGTAAAATCACCTTATTTCGACATACTGTGTTTTCAAATATTGTGCACGTCTTATATTTAAAAAGGTAATACGGTTATGTATTTTATTTTTTAAAAAAATATTTAATTATTTTTATTTAAAATGAATTGTCCAATGAATTTATTTATACATCAATGTTTAAGTACCTTTTTTAAAAAATAAAGAATTTAATTTCTACGTAAGCACAATAAATTCTTCGTTTTATTTTAAAGGTTCTGATTTTGTATTGGGCGTATAAGACGACCCCCTATTTTTTGAGTTGAAAGGGTCGTCTTATACCTCAAGATATACGGTATATATTTATTGAATAAATTCCTTAACCCTAGCGTATACATTAAAAAAATAAGTTAGATAATAAATGCAATGTTTTCAAATAAGGGCGTACTTTTTTAATTACAATTGTATAATTTCAATGCGTTGTATTGTTGTATACGCAATAACTAACAATGGTAATGTTAAAACTTAACAAATGTCATAAAAATACAGCCGTCAGTTTGACTTCTGTGAAATATAACCTCTTATAGAATTGGGATCCTATTGGAAAGCCCTTTACAATCTTATTACAAAAAAGTAATTTCCAGCTCACAAACTACAAGAAGCTCAGATAAAGAAAAATCTATACATTGATGCTTTGAAAATAATGACATTTTCATTTAAATGAGCATAAGCAACATCCAGATATGATCAATAATGATTTATTAGACATTTTTGATCAGAGGACTGTAGTCTGAAAAAATAATTCGTTTGTGAAACTGAATTTGACTACAGTATCAGAACATTATCGTGAAAACACAATCGTTTGCCTGTTAAACATAACAGGTTCTTATTTTGTACAATATTATTTTAATTGTACAGTACGTTTTATTAAATATTTTTTTCTTTCTACAATTACATCTTTTACAAATTTTGATAATCATAACTGTAAATCCGTTTCTCTTGTATTTAAAATTTGATTTATAACTAGCGATTCTGTTTCTACTGTAAGTTTTCGTCTTTTTACATTTTTTACACTTACAATAATTTAAAATAAATTCTTCGATATTTTCATGTCTAAGATAAACGCACTTGGCACTTTTTGCTCAGTTTTTTGACTTCTTATGCCACGCCCTTACCAAATATTGCCAAATCTCATTTCAATGCTATTTAAATTATATATATATATATATATATATATATATATATATATATATATATATATATATATATATATATGTATATATATATATAAATAATACTAATTTATTTATTACATACAAGGTGGAAAAGATGACGAATGAACATGAAACATCTTTTCTTATTGTTTTTAAAAACAATTAGAATTTAAATTATAGTCGTTATCATTAGTGAAGTTAGATAGGAATAGAAAGAAATACAGAGCATTAAGAATATAGATTCGTTGAATATAATATATATATATATATATATATATATATATATATATATATATAAACAGGTGATTCAACTTAGGCTTCCACACGAAATTATAAAAAATTTTTTATCCCTCATTTAGTATTTAAGTTCAGTTGTCTTTAAGTATTGAATTGAACTGAAATACTAAATAAAAAATAACATCTTAACTCCAGCACCTCCTTTTAATATTTCCATGTGGAAACCTTAATTGAATCATCCACTCTCTCTCTCTCTCTCTCTCTCTCTCTCTCTCTATATATATATATATATATGTGTGTGTGTGTGTGTGTGTGTGTATGAGTGTATATATGTGTATGTGTCTGTATTAAAGAGAATTATCATAGAATTTTTATTTTATTTGCCAATAAAATTAAAAATAGACATATCTGACTTGAAATTCCTTTTATTCCATGTCAATAAAATTATAATAAAAAAATGAATCGTTCACATTCGTTGATAAATTCGTTACTTAATCATCGGTATTTTTTTTATAACGAACAAAAAATATATGGTCTCTGTAACATTGCGAAAGCGTTTTACGACTGTAGATGTCTCCGTCGCTAGGAGTAACAACAAAATTACAAGTCTGCCGATATTACTTTCGGCATTGTACGAATTCCTAGTGACACAATTACGTCGCCCGTTTCGTACCCATCCACCGGCCAAAACGGCCCATTCATCCATCCGCACGCTTCCATCAGATCCGCCATTGTCTCGTCGCTATATCCGTGCGCCATCTTGCCGCGAGACTGGACGCATGGCGGAGCGAGGACTCTCTTATGACATGACATAACTGCGCTTGCAGCTAACGAACGGGCGACGATGGTATAAAGTTTAATGTGGTCTAGACAGACATCACGGCCTCTTAAATAAGTCAACCGATGTAGTCGAAGATTACAGCTGATTTTGACGCTGTAATCAGACACTGGCGATGTTACAATCTAATTTAATTTGCCGTCACATTGTAGTCTCAATAACGACCGTGATCGTGTCGCACTTTTTCTATTGACCCGTGTTTGCATTCATTTACTTACTTTCCTTACACGACATGCAACATATTGAAAATGTAATATCGTTCCGACGAATAATTCTCGTGCTGATGCTTGTAACATCTGCATTTGTTCAATAAAACAACTTCATTTGGTCTCATCGTTACGTCATGTACGATCTGAACGATTTATTTTTATCGTTTATGAATATAAGAACATAATAAGAATATTGTCTCGTTTTTAGAACAGTTGGCAATCTTTGTCGATGAGAATCTTGACGTATACGATTTCAAAAAAAAAAACTCCAAACGACTTGTAATAAAACTGATTTAATATTCTATGGAGGTTTCACTAAAGTTATTATTCGTACATAAATACATCGTTTCGTTTTTTTAACAAACAAAAAAAACAATCTATGAAATCTGAAAAAATACAAATTATCAAAAAAATCAACTTCAAAAGCGTAATATTCTTTTATAAATAAAATTCTAGACGAATCGAGCTTTTTTTTGAGTTTCATTTATGTTCGAGTTATGCAATTAACAGAGATAAAACTCCGTAACAAATCCATTGAAATGAAACCGTAACCATATATATTGGCTGTATTCAACCATCTTTCTTAATGATCTCTGCGTATTTTTATCTAACCTTACTTTTGATGACGACATGCCACTTATATTCTAATTATTCTCTAAGGAAGTATAGACAGAAGATTCATGGAATTAATTTCATCAAACACAGAACAAATTTGAAAAACATAATATTTATTAATTCTTAATACTTTGTACTTTTTTCTGTTTCTATCGAACTTTAGTATTGATAATGGCATATGACTTATATTCTAATTGTTTTGTCAAGTCGGTGAGAACAGAAGATTCATGTTTATTAGTTCACTTCCACTATCTTATATGTATAAATCTAAATTAAATATACGAGGAAAAGTCAAAAAATAAAAGCACATTTAAGAATTAAAAACTTTTATTCCATATATAAGATTTTTATTACGGTTATTTTTCTATATAATCCCTTATAACTTCAAAGCACTTATTTCAAAGCTTAAATAAACTCTGTATCTCTTCCTGGAAGAAACTTTTCGAATCGTAGATCCTCGTGTATCGTACTAATGACCTCTTAAATACACTTTGTTCCTTCCAATTCTACTTTTAATGGCCCAGAAAAATGAAAAAATTTGATGCTTAATCAAGACTATATGGTGGGTGGTTCAAGAGCTTAAAAACTCGATCTTGAATACACAGATTCAGTCGTGTGAATTGGTGTATGTCTTGTAGTAGAATCACATCCTCCTAAAGTTTCCTACTCCTCTTTAATTCATTCAATTGTTCTCAATATCTGTCAACATTTATTGTGTTTTCTTTAACCCTTTGCGATACACTGTCCAGACATTCCGGACATCGCGTTTCGATTGAACAGGTCCACTGTTCAGTCCCTCTAAACAGATTTCATTGCCATGCTGAAGATAGACCGTTTTAAGCATGGTTATAAAATACATACATTAATCAATAAGTACACCACTGTCCAGAGGAAATAACCAGTGGACCTGTTCAATCGAAACCCGATATCCAGAACGTCTGGACAGTGGACCACAAAGGGTCAAGTGTGAAATGAACTTAAATTGATCTCCTATATTTAAAAAAACAATATCAGTTAATTTTCTTCAGAAGTCTTGAGAACTCCACTTCAAAACGAATTAACAGGACAATTGTTTCTTTTCAATGACGAGGTTGTTAATATGGTGCAAAAGTAGTTGAAGAAGAGACTAAAAAGTTTCTTTCGAGAAAGAATTTAGAAGCTATTTAAGTTCATTAAGAGCTGTGTGGAAAAATGACGTTCATAAAACTCCTGTATGTAGATTAAGGGGATATAAGCGCAGTTCAAGACTTGAGTGTCCGCATACCAATGATCCAACGGGGCTATCTTTTGTACCACGGAATATCTTTTAAATATATTTTTTAATTTATTTCCAGTAAAGACGTGTCTACAAAAAATAATAAACTATTGTCCGATTTTTGGCGGCTGACGCGCAATTTAAGTCCTAAATGTCCACAGTTCTATGATTGGATCAGGATAACTTTCGAGCCACTGGATATTTTTTAAACATTTTTTTAAAGAGTTGTGCATCAAAGAAGTATCTAAAATTATCAGATACATTTTTTATTTTGTTTACAAAAGGAAAAATTTTTCTTCTATAATTTCGACAAAAATTAAAATTTGGGTCTGTTTAAATACAGAGAACTTAATTTCGCATATTTCTAAAAAAAAACACAATAAAATTCATCAAGTGATTCTTGAAAAATGCCAGGTCGAAAGTTTTTACTCAACAGAGAGAGTTAGTTGACATTTTAAAATTTTATCAGTTAGTCTGTCTCATGTTGGTGATTTTTCTTACTTTGGAATGTGTGCAATAATCAACCAATAAGAAGTGCGTATTTTTAAAAATGAAGCATGCGCAGAATATATCTGCGACGTTTCAACGTTAACTAATATAACTGAACTCTAATTGGTTGTATAAATCCCATTACTAGTTTTATACTTTTTAAATGTACTTTTACTTCTTGATCTGCTCTTATATATTGATTCTTTTTTATAATGAAAAGACCAATAAAACATAATGTATAAACATATCCATTAATAATTTTAAAGCCGCAATGTTTTTTATTATTTACAATAATAAATTATAATAAGCGATACACCACATTCTTTAATAAAATGTTTAAGAAATTATGTAGATTAGATTCCTTTAATCATTCAAGACAGTCACGATCCTAATGAATGATTAAATACTCAATAATCGCCGATTCGAACTAAAGACAGAATGGACAATAGAGTTGTTTGCCAATTTTCTACAATTAATTAGTGAAGAGTTAATCAGTCGTCGAGGCAGTTTCGTAACTTGTTCATCGTACAATATTTAAACACACTACGAACTTAATGACGTCTTCTGAATATATTCAAAGAGCGAAATCAAAATCAATATGTCTAATAGTTACGTGTAAAATTATAATTAACTATGAATCAATTGATGAGTGATCGTTACGGTGGTGTTGATTTGTCTGAAACTTTAAATAAACAATCACTCGATGGAATCTGGATTATTCAGTCAGTTTAAAAATATTTTTCTGGTAAGAATTTTTCTAAAAATATCCTCGTCTTATAATTAAAATAACTCTATTATTAACTGTGTACATTCGTGTACGATTCAAATGATTTTTTTTAAATTCAAGTGTTATATGTTTTCAATTAAAATTACAAACAGGATATTTTATTGTATTATAGAAAATATTCAGATGTGAATATAAACAAACGTTCCTTAGTACTTCCTCGTTTAACGCTGTTCCCGTATTGCGCTCTCTGACTTAAAAGGCCTCAAAATCTAATAGAAAATGGGAATGAATATTACTTATGATTTTTAGTACAAACTTTCGATACATATTATTAAGATGTCAATATTATTTTCAGTAAATGAATATATAACTAAAATAAACCGATTGAATTAATAAAAAATATAATTTTCAAATAAACAGTAGTACCAAGGAATCTTTTATTTTCTATTGTATTTTAAAGTTTATTAATATTATATCTAAAATTTTATGTACATACTATATGGAATACATTGTATATAATAGGAAGCCACGTTTAACGTTGTTTCATCTAGTATTTCAGTTTAACTGAGGCTTGCTTATAGTTATAACTAATGATAATGTCCGTAAAATCTTTTATTATTTATTGAATAGCAATACTGATATTTTATTATTTCTATTAGGTTGGCAGAAAAACAATTGCGGTTATGACCATCAAATTCATATACATTTTTCCCATCTGGTCGTTTTAAGTGGTCCAGAACTGTTGGATGACTAACGACTAACTTTTGTGCAAGCTCTAGGATTGTTGTGCGTGATTCTGATTCAACTGACGCCATCAGTTGGTCGTTATTCATCGAAGAGGGAAGCTCTTGAGCTTCTCATCTTCATGACTCTCGTTTCCAGTACGAAAATTTTGGAACCACCATAACACCGTGCGTTCCTCAACAGTATCCACACCAAAAGCATTGTTTACGAACAATTTCTGCTGTTTTACCACTCGTTTTGAACTCATACAAAAAATGCTCTTATTTGCTGCTATTCCGTCTTTGATTCAATAGCCGAATTTGAATTAAAATTAATAATGAAACCAAAATTGATGTTACCAAAATATAGACCAAAAATGCACTTTAAAACGATATTAACATGAACACGATGAAATGATACTTTCATTGAAAAAAATAAGGTTTAAATTCAGAAAACAAAAATCGTAATTATTTTTCTATTAAACCGGTAATTGAAAGGTATAGAATCAAATTTTACAGTTTATATTTATGTAGACTAATTCCCAGTTGATGGAAAAAATAAAAAAGAAAACAATTAAATGAAGTGGTAATTGATAAAAAAATATTTTAAAAAGATAATGACATAACCAGTATATTTTTAATTTAAAAATGAGCTTAATCGTATATATTTTGTAATTAATATATATATATATATATATATATATATATATATATATATATATATAATCTTAAAAAAGCAAATATCTGAAATATTCGGTGAATTCATTTGAAACAATGATTAATAATTTTTCTTCCCTTCTCGCTCCTTTGAATTTTAAAATAGCAGCACCCCTAACCTATTGTAATTACAATGTTTCATTTTCTCCGACTTACAAAACAATCCGTCATGTTCCATAACCAAAACACAATAATAGATCATTCGCATAAAATATTAACTACACGAAATAAACACCTCACCTTAATTTTTAAACACACAATCTGGCCCGACATTAAAAATCCTGTTACAAATCATTCGATTATCTCCATCCGTGTTATTGTAGGTACGTGGGGCAACGTAAACTACAAATACGTTTCTCGTTAATACAAAAAGTGTGCCAGACGAAATTCTCTGCCTTTTTGTATGATTTATGGTTGCGTATACGATACTTCATTAAATTTTATGTATTTCGTCTGGAAAAACGTAAACGCATCTGTATTTGTACTTTTGTCACGTCTTATCTACCGTATATTCTTTCATTGGCTGATTCTGAAGGGATGTCAGCAGACGAAGTTCCTTTCACTTTATGTCTCTGGTATAATACAATATTCATTTTTTGTCTGTTTAGGTTGTAAGTTTTTTATTAAACGAATTCTAGATGAAATCAACTATGTATGAAAAGCAGCTTAGCGTGACAAATTTAAATTTCGAAATAAATAAACAGAGTTATTGAAAAAGCTTAGTTAATATTGTTTGAATCGTTCATTTTTATTTAAGAAAGTGACGAAACTTTGTGACACTGTTCCCTTTTTCATTTTAAGTCTATATATATAAAATTTAAAATCGATTCTCTATACGATTTCAAAGAAATTGTAATTTCAATTTTTAATATTGTTACACATAAAGAAACCGCATTATAGAAAACAAAACAAATGTTTTTTAAAAAACTGAGAATTGTTTCAATTGTTCTTTATTATACTTTATATGAAGAGAGAATTTTAAGTAAAAATCCGTTAACCCTTAAACTACACACTATCCGTATGAAACATACGAAACACACTGTTGTTGGGGTCACTTTGACCCCAACTTGTAGTTTAAGGGTTAATATTTCCATACTGTTTTCAAGACATTAATTATAATTCATTGAAATATGAATTATTTCATAATTTAATAGTTGACAGCAATAAAAATGTGACAACATCAAAGATTTCTGATAAAGAAAATACTGTAGACTTCTATATTTTAACAAAAGTATACAGATGTCTATTAAGGTGTGAACTGTCTCTTTCTCACTCATACTCGTTTCTTTGTTTATATTTTAACTCGTTTTTCTTACAGTGTGAGAAACTGTCAACTTATGAATCATAATTGAATTTTGTAACAGCGTTGTCACGTTGAAAGTATGTTATGAAAAATATCGCAATGAACAAGACTCAATATTAATATTTTTCATAAACACAATACATTTCTACTTTTTTTTATTGATATTCGAATAGCAGTTATTAATTCATACCGATAAACAACAACATTGCAACTTACAAAAATATTTGATCATGTTAAAACCAAAGGTTTCTCACATCTGAATATATCAGTATTCTTGTATAAGGTACTTATAACTTTTTTTATTATAAATGCGTGGGTGGTTTGAAGAGTAACTTAGAGATAACAGCTTCAGTTTCAAAGTGTACTGTATTTTTTCAACATAATCCCCTCAAAGCTCAACGTACTTGCCCCAATGTTTTTCCAGTTTCGCGATTTGCTCCTAAAAATAGATGTCTCCGAGGTCCTCAAAATAGCCGTTTGCGCCCTCTATCGCCTCTTTATTCGACCCAAATCGCTTTCTAGCGAAGAAAATTTTGAGTTTCCCGAACAGATAGAAGTCCAAGGGAATCAAATCAGGCGAATACTGTAGATACGGAAAGATTTCAAACTTCAATTCGACCAATTTTTGCTTAGTGATAACATTTAAATGAGCCGGTCCATTATCATGGTAAAGCAACACTTTTTTCTGTAATTTCAGGACATTTTTCCGCTATCGCTGCGTTCAAGTTCTCCAAAAGTATTGCGTAATATTGTCCAGTATTTTTTTGTCCTTCTGAAATTAGTCGATTAAAAGAATCCTTTTCGTATCCCAGACAACTCATTCCATCATCTTTACAGCCGAGTGAATCGTGTTTGCCTTCTTCGAAGCCGTTTCACTGCGTTCAATCCACTGTTATGATCACGTTTGAGATTCCGGTGTATAATAGCGAATCAAAGTTTCATCCATAGTCATAAAACGGTGCATGAAATCCGTCTGATTCTTCTTAAACAGTTCCAAGAAGCCGATTGATGTTCGCATACGAACTCGTTTTTCCTCTGCAGTAAGCAAACGCGGAACTAGTCTTGCGGATAGTTTTTTCATACGCAATTTATTATGCAAAATGAAATGCGTTCACTCATTTGAGATGCATATGATTTCTACTATTTCGTTCACTTTCACTCGCCGGTCGGATAAAACCATATCGTGGACTTTATCTATGATTTCTGGCGTGACAGCTGTTCTCGGGCCTTCTGAGTATGGTGCTTCTTCGATAATTCTTCTTCCACTTCTAAATTCATTCGCCTAAAATCAAACGATTTCGTAAAAATGACAAGATTTACTCAATGTAGTAAATATCCTCCAATAGATTTCCCTCGCTGCTTTTCCATTCAAAAAAAAAAACTAAATCACACCTCGAATCCTGATTTTATCCATTTTGCACTTTTGGACGAAACCGCTTTGTTAAAACAACTGTCAAACGAACGATTCATGGCGGAATACCTTACAACTTCACATGCCTTACTAAAAGGGATGGAAATAAGAAATAAAGCTGATCTAGATTTTTTTAGCAACAAATAAATTCTGTTCTTACACCACAAAAAAATATGGTAAATATTGGTGATTATTGATAGTTTTTACAGATTTTTTTTGTACCTTTGTGCTGTAATTATGATACATTGTCTTAAAAATACATATAAATAACAATCAAAAATGATCAATAATCATTTATTGAACATTTCTGATTATAAATAAGATAAAAGTTTATAGAAGAGTGAAATTTTATTACATCAGTTGATATTTTATAATCTGTTTATAAATTAGTACATGAAACTGTGTTCAAAGATTTTAACAGCTTTTTTTAAATACGTTTTTAAAGAAATTTTCGTATTATCTCATATGAGTAAATAATTCGCTGTTGAGGCTAATGAAATTGTGTTACGTTTCGTATTTGTTTATAATGATTTTTAAAATAATTTGATTTAAATGTATTCGTTCTAATTTTGTTGATTTAAAATTACAATCCAGTCATATGTCATTTTTTATATAAACATTGAGTAAAAGTGAAACGTTCTTTAATAATTAGTTAATTGTTATCGATATCATTTATATTCCTTACTGTATTATTAATTACACAGTTCTATTCTATATTTAACACAAAAATTGAACTGAATATCTGTCACTGACCTGCAGCTATCTAATCAGTGAAAATAAACATTTCATTGAACATACATTTTCCGTTTACTTCGACGATAAATTTATTGGCATAGAACAACAGTTTCAAGAATCGTCCGCGTTGTGATCGTTCGACTCGTTTTTGAATTATAAAAGCAAAAAAAAAACAACACCTTAGAATTCTAAAACAGAAACAATAAGAACACGTCAGAAAATACTGAACGTTGGCGTGGATGTGTCATGATAAGTCACGAAAATAAAAGACATTGAAGGTTATACATCGAGTCGTTTAGAAAGTTATCGTCTCGCATATTGGAGAAGAGAAAGAAATGCCCGCGATCATACCCACAGACGCCAATAATGCAGGTTTCTCAAGATTGTGATAAAGTTTGAATCGAACGATAGTATATGTCAAAAAATTCGTTCCATCGACCATCAAGATATCTGTTATATTTCAATGTTTTACTGACTCTATATCCAATTTTCTCGATATTGTGTTTTCAGCGAGCCACAGTATCATCCGAATGTCAAACATTTCCGACTTGGTAGTAAATTCCACACGTACGCAAACACATTTACAAAAGAGGAATTAATTTGATCATAAACTTAATATCGACCACAGCTAATTATATTCGATTACACAATCATCTGATTTAATAACTCGGCTCGATTAAAAAAGAAAACGATTAATTTGTTATAATAACATATAATTTGCACACAATATCGGCCGTAAATTAAAATCTGCAATTTAATAAATGCATAACAAACGTTTTGTTTACGTGCCATGAATATTAATTAAACGCTACTGCACTTCGAAAAAAACAATATTACACACATTAATCTGTTACAATGATCTTTTCGAATATTCGTGATGTGTTAATTAAGTTGAAATAATTTTAGAATTATTTCAACTTAATTAAAAACGAAACTTCAAACCTCTATGTAAATTTATATGTGCATATTTAACGAGGGTGTCCCAATAATTATATATATATATATAACTATTTTTCATCGGTGCAAGAGAATGTGAAATGGTTAGTAATATTTAAAACAATTTTTAGAGCATTAAAATTAATTGTAATGTGACTACTTTGCATGTTAAACATGGATTTCTTTAACATAATTCATACATAATCATTTAACAGTTCAGACTTTCTATACTGTTCGCTGTTTTTTTTTTCGTAAAAAAAATATCATTGAAATTTGTTTTTCAATATTTTTGATTAAAAAGATATTTTTCTTGTGAATAGAATGTTTTTCGTATATGGGAATTTTCAGTGAGTTTATTTAGATATTTAATTATTTAAATATGTATTATGTATGTACAATATCGGACAAAAATGTCCAAATTTTATGAATGAATATAATTTGGTTTGTGAGCGGTTCGAAGATGCATTCGTGATAAATTTGAAATCGATAGCACCGTGTGTTATGTGCAAGGCAATGATCCGGGAGGTCTCGCACAGCAACAAGTCCTACTTCGTCGGTTATGGTATGAGAACAGTTTACATGTTCGCCCCAAAACACCACCAAACAATGTGCACGTGAGACAAGAGTTGGCAGGCAACGCATTCGAGCATCTAACGCATTCTTAAGAGAACAGAATGGATAGTTTAAATCCCTAGATTGATACATGCTACGAATGAAAGCGACCCTGCTCGAAGATTCTCAGTATTGTGAGTGGTTGAGAGTTGGGGAAAATTGAAAGTCGAGCGCAGAAATCACAGTGGACACTTTGGCCAATGTTGCTTATGCAGTAATTCGCCGAAAGTAAAAGTGTCTGGACGCTAATGACCACTTTGAATATATGCTGTTGTTGTAGAAGTCGCACACATTACTCACAGGCATCCCTCGAGTTCTGTGTAATTTTAGTAATAAATCTTTTACGCAGATATTTTTTTCGTTAAACTGTGTATATATTTTTGAGTTCCTCTCTCTCTCTCTCTATATATATATAATATATATATCATCATCATCTTCAGCCCCTGTCAATCCACTGCTGGATAAAGGCCTCTTCCATGACTTTCCATTTTGTTCGATTCAGTGCCTCTCTTTTCCACAGTTTTAATATATATATATATATATATATATATATATATATATATATATATATATATATATATATTTCAGCTATGTTTTATCGGAATTCAGTATAAACTATTCTTGATTCTACGAGGAAATTTGAAAAGTTTGTGCCCTAACTATGAAAAAATATAAATTGTGCTTTTAAATTACTTTTTTCCAATATGGTCCCTCTTAATTTCAATGCACTTCATCTAGCAATGCTTCATGTGCTTTTATGCCGTCCTGAAAATCCTTTTCTTAGAGGTCATCAAAATAGCGCGAAATCGCCCACAATCAAGGATATTTAAGTTTTGGAAACAGGTTGAAATCTGAGGGGACCAAAACTGGAGAATAGGCTAAATGGGGCAGCAAGTCATAGTTTAATTCAGCGAGTTTCCCCATGGATACAATACTTGTATGGAGACGTGTATTGTCCTGATGGAAAATGATTTTTTCTTTGATAAATCTGGTCTCTTCTCACGAATTTTTTGATCGAATCGATCCAAAAGTTTAGCATAATACTTTTTCGTTATTGTTTGACTCTTGAGAAAGTAGTTAATTAGCAGGATCCCTTTAGCATCCGAAAAATTAAAACCATAACTTTTTCAGCGGATAAAATTGATTTTGATTTTTTCAGCAGCGGAGAATCACCATGCTTCCATTGCTTTGATTTGGAGTCCAATGACGAATCAGAGACTCATCCGCAGTCACAAATCGCCGGTTTATGTCAATCGTATCCCTCTTAAATCGATCCAGATAGTCTCGCGAAATTTGTACTCGAATGAGTATGTGATTAATTGTCAGCAAACTCGGCACGCATCATGCCGATAGCTTTTTCATACCTAACTCTTCAGTTAGGATCTGATAAACACGGTCATCTGAGACACACATAACGTTGGCAATTTCGGACACCTTCAATCACCGATCCTGTCAGACTATATCGTACACTTTGTGGATGATTTCTTCTATCGTTGAAGTTTTTGTATCGTTCACTACACAAGTTATCGTTTAAGCTTACACGGCCACATTTAAATTCAGCTGCCCACTTCTTTACGGTTGTACACGAAGGTGCACTATCACCCAGTACATTAATCATCTCATTAAAGATTCTGTTGGCATTAAGCTTTTCTAACAAAAAACATTTTCGCCGCACGATGTTCAACTTTATCCATTTCAACAACGCCACAAATAGAGCTTTATTTAAATTGATGTTTGCAACAAACTGTTTGTCGCATCAATTATAGACTTTGAGATTATGTATAAGAGAGATATCGCTTTATAATGCGCCAGAAATATTTAAAATATTATCTATCCTTATATGTTAGCCCGCGAACTTTCCAAATCATCCTCGTATGACAGAATTTAAAAAAAATACTTAAAAAAAATAACATGGCTACCATTATTTTTGAAATATATTTGAGTTCAGGATGATAGTCTCAATAATAAAATGAACATTTGATCTCTATGAATTGAAAAAGATAAAATTTTATTCACAAATTAATTTTTTTTTAAATCCACAAACTACAAACAATTTTTTTTGGTCAAAAATATTCAATGAATCTTTTACTGATCATTTTCGATAAGTAAGATGGTTAGGATTGTTCTGTATTTGTTATCTAAATCCTCAGACACAGCAATGATCTTAATTCTCAATTCATTCGAAGGTTCCGCATTCAAATGCCGATGCCATTATTTTCAGAGTTTCGAGGCACAGACAAATCCGAATCATTGAAATCATCAAGAATGATCAATAAACCACACATTGAACATTTATGATTAGAAGAAATGTTTATATAATAGTTTCGAGGCGTGAACGGAATTCATTTGTAAAAGCGAGTTTAGCCAGACTGTCAGAACCGTATTATTTCCTAAGAGATATTTGAGTATAGGATGCTGGAACGAATATATTCGATCTCTTCGGATTAAAAAAGATGAATTTTCTTGTTCAGCGTTATCAGTAATCTTTTTTTTTTCTGTTATAAAAACACTGTCTCGTCTGTTGCTTTATTTGTTTATCGATCACCGTCAGATTCTAAAACTGTACATAAATTGAACGTCTTGTTTTTGTATTGATGAAGCTGTCTATAAACCGTCTTAACATTATTTGTGCTGTCCAATTACGACATGTGGTTCGAATATACACATTTAAAGAAATGTGTAACAAATAAAACCTAAAAATAAAGTGAATGACGGTGTGTACGTACGATGCGCCCGACCCGATCACATACATACACCAGAAAGTTGATATCTCTCGTAATAATCCATCCGCGTGTCCGTCTGCCGGCGCGACGAATAAATTTCGACGCTGAGTGTACGTAAGCGTCCCAGCCGACGTCTAGACTGGTCGACATGATTCTGCCGTACGTTGATACCTGCGCACGGTAGTTCGTCTCACTCTGACGCAGGTGCGACTGCTATCGCTCGTCGAACGTACGAATCGTGCGATTCTCCGTCATGGGGCGTACGCGAGTATCGGAACATTGAGTCTTGGGTAGATGATGTGCTAATCATTTCACAACTAGAATCACATCTACTAGTACAGTAAAAATTAATTCGGTGCTTTTAAATTGAATCAATCAGTGGCGCACTGAAAATCTCGGGGAGTGGGGAAGGGGTCGACTTGAACGGATAAAATTTTTTTTAACATGAATTCAATAGAATTTATTAGGTGACTATAAAAATTTATTTAAAGAATAAAAACAGTTTTCTTTTTACAGAGCTCTTGAATTACTTCCGTCGTATACATTAATCTCTCTGCATATATAGAAGCATTTTCACGCGTGATTATGTTTCCTTATGTTTTTTCCATTTTCCTTTCAGGGTGCTAGGACCCTTTATTCCGCTCTCCGAGCGCGCCACTGTAATCCATCATGACTCTATTTGACATTAAAATATTTTCTCGTCGTCTTACGATTCTGCAGTGCCAACCTACACATTTAAAAGCACTATATATCTTGATCAAACAGTTGGCATATCCTCGCAAAACAGTAGTGAACACGACGGCATCTAAAAAGTATCATATGAGGTATTACATACTTTTCACATTCCAATTGTAAAAAAATGCTGCTGAAGCTGCGGGAATGATTTGTTCAACTTTAAGAAAAGGTGTTGTGCAACATAAAACATGCAAAAGATGCTAAAACAGTAGAAAAGATCCGAAAATAAACCACGACTTCATCGACTCAAAATCGCTGTCGTTTTTTGACAAGGGATTCGTCAATTATCTGACAGATGAAGCAACGTTGTAGAAAATAATTGGGGATATTTTCAGAATTAAAATATATTTTTTTTCCGTAAAATCATTTTCTTTAAAATACTATACCTAATAAAAACAATCATGCATTAGATTCATGCGTACAAAAATATATTTTTCATTCCACAGACATGTTATAAATCGATACAATCAGATTCGAAACTTCGACCATCTTCAAATCATTTGACACTACTTTTGTAGAAAAAAAATAATAATACAGTTCTGATACGAAATTCCATTTCACAAGTGAACAGATTTTCTGTACTTTGCCGCTCTGAAGATGACACGGGATCGACATATAAATCAACGGTAAGAAAAATACGGTTCTAAAATGCGGCCTCGAAAGCTCCTCTGTGTGCCTTTTGAGTCAATATTGGATTCCATTAGCATTCTTCCTAAAATTTTATATCAATAAGCTATAGTAGTAATCTATAGCCAGATTTTAAACTATTAACTGTAAAAATGAAGACTCAGTCAAAACCTTCAACGAGTAGAGATTAAAAATATTCTGCTTTGGTGAATAGGACTACTATATGGTTGTATTTTTTATTATTTATGAATACAATTTTAAAATAATATTTTCTGTGGCTCTCGAACATTCAAAAATGCATGAAAAGGATTATATGTGGCTCTTATTATCGAAGAAGTTGCCCACCGCGGATCTAAATAATCAAAAATCAAAATTTATTCATTTATTGGACATTTTTGATCAAACAAATATTTTACAGTATCTGGAGTCTAACAATCGTATGTAAAAGAGAAAAAATAGTAATTTATATGACAGAAATATAAAATAAAATATGTATTTTCAATAAATATTGTATCACACATAAACTATAATATATGAACATCTAATAGTTTATATAACAGTATTTTTTTATATACAGAAAGAAATGTTCAAGTGTTTCTCTTCAGTATGTGCCGAGTGTTCCTTTAGTAAGGACAATAAAATGTTAATTGTATTAAAACATTTTTAGGTATTGATTATTTACCATTTTAACCACAGTGAAATCAGAACAATTATCAAGGCATGCTTGAGATATTCAGAGATGATTTTTCTTTTTTATGGAATGTTGAAGAACGATGTCAGCATTTTAAAAATTTTGATTTTGATTTAAAGACGATATACGAGTATGTTTTGGCCAGTGAAATAAAAATGGTAATTGTAGAAACCAGCTGATGGAACAAAACTGATAATAGAGGAAAATTGAACACATTTTAAAGACTAATGCATCAGTTTGAGTGTAAAAATTAATACTGGTATTGCACGCTCTAGATGGCGTATAAGCTTACTGAAGAATAAAGAAACAACAGAAAAGTAAGACGGTATTGAAACATTTAATTTTGAGTGTTTAAGAGCACATCAGTAGCTAAACCCGAGCATAAATATAAAATGAAAGCATATCCTCGATTTAAATCTTAGGTTAAACCATTTCTCAGTGTTGAAATATGTTGAAAAAAATTGAATCTAGGAAATGAAAGTCGCTGAATTTTAATATCGGCTGTGAGGTAATGCAGCTGTATTATTACAATCTTCTGACAGTCACACTGAAATACACGGATATCGTCAGATGTAGAATCTTCAACAATGGCGAATCAAGCGTGATCTGTCTGAAAAATAATTATTTTGGGTATGTATGGAATTGTTAATCTAACTATTCTAAATAATTAGAAAATGTTTGCCTCAAGTCATCTAGTTTTTGTAAAAATTCGACTAGTTTTAAAAATGGATTAATGATTCTTCTGGTATGACGACGTTCAGGAACGACGTCGACGATGACGATGTTCATGTTATAGAGACATTTCCGTTAAATTCAAGTTTGTGGCCATTTAAACATTTGCTGCTCAATGCAGATCTTGCAGTTGTGACTTTTTAATATTTTTATATGTTAAAAACCAGCTAAAATGACGCTATCTTAAGGAAAAAGACCAGTCGGTTGCTGCTTAAGATGAAATGTGTGTTATTATGGTTGTGTAAACAAAGGAATTTATTTTTAATGACTGGTTCAGATGTAACTGCTCTTAAATGGTTTATTGAATTGATTTTAAATTTTACATATAGTTTTAAAATAAATTAAAGAATAACCTTGTTTATTTTTACCGATTGTGTACCATTATTTAAACTATATACGGATTTTAAATACTTTCTTCGACAGATTTCCAATATTTTCCATTAATTTCATTCCTGACTAAAATTTCTGAAAAATTTCCTGAGATTCATGATTTTCACGTTTGTATGTTCGGTTTGTTTGAGTTTTGTCGAATATTGAGGCGATTTTTGTTAATTGTATCAATTAATGACGTTTAAATATTGAGAATTTATTCGAAACAGAATTACAATAAAATATTATTGTACAATTTCACATCTTTTATTAACAAAATAAGGCAAAAGTCGGCCGAAACATTAAATAAGAAAAGTGGATGTTGTATTCAGAGAATTCAGCTGTTATTAATACAGTACGATTATTTTTCCATTTTGAGTATGAATCAAATACTTGTTAACATAATACAATATAATTGTATTCACTTGAGTTAACAACTTCCGATTTATTTTTTCAACTTGAAATTTGGACAAAAAGAATATAATCTGAATTCTTAGAAAAATAAATGGAAAAACGTGATACTTTTTACTTTTGAAGATATTCTGAAAATAGGAAAGCTGTTTTCAGAGATATCATTTGATTGAACAAGATTATTTTATAGAAACATATATCCACTTAAAATATTTATTTGAAAATCCGCGTTTTATGTAAACATTTCGCAAAGTCATTAAGAAGTTTCTAGATTATTTTCAAAAAGAAAATGGCAGAAGCTCTGAATGAAATGTTCAAGTCAAGGAGCAACTGCAATATTTATAAAAATGTATTTTAAAATTTATAAATAAAATATAAAGGTAGGAATACAGATAATAAACGTTCTATCTATTAAACTTCTTTAGATGTGCAATTACTTTTTCAATAATTATTACGTATAAAACGAAGCCACAATATAGTTTGACACTGTAGCATAATTCACTTCCACAAATGAATTTTTCAATCAGTCTACAATTCACACAAACAATTTGATTAAATATGTTTAATAATTGATTAGAGCCGATAAATTGAAATCGACTATTGAACAGTTCTGATCAGATTTTTCGTGAATTATGGTTCTGAGTAAAGAATTAATTTGTGAAAATGAAACAAAGTTATACTGAAAATTTAACTTATTATAAATATTGCTAAATTGCACAATTCATTAATTCAATTCAATACTATTTTGTTAAATTGAATGCTTGAAGTTTAAAGAAATGAAATTAGAACTCTGTTTAAAAAGCGAAGTTCAATTTTCAAACCAATTTAATAAATAAAATAAAATTATCATTTTGCAGTATTATAATGAATTTTCTAACTTCTATACTTTTAAAATAGAATCTTAATATTTTAAATAAAAAAGAATATTATTAAAAACAATTTCATTCTAATCAAAGTCTAATCAGTCTAATCAAAAAGTACACTCGTATAAAAAATCCTTTTAATCAATAAAATTTATCAACTAATCAACGACAACATATTATAAAGAATCAAACTGTACGATACTTTCTTAGTGAAGGTACTGTAAAGATGAATAAATTTTATTTAGAGCATACACGTGCCTGCAAGTGAAGCAAAAAAAATATAATCAACTCATAGTTAAATGAAATTCATTAGCTTGCAATTTTGGAAAATAATAAATTATGAATGTGTAAATAAAAATAATATTTTTTTAAAAAAACAAGATCTGCGTTCGGTGCGTAAATATCTATACACGTTAATAAAATTATGTTTAATTATATTTTACTGTTTTAGAACCATTGCAAACATTTGAAAAACATACATTGTATGTATTTGCGACTTCTTTCCTTTGAGATTATTTTTAAGAAAGTGATTTCATAGTTCAAAAGATAAAATATTATAAAAAAATATCATTCGTATTCCTTAAAAATATTCATGAAATACATTTAATTCGATATTTCAAAATGACACCTTTAAAGAATTATTTATATTGTTTTCCAAACAGTTGCATTCAGAAAAAAAATATATTTTAGGATCTACATTTGATTTTCTATTCAGTTATCACTTATTTCCGTTCCAAATGAGTTTTTCGGTTTGTATTAACGAATATTTTTTGAAAATCATATTTTTTTTTGTTAAAACTGTATACAGCGGACCGTATTTTTTTTATATAAAAAAATAAAAGTCAAATATTAAATTGATTGATTATAAATTTATTAATTATAAAAAATATATGATTTTCATTAAAAATTGAGTCAGCTGTATGAAAAGACTTTTTTTTAATTTTACTAACTGAAATTCCTTTGTAGAAAATTAAAATTCAAAATTAAATTTCAATTATTATAAAAATAATTATAAATGATAAAAATATACATTTATTGTTCACAAATAATGTCTAAATGTCTAGATTTAAAATATTTATTTAATCTTTCGAATTTAGAAAACAAATATCAATTTCAATTAAAATCCACTCGTAAAATTGATTCTCTTAAAATATCCACTTTTCGCACACAATTATCAGTTTTATGTACTATAAATACTTTATTCATTCATAATCACACATATTTTATCATAACGTTCTTCATTTGAATCAGAAAAATAAGCTTAACAAATTTTGGAATTCTTTATCAAAAATTGCAAATTATTGGGCTGTGGACTTTTTGGGTGTGAAAATGAAAATGTAACAAATAACACTTTTTATTTATCATAAATCGATAAGAAATACTAAAAATATTTCCCTTCAGTAAAATTACTTTCACAAAACAGTTATTTAAAATTGACTTTTGAGATTTTGATTATTATTTAACAAAAAGCAAAACTCAAAATGACAGTTTGATTTTCAAAAAATGTGTATAAATGATAAAACTGTTCATTTATTCTTCAAACTTTTTCTCAATATTTATATATAAAACTATTCAATAATTCTCCCAAGATATCAAATACAATTTTAAATTAGGAACAAAACTTGAAATTACATTCAAGATATTTACTTTTCGGCCACAATTATCATTTTTATGTATTTTAAATGAATTATTTGTTGTTAGTTAATCACTATTTATGATTATCATGATAAATATACAATTTAAAGTCAGAAAATTTGGTTTTAGAAAATTTCAATTCTTTATCATTTTTTTTCTTGTATATGTTCAAACCACAAATGAAATTTTGATAACGACGTATTTTTACTATAAATCGATCACTTATATTGAAAAATCAGTGTCATATTATAAATGATCAGAGGAAAACAAATATTTGATATTTTAATTAGAAACAAATTCTGATTAAAATATTCAATTTTCATGTAAGGAATATATTTTTATTGCTATAGCTTGCTCTTCACTTAACTTTCTTTCTCAAAAAAAGAAAAATAAAAAAATATAAAACCACTATTTCAATCAAAAACATTCCTATGATATTTTAAATATAAAACAAGCGAATCAAAAATAAATTGATTTATTTATATTGATTCGTTATTCTTTTTTCATAATTTTTTATTTTTAATAATATCTTTTATATATATTAGACAATACTATTTTTAAAAAATGGTTTTTCACTAAGAATTTCGAAGAAGGGTCTATTACTTTTTGGATCAAAAACCTGAAGTAAGAGATATTGTATTTATTGATCAAAAATAGTTAGTTTATAGTAGGTGTATCTTATTTGGAAGTTTATATACTTGTAGGTATTTGAACAGACTCATTAGCGGCTGAATGAGTGTAAATATTGTCTCATTTTTTGAGATAATCTTCAGACAGTGCTATAAACAGTATGTTTATAGTTACGAGAATCATAAGTTTCTGTGCTCGACACTTAAAGATCGGACCGTCTAAAGCAGGCCTGTCCAACAGGCTATACACGAGCTGCATTTGGCCTAATATAGCTATGAATGCGGGCCAACACAACATTGTAAACTTACTTAAAGCATTATGAGATTTTTGTCGATTTTTTCTCGAGATGAAAACCAACTTATCAATACAATGTTTCAAACTATTACAGGGTTCCAAATGAAACTGAAATTGTGACAAGCTCAAAGTAAGGCAAGCAATTATATGCATTTAGACAAGTTAGCTAAACACGGCCCCGTGAACAACGAAAAATATACAGGCTTGCTTTTCGATTTGATACAGGAGTTTGAAAATAGGTTTCAAGATTTACGGAAAAATAATCAATATTTTGGTATATTTGCGACTACATTTTCAGCCGACATAAATATATTACCTGCTAATTTTCAAATGGAACGCATAGTGCTGCAATATGACATTCCATTTACAAAAAAAAAAAAACATCATGTCTTTTCACTGGACTTCTTATAAGACCTACCTTCCCAGAGACAAATATCTCTCCCTTCCCAATCACGCTTTATTCATGTCATCGCTTTTTGGCACCACCTAAATTTGTCAGCAACTACTTTCAAAGATGAATACAAAGAGTAAAATTATAACCAAAATATCTGTTGAAAACTCACTGAGAATTGCAACTACTTCCATCGAGTTAGATATTGATGGATTAGTTTCTCAAAAACGATGTCAAATATTCCACTAATTTCATGTTGCTCTCTTTTCTTTTACTCTTCTAATAAAAAAAAATAATAATAATGAAGTTTTATTACTTATATATGTATATTTTCTATATCAATAATCGTAAACTTGTGACCTGCTCGACGATTTTAAAAGATTCTCCAAACGGGGCGGAGCATAATTCGGATTATTATGCGATGACTTTTTTTGCTTATCTGTGGTAGCGGATATCACGAAAATTATGCACGGACATTTTTTTAGTTCAACAGCTATCGTTAGTGTTAATGTACATTATGTGTGGCCTAAGATAATTCTTCTTCTTCCAATGTTCCCCAGGGAAGCCAAAAGATTGGATGCCACTGGTCTAAAGGCTCCATTCAGATATTGTATAATAATGTACCTTTTTTCGTAAATGAATTGATACCAAAAACACACCACACAGGAATTGATTCATATTACTGAATTAGATTCCGTCGAATCGAATATCATCGATAGAAAAACATCGTGTTGGATTTGACTGGAGCATCTCGCAATACCAGTCCCTAGTGGCAGTGTGGGCACATATTCTATTGGCGCTACAAACTCACTCAAAAGCTATGTATGTATTGGAAATCATTCAAAAGTCCAATACAGTTAAATGAATCTCAACTACTCGTGTATACATTACGAGAGGGTTTCGAAAAAGTGGATCGAAGTATTAAAATATAATAGGTCATAGAACACCGACCGAAATCACTTCAGACATCCGACGATATTGATAAATCGGCCTACGCAGCCGTCTATTGATTATAAACTTTTTTTTTGATATATGCGTTCTGATTGTCTACCATTAGTAGTAACAAAACATTGAAGTAGTTAATAATGTCGAAATCTGACGTAAACGAATCGAGCACACGGAGGCCGTGTCTGCTTAGAAAGGAATCATGAGATATATTTGCAGTTTTTAAACTTAGGTTTAAAGTTCGTGTCGATAGTTGCGTTTACTTCTTTATAAATTGCAGTGGAATACATCGATTTTGTCAAGAGTAATATAAAAGTATTTGTAATTACCTTTAAATTACTTTCACATAAACTCATTTAGAACAGAAGGCTTGATTCTAAGTTTCTGCCACAAAAAATAAAAATAGAAAATCACTGCTCCGATAAAAACATCTCTTTGATATTTTAAATATAAAGTAAGTGAATCAAAAATATTGATTTATTTGTATTGATTCGTTATTCATTTTTTAATCTTGTCAAAATTTAAGTACTATTTTGTGTGCTATTATAGATAATAAAGTCAACTAGTACTGTAAAGGCTTTACAAGGATTAATTGTATTCAAAAAATTGAAAAACGACAAATTAAAATTCCTATTTACTATATTTTGTTTCAAGGTTGATCGAAAGTAAAATCCTATTAATATGTCATGAATTAATAATTTTCACAGAAAATTTATTCAGGTACTTTGATATATCATTTCTTATTTTCAACTTTTTCGTTCCAGTTACTTACGTAAAAATTTTAGAATTTAGCTAATTATAATGTTTAGACATTTTCTACATCTTCATATATATATATATATATATATATATATATATATATATATATATAATCAAAATTATCCACAAAAAATTCAATGACATCGATTTATTTATTTATTTATGATGTGATTTCAATGGTACACAAATACGTTTATCTCATATATAAAATAACACGATGCAATTCATCTGCGATAGACGTAAATGAGTTTAAAAAAATATATTTATTGTTTTATTCCGTTACATGTATATGTTTGTAACTAACAAGTGGGTGAGCGCAGCGAGCCCGGGGGTTAGTGAACGCAGTGAGTAGGAGGCAAAGCCCCCTAGTATTTTTATAAAGTATTCTAAGGTATTTGTATCTATTTTGGCGCTCTAAAGATGATGGCATCGCTATTGAATTGTGTATAAGCAACAATCAAATTTGATTTATTGAATATTTTTGACCAGATATTTTTGTGGTTTGTGGGTTTGAACAAACTTTATTTGTGATAGTGAATTTAGCCATAGTGCCGAAGTGTTTTGTTATAAAATATTTTTTAAGAAAAGTGTTTTTGTTTATTAACTATTTTAAATTTGAGACAGAAAAACTCAAACAATACACGTGTGGTTACAAAAAGATAAGATTTTTTTTATTTTATATATTTTGTTCATTGTTTTATATATAGCAATTTCAAATGTTCACACCTTTTTCAAATCAAATCTGCTTAGGTTTTCATTCGTGATTTTGATATTAAAATTTTTTCAGTGTCTTTCTAATGCTCAAATCGTTTTTGATAGGATATAAGTAGTTTAAAGAGATTTTTTCATGTTAAATTAAACAGTATTATTAAATAATTTTCCATTGTTAATGTATTAATTTGATTAAAGATATTCGTTTTACATCTGAATTAAGTGCTATTATAAAGAGATAAATCGTGTATGAAGAATCTAGCTAGAAGTACAATTAGGATAATAGAACAATTTAAGAGAGATTAATGCTGATTGTTTATATAAACAGAAACGAAACTGATGACAATTCGGCCAGTCTGAACGTCTACATTGTTATTAATATTGTTTGAATTTTCGGAACAATGATTGATGTTAATTTATTTAATTTAATTTGTTTCTAGTACGCATGCGAATGTCGAACATGTAATTTGATGTTGGTTTTTATGTAATTATTTCATAGTGCAATAATATGTTTTCGTACAATTACCATTTAAAGTAATCAAATAATAATTTATCATAGTGTTCGCAGTGATTTTTTTCCGTCGAGCAATAAATTTCGACGCCAGCGGGGTATTTTTTAGTTTGTGCATTGCCGACCTGTTCGTGTTTCGTGCGTGCGTCGGCAAAGTTCGGCCGCGCACGAAGTCGCTCGGATCGTCATCGCAATCATGGCCGGCGTTCAGTCATTATGCCGTGTCGCGCCACTCGCAGTGGACGTACGGTCTTGTGTGCACACGGTATATGTATGTGTGCTGTGTCGGCTTATAGAGAATATGAATACATTATGTCATTTCAACGTAGTGTTTACACGTTTCAATCGTATCGGTAGGATATTTTGACAACAGTAACGTAATCATTGTTGACCGATAAGCGAAGCAATCACATTCACAACAATACACATGTGAAGAAACAATATGATGTGTGTTTGTTAGGCTATCGGTGCCGTGTGTATGTGTACAGAATTATAAATAAAACCAAGCGCGCTGCGATCTGTGATCACACAAATTGCACTAATGTGACGGTGAAATAGTAAAGACCTTGTAGATTATTTTTAGTGTGCATGTATGTGCGGTTAAACATATACGGACATAATTATTACATGTAGTGGTATGTTGTTATTTCTTCGATAGAAAAGCGACGACCCGCTCGTTGAACACTGACTGATTCTTGTGCTTCGATAAATTTATAAATTCTTGACTCTCTTGCTGTCTGTTTGTCGTCTAATTTTGTTCTGGCCGGGACTTCTCACGCCAGTCAAAGAGACCGAACTTTTGGCGTACAGACACATGTAAAGTTTGTTTCACGATTTTATTTTTATTATTCACGTTGTGACGTTTTACAGTCTATATTGTTCATAATATTTTGTTTTCGACGACGACAACAATACTTGACGTCTGGAACTGAAATGGATGTTGCCGGTTTTCTTTCATCGA